>WNGS01092210.1:2258783-2272781 GCA_020271785.1 Procambarus virginalis
TTCATGCTTGTCCAACACTTTATGACCTGTCAGTTTATCGACCTTGTGTGTCAAAAGCAGAAGTAGTATCAGTCGCACTAAATGCGTGCAAGAAAAGATGTTGGTCCATGATGACTGGTGCATACTTCATGGCGGCTGGCGTGTGTACACTTGTTTTGTGTCTTTTAATTTGTCTTGATTTAAGAGGTTTATGTTCGTGTTTAATGCAGCCATAGTTGTGAGCATCACCTCAAACCAGGGACTACCCGGCCACTGCAATGTCAGAGGTGGTACGACGCCAAGGGAATGGGGATAATCGGCTCCTTCCAAACCATTACCTATCGTACCCTCCTTCCTAACCTAGCCTCATCACTTGGGGTGGACGGTAGAGCGACCTGTCTCGCTTCATGCAGGTCGGGCGTTCAATCCCCGACCGCCAAGTGTTGGGCACCATTCCCTACCCCCCCCCCCCCGTCCCATCCCAAATCCTTATGGTGACCCCTTCTCCCAGTACTATATAGTCGTAATGGCTTGGCGCTTTGGTCCTCATAGTTTCCTCTCCTTTCCTTCCTAACCTAGAGTTAGGTAAAGGTGTGGGAAGGTTTACAGTAGTTTGCATTTGCTCCACTGTGCTACCACTTACGGATCCTGTACATCTCTCCTCAATCATAGTGGCTTGTGGTTTTATTTATTTATCTATTTATTTATTTATTATTATCTACAAGAAGGTACATTGGGATTGTGAGGATACAGAGCATAGTAGATTACATTCTTGTAAAGCCACTAGTACGCGCAGCGTCTCGGGCACACCGAATTATTCACAACAGTTTCAACAACATGCACAATTATTCAACAGTTTCTGTGCCTCCGAAGGCACTAAGGAAACTATTTATGACATAAAATATTTTGGGTGTGAAGTTTTCGGAAACATCTTAGACGGTTTAAAACATGTCAGCAGAGCCGAATGGTTAAATAAAGACGCACATTATGCCACGAAATCACAATAGCGTGATGTATCAAATGAACAACTCCACAATGGCTGTGATGAGGGCCGCGTCTGGGATCATCCTGGGTCGTAGGTTCGAACCCTCATCACGGACCCTTGTTGGATTTGTTCTATAAACTATGCACATATTTCGTAACCAGTTGTATAAGTGGGTGACTAGTTGTGGCCCTGGAGGCATGGCTGCAAGGGTCAGTGTTGCTAGCACCTCCATGTGAGGCAGGATCTGTGCTATGATACACAGGTTCCGTGCCTGATAAGGCAAAAGGGGGTTTTCCTGCAATATTGAGGGAGACACCAGAGCACCCGGCTTTATTGCACAGGTTCTGGCCAGGCTGTGTCTCCTTGTACCCTCACAGTGTTCTGGGCCAGGCTGTGTGCTCCTTGTATCCTCACAGTGTCCTGGCCAGGCTGTGTCTTCTTGCACCCTCACAGTGTCCTGGCCAGGCTGTCTTCTTGCACCCTCACAGTGTCCTGGCCAGGCTGTGTCTTCTTGCACCCTCACAGTGTCCTGGCCAGGCTGTCTTCTTGCACCCTCACAGTGTCCTGGCCAGGCTGTCTTCTTGCACCCTCACAGTGTCCTGGCCAGGCTGTCTTCTTGCACCCTCACAGTGTCCTGGCCAGGCTGTCTTCTTGCACCCTCACAGTGTCCTGGCCAGGCTGTCTTCTTGCACCCTCACAGTGTCCTGGCCAGGCTGTGTCTTCTTGCACCCTCACAGTGTTCTGGCCAGACAGTGGTCTTCTTGTAACCCTCACCGTTGTTCTGGCAAATAGGGGGACATGTCTTCTTTGCTACCCTCACCAGTGTTCTGGCCAGACAGTGCTTTGCCCTCCGTTCTGGCCCTCCTTGCACCCTCACAGTGTCCTGGCCAGGCTGTGTCTTCTTGCACCCTCACAGTGTTCTGGCCAGACAGTGTCTTCTTGTACCCTCACAGTGTTCTGGCCAGACAGTGTCTTCTTGTCCACATAACAGTGGCAGACAGGTAAAGTTCTGGCCAGACTGTGTCTTGTACCCTCACAGTGTTCTGGCCAGGACAGTGTCTTCTTGTACCCCTCACAGTGTATGGCGAGTAAATGTTCTGGCCAGACTGTGTCTTCTTGCACCCTCACAGTGTCCTGGCCAGGCTGTGTCTTCTTGCACCCTCACAGTGTTCTGGCCTAGGATGTGTCTTCTTGTACCCTCACAGTGTCCTGGCCAGGCTGTGTCTTCTTGCACCCTCACAGTGTTCTGGCCCGACAGTGTGTTCTTGTACCCTCACAGTGTTCTGGCCAGACAGTGTCTTCTTGTACACTCACAGTGTTCTGGCCAGGATGTGTCTTCTTGTACCCTCACAGTGTTCTGGCCAGACAGTGTCTTCTTGTACCCTCACAGTGTTCTGGCCCAGCAGGTTCTTCTTGTACCCTCACAGTGTTCTGGCCAGACAGTGTCTTCTTGTATCCTCACAGTGTTCTGGCCAGGCTGTGTCTTCTTGCACCCTCACAGTGTCCTGGCCAGGCTGTCTTCTTGCACCCTCACAGTGTCCTGGCCAGGCTGTCTTCTTGCACCCTCACAGTGTCCTGGCCAGGCTGTGTCTTCTTGCACCCTCACAGTGTTCTGGCCAGACAGTGTCTTCTTGCACCCTCACAGTGGTTCTGGCCAGGATGTGTCTTCTTGTACCCTCACAGTGTCCTGGCCAGGCTGTGTCTTCTTGCACCCTCACAGTGTCCTGGCCAGGCTGTGTCTTCTTGCACCCTCACAGTGTCCTGGCCAGGCTGTGTCTTCTTGCACCCTCACAGTGTTCTGGCCAGGATGTGTCTCCTTGCACCCCCACAGTGTTCTGGCCAGACAGTGTCTCCTTGTACCCTCACAGTGTTCTGGCCAGGATGTGTCTTCTTGTACCCTCACAGCGTGTTCTGGCCAGACTGTGTCTTCTTGCACCCTCACAGTGTTCTGGCCAGCCAGTGGTCTTCTTGTACCCTCCACAGTGTTCTGGCCAGGATGTGTCTTCTTGTACCCTCACATTGTTCTGGCCAGACAGTGTCTTCTTGTACACTCACAGTGTTCTGGCCAGACAGTGTCTTCTTGTACCCTCACATGTGTTCTGGCCAGAACAGGTCTTCTTGTACCCTCACAGTGTTCTGGCCAGGCTGTGTCTTCTTGTACCCTCACAGTTGTTCTTGCCAGACAGTGTCTTCTTGTACCCTACCAGTGTTCTGGCCAGACAGTGTCTTCTGTATCCTCACAGAGTTCTGGCCCAGGAGGTGGTCTCCTTGTATCCTCACAGTGTTCTGGCCAGGCTGTGTCTTCTTGCACCCTCACATCCTATTTGTGTGTGGACACTGGACACTGCGTGCGTTGGACACTGGACACTGCAATGTGTGTGGGACACTGGACACAGCGTGTGCTGGACACTGCGTGTGCTGGACCTGGACACTGCGTGTGTTGGGCACTGGGACACTGTGTGTGTTGGACACTGGACACTGCGTGTGTTGGACACTGAACACTGCGTGTGTTGTACACTGGACACTGCGTGTGCTGGACACTGGACACTGCGTGCGCTGGACACTGCGTGTGCTGGACACTGGACACTGCGTGTGCTGGACACTGGACACGGTGCGTGTGTGTTGGACACTGGACACTGTGTGTGCTGTACACTGGACACTGCGTGTGGGTGTTGGACCGGGACACTCCGTGTGTTGGACACTGGACACAGGGTGTGCTGGACACTGCGTGTGCTGGACACTCCGTGTGTTGGACACTGGACACTGCCGTGTGCTGGACACTGGACACTGCGTGTGTTGGACACTGGCCACTACTCTGTGGTTGGACACTGCGGTTTTTACTGGACACCTGGACACTGTGTGTGTTGGACACTGGCCACTGCGTGTGTTGGACACTGGACACTGCGTGTGCTGGGCACACACTGTGTGTGTTGGACACTGGACACTGCGTGTGTTGGACACTGGACACTTGCGTGTGCTGGACACTGGACACTGCGTGCGCTGGACACTGCGTGTGTTGGACACTGGACACTGCGTGTGCTGGGCACTGCGTGTGTTGGACACTGGCCACTGCGTGGTGCTGGACACTGGTGTGTTGTGACACTGGGACACTGCGTGTGTTGGACCCTGGACACTGCGTGTGCTGGACACTGGACACTGCGTGTGCTGGACACTGCGTGTGTTGGACACAGTTGGTCGACAACATAACTGGGTCCGTTAATTCAGTCCCGTCCGCCACCTTGTATCACTGATGGCCAGAGATCGTCACAAGATCTTCCACTAAGCCAGACATTTTATTCTCTTCATATATAAGCTACCACTCTCTCTCTCTCCTCTCTCTCTCGTCTCTCATCGGTCTCTCCTCTCTCTCTCTCTCTCTCTCTCGTCCTCTCATCTCTCTCTCTCTCTCTCCCTCTGCCTCTCCCTCTGCCTCTCTCCCGACACCAAACAAGCAAGAGTACAGGCAGCAGGGTGGGTAGGCAGCAGTCCTCAACAACAGACAACAATTAAAACAAACAATGGAAAACCAAACAAAACGTAGGTACGAATGATCCACACTCTGGGATCCATGTTTGGAAATCATTATTTCTTGGATGGCCACTACTCTCATTTATCACCCTCTTCCTTGTCACCATTCCTCCAACCCGCCCTTTTCCTCCATTTCGGGCCTCTCCCCATTTCTCATCATCTTTTCCGCATCGTCTATCCTCTGCCGTCTATTGTCTTTCATTATAATTTGTTTCCATTTCTCTTGTAGTCTGTCATTTGTTTAATTTTTGTCTATCCTGTCGTTTTGTTGTTATCGTCTCTATCGTATAGTAGGTGTTATCTGTCGTCCTTCTGTCTACGCCCATTCTGTTGATAATTGTCTTTCGTATCTTCTTGTGCTCTTTCCTCCTCCGCCTTTGTTGCATTACCTGTTTTCCTAGCGTGCCTTCCATTTTTTTCCTCCCCACTTTTCCTACTTCCCCTCCTTTTCCCACTATTTCTCCTTATACCCTTTTTATACCGTTTGGTTCGTTCATTTTTTTTTTATATATTATCTCACCCCTCTCTCACTATTTCACCTCTAAGCTTTAAATTTCCATCCATCATTCACCCCTCTTCTCCATTCATTTCACTCTCTCTCTCTTCTCTCTCTCTCTCTCTCTCTCGATCATCTCTCTCTCTCTCTCTCTGCTCTCTCTCCTCTCCTCTCTCTCTCTCCTCTCTCTCCTCTCGTTTCTATCTTCCCATTTGTCCACAAATTCTGCGTGGATGTTATCCCCTCACTAAGGTCCTCACCTTAACCACAGCTCCCACACCCACAAGCCCACAACACACCCCACAACCCCCAACACCCCTCAAACCCCCCACAACCCACAACCCAACCCCCACACCCTCAACCCCCACACCCACAACCCCCAGCACCCTCACCCACCCACAAGCCCCCACACCCTCAACCCCCACACCCTCAACCCCCACCACCCTCAACTCCCTCCACACCCACAACCCCCCACACCCACAACCCCCACACCCACAACCACCCACACCCACACCCCCCACACCCACACCCCCCACACACCAAAACCCACACACCCACAAACCCCCACACCCAAAACCCCCACAACCACAACCTCACATCCCCACCAACCCCCCACAGCACAACCCACACAGCTCCCAAAACCCCCCACACCTCAAACCACCACACCCACAATCCCACACACCCACAACCCCCCACACCCCCAACCCCACCCCTAACCCCCCACACCCACATCCCCCACCCCAACATCCCACCACACCCCCACACCCACAACCCCACACCACAACCCCCACACCCACAACCTCCCCACACCCCAAACCCCCACACCCACAAACACCCCCACACCCACAACCCCACACACCCATAACCCCACAACCCCACATCCCCCACGACCCACATCCCCCCACACCCCAACCCCCACACCCACAACCCCAACACCAACAACCCCACACCCACTCTCCCACACCCACATCTCTCCCACACCCACATCCCCCCACACCACAAACCCCCACACCCACAACCCCCCACCCATAACCCCCACACACAACTCCCCCCACACCCCACATCCCCCACACCACATCCCCCCACACCCACAATCGTAAGCAGAACACACCGGCATAATACCCACATCAGAGAAGGACCCAACCATCGCTCCCCCCCCCCTGCTGAGTGGTCACCCCTGGGACCAGGAGCTGGAGCCCGCAGATGGAAGTGTCCGACCCCCTTGTTAGTAACGCAGTTAGCAGCAAGCACTGGCGCACCGTCGCTGCCGTAAACCTCGCGCCGTTAGCTTCGTTTAGTGAATGCAAAAAAAGTATTGCTTCACCTACGGACGATCGTTAGGTAAGGGGCGATCCTCTGAGGACGAGTGACGGAATTAGGAATAAATTGTCATTTCATATTATTGTCAATGCTCGTTGCCCACATAAGGGGGGGGGGGAGAGAGAGAGAGAGGAGAGAGAACGAGAGAAGAGAGACCCAAGACAGCAGGACAGACAGACAGACAGACAGACAGACATGGACACAGACAGACAGACATTAAATTGCGAAATATTAGCTATCAACATTTCTGCATGTGGTGAATGTAGTGTCAGGGGTGAATGAGGTCCCAGTGAATGTAGTTGTCAGGGGGGGTGAATGAGGGCCCAGTGACAGGTACTCAAAGGATTCTCTCTTATTTCATATTCCTATATCCAGTACTATGTATTCATTATTACTCAATGGTCTATATTATTTCATTATACCGAATTTCTTATTTTCAATTATTCTATAATTATATATGGACAATAGTCTGACCTTTTGCTATTTTTTCTACAGGAACCAGGAGCTCCAGTCCAACTCTCAGGCTGCCACCATCAGGTCGCCACACCCACGCCTCACGCCCACACTGGCTCAGCAACCACCACACGCCCACAACCAGCCCCACACCACACACACACCAACACACACTCACACTACACACACACACACCACACACAACACACACACACACACAACACCAACAACACACACACATTGCGGGAATCCAAGAGTCAATGCTCGATCCTGCAGGACACATATAGGGTGAGTACATATAGGTGAGTACACAACGAAACCCCCCCCACATACACCATACACACACACAACCATCCAACGCCCACACACACACAACGGTCGTTGCATCAAAATAATCCCCCCCAAACCTGAACATCTTCTAACTTTCCCTTAGTGCTGACGCCAATAAGCCCTGAAAAGTACCATCACTAGTTTATATTCTCGGCCTTCCATCCTCTCCTCTCTCTCTCTCTCTTACTCCTCCTATTCTCTCTTCTCATCCTCAATCTCTCTCCTCTCCTCTCTCCTCGTCCTTCTCTCTACTCTCTCTCTCTCTCAAACTTCAACGTCAACATCTTTTAAGATGTGATACCTCACATGTCTGCTCACAATCTGGCTCCTTCAGGACCTAGCCACGGTCTAGGAGTTCGTGCTAGGGGCGTGTGTTGGGCTTGCGGGGGCTTGTATCTGGGGGCCTGTGTCTGGGGCTTGTCTGGGGACTGCTGTGTCTGGGGGCTTGGTCTGGGGCTGTGTCTGTGGGCCCCCTTGTGTTGGGGGCTTGTGTCTGGGGGCCTTGTGTCTGGGGACCTGTGTCTGGGGGGCTTGTGTCGGGGGCCTGTGTCTGGGGGCCTGTGTCTGGGGGACTTGTGTCTGGGGCCTTTGTCTGGGGACTTGTGTCTGGGGGCATTGTTCTGGGGGCTTGTGTCTGGGGCGTGTGTAGCGGGGCTTGTGCTGGGGGCTTGTGTTGGGGGCCTGTGTCTGGGGGCTTGTGTCTGGGGGCTTGTGTCTGGGGGCTTGTTGGCTGTGTGGCCTTGGGGGCTTGTGGTTTGCCTGTGTGAGGGCCTGTGTCTGGGGGGCCTGTGTCTAGGGGTCTTTGTCGGTGCTGTGTCTGAGGGCCTGTGTCTGGGGGGCCTGTGTCTGGGGGCTTGTGTCTGGGGGGCCTTGTCTGGGTGGGGCTTGTGTCTGGGGGCCTGTGTCTGGGACGTGTGTCTGGGGGCTTGGGTCTGGGGGCTTGTGTCTGGGGCCTGTGTCTGGGGGCCTGTGTCTTAGGGTCTTACTCTAGGGGTTTCTGTGGCAATTCTTCTTCCACAGAAGGTTGGCCACCGACATCTTCCTCAGTCCCCCTGTCACTCTTGCTTCTCTCTGTTCCTCTCTTCTGTTTTCGCTGCGTGTTGCCTATATTTCTTTGTTCTACCTGAGCATTAATCCTTGTTTCTTGTTCTACCTGAGCGCTAGTACTTGTTCCTTGTTCTAGCAGAACACTAGTCCTTGTTCAAACCTGAGCAATAGTTCACATCACTTCCTGACCTCTGTGTCTAGCGTCCGATGGCTTGCCTGTCAAGTGGATGATGCGCCTCCCAGAGCGAGGTGGTGCTTGTGGTAGCACCAGTGGGGGTGGTGCCACCCAGCAGCCGCCCACATACCATATCCTTGCCTGTGAGCCACCCACACACTACTCCCACGCCGCCCGCACGCCACCCACACACACTTCCCTCCACAAGCCGTCCGTAGGGGCGGCATTAACGCGATGCTGAGGGACTGGGCGTGTGAGGGAGGAGCTTGTCTGCGGCCTTGGGCGTGGGTGTGGTGGGCGGCACTGGTTATGGCTAACCTGGTGCCAGTGGAAGCTGTCAGGACTAACGTCGTAGCGGAAGTGCCAAGGCTCGATGTGGGTAAGTACTCTTGAAGGAAACACAAAATTATATATAGGTATATATTTATCCAAATATATGTATAACATTTATGCAAAATATCTACATTGAGAATAGGAAAATCGACTGAGCGTTTTCCGTTATTTACACAAGCATTGTCTAAGTGACATTGGAGGCAGGTTGTGATCAGCAGCAAGATGTACAGGGAGTAGGGGCGTGAGGCCATCAACTGTAGGCAGATGAGAAGAAACATGATGGATAACCCATACTCCAACGACCATCGTCCAGAAGAAGAGATGAGAGGTAACATGCGAAAGGAATCAGAGGAATACAAGAAACAAATATTAGATAGGCAGAACAAAAAAGAAGTGCCTCAAGTAACGATTATTCAACTCTATGAAACAAGGCACATTAGTTTTACTTTACAAACAAGCAAACAAAAAAACTTCAAAAGAAACAAAAATTGGTTAAAGACAGACTCGTGTATTTGCACCTTAAGTTTGGGGAGAAAACATTATGGGGGTCTGAAGCAGCATGGTGCGGTAGGAAATATAACCTCAAACCCCAAGAGTATAGGGCAGAAGACGTTGGCTAACAGGAAACCACTGTAATACAAAAGCCAGAAAATACAGAGCAGACGTGAAGATAACTGAAAACTAAGAGCACTAAATTCCAAGAAATTTTAGAAGTAATGAGAGGTCTAATTTGAACCAACCGCTGCTAATATTAAGGGTACTAAGGCATTGTGAAGGGCAAATTCAATCAAATTTTTTTCAACTGTGTAATGCATAACTACGTCCTGTGAGTTTCAGTTGATGGCATGATTAATTATGATGATGGTATTGTACATAATGACTCTTGCCCAACCCTAATGGTATGCTTGTGTTGTGTAACAAGTTGGCTGAATTTTGTCCAGTTTGGCTCATCACGATGACGTGACAGCCCTTCCAGGGAGCCGAATAAACACAACCTGCTGTAAGGGGAAGTGTTTTATTAAGATCGATTATACTATATTATTATTATTAATTTGAGATTGAAGGTGTTGAGAGTGTGGGGCACCTTTGCTAACCCTTCAGTGAAAGGTGAAAGCAAAGAATTCTTAGCAACATGAGTCAATAACAAATTTAAGGTATTATAGCTTCCTCATAATTGTGGGGAAAACTGATTCGTGGATTTTATTTATTTAGCAATTTTAATTAATTAATTCTAATTTATAATTTATATAGCAATTTATTTCTTGCGTTAATTTGTTTCGATAGCGGTCTGTATGATGTTAAAGTGGACTGTACGAGTTTATTCCCACAAATCGTTTCCTACACAAGATGGGGTGTTTTGTTATATGTATAGTGTCTTATCAGTCAAAATTATCGATTGGTAGACATTCTCTACAATGTTACTAGCTTTTAGTTATGTTACTACATATGTTAGTAAATACTGGGGAAGCCTTATCTGATAAGAAGGCTTCAGCATTAATAGTGAAGAGTAAGTGGGTAGCCAGCCAGTCACGTGATCTCTCGTCTTTAGTGATTCCACATTAATAACTTCACTTCTCAATTCACCTGCCAACAAGATTGTTTAGTAATATTTGCCGCACGTAAATTATTATGTTTAGAACATCATAATATTCTGAAATTAAGGGTTGAATTATTGCCCCCCCTTGGGTTTGTTGTTTATATACGGCATAACATAACCAGTAAAATGCCACAATGAAATAAGAGCTCTACAAAGCGGCGAGTATAGTGTACGGATACAATACCTTCCCTGGTTCAACGGTGCCGATTTGTGCTGTGTATCTCCGCGACAATAAAGTGTTATACACAAGTACTGGGGATGACAACACGACGAGTCTCAACTGTTAAGGGTTAAAATGGTTACCTGCCTTCTCTCCCTCTCGCATACGGTGGTCTCCAGATGCGTTTTACTAAGAAGTGGAAACAGGGTTTATATTTAATCAATTTTAGTACTGATGATTAAGTTGGTTCAAGGGAAATGTTTTATGACGTTAACAGTCTAGAGAATGATGTATTAAAAATAATTCCCAATATTATAGCTAGTGAATTTAATATCGACATGGCAATTATATCCCGGTTTTCTTCGGGAAAAATTCCACTGGAGCTTCGTTATTCTATGAATAATTAAAGCTCTATTTCTAGGGTTATTTTGTAAGTACAAAACAGAAGCAATATTAACTGCATATTGTATTGAAAGCTAGTAAATGATGTCGGTTTTTCCGACATAATTCCGGAAAGTTGGTGGGGGGGAGGTTCTGAAATACGGATCGAAGTCCATATTAGAACTGACGAACACTGATATCCTCTTCAGAATTATTAGATTAGTTTGATGTTAGTAGTTCATAAATGGGACATTTGTGCGTCAGTTCGAACAGGACGGATGTCCCGTACTAGAGTTGCAGGTGTTAGAAGACTTCAGGCAATGTCATTTCCCTGCTAACACTTGTGTGGCTAAATTTCTAGCCTAATTAAGTTTATTTAACCCAGAGGACTGAATGTAATCAATTATTACAGTCAAGTGTGCTTCTGGGACTACAGTGGGATCAGTGACATTAGTCACAGTGACTTGAAATAAATGCTTGATCAGGTTACTGGTCACTGATTAGTCACTGAGGCCCATGGAATACATCTCGATTAAATAATAATTGATTCAAATCAGTCGTGGGATTTATATAGTCAGTTATGCTCCCTTGTGCTTATTTGCTGGAGTTTATTTGGCTGACAAATTGAGGTTTTAAATAGTGGTTAATTTAGAGGACTGAAAGTACTCAAACATTAAAGTCAATTATGGCTCTGAGACTACAATGGGCTCAGTGACATTGGTCGCAGTGACCTGTAGCTGTTTAGGCTACTGTTCACTGAATTGCCACTGAAGCCTCATTAATTCATCATTAGCTTTAAATGATGACATCAAAATCAACCTCTGTTGTTATAGCTAGCTGTAATCTCCTTAGTATAATGCTACTGGAATTGTATAATCAGCTGACAAATTTAGATTTCTATTTGAATTGTTTGTGTGCAGGTATAGGCCTCTTTAGGCTTAATACTGGGCCTGTGAGTAATTTGCCTAATGCAGAATTTAACATATTAATACAATAATACCCTGATATTTGTTGTGCTAACGATATATTTGTTATAGTAGTCTGCACCTACAAGGATTCCGATGTCGGTGAGGTGATGAGACTTATCTGCCAATTTTATTCCCTATTTCTCAGAAATTTGGCAGTAGCTCGTAGACCTTGTACATGTAGGTCTATTGGAATTGTGTCCACCACAAAGTCTTGTACTTGACAGAGGTAGCTGCTGAAACGTACTGAAGGTTGTACCACCTGGTAGACTTGAGGTCCTGTATCATCAAGGAACCCCGATATATTTAATGTCACCTGGGTTACAGGCTTTAATTGTAGAGCATTTGCCACTTTTTTAGCAACAAATGTTCTGTGGGGCCCCTGGTCAAACAACCTTCGGGAATGGACCCCTGGCCCTCTTAGGATGGTAAGTTGGGCAGTAGGCAAAGTCGCATTATTTTGCGGTTTTGTTGATAGGACACTGATTTTCTGTCGCACCTCACAGTGCTGTACTGTGGTGGGAATGTTATCTTCCACCTTGGGGTTTGGAGACTTTAGTTTCATATGTTTGCACAGTGGTGTATGGTGCCTACTTCTTCTACACCTGTTGTAGGTTTATAGTTGGGTGTCACAATAGTCGATGTTGTGAGATTTGAGACACCTTGGGCATTTTTTCAATTCCTCGAGTCGGTTAACACGAGTGTCTCATCAGGATAATTGGTGCAACAGTATGTTGAATGTTCCGTTTGGCAGAATAAACATGTCCCCCAGCCTACTGCACGCTTGGACGTTACCGGTTTGGGTGAACTAGTAACAGTAGACTTAGAGGAATCCGCTGCATAAGTGACCTCACTGCCAGATTTTCTCCACCTTGGTGTGGAAGTAAGTTGATGGTTGGTTGATGTTTATTTGGGGTATGTGTTTTACCCTTTAATTTACTATTATTTACTATTTCTGAAGGCTCGCTAGAGGTTTTAACTTCCTCATTTACTCTTCGTTTATCTATGACAGAACGTAAAGCTTCAGAGATGTCCTGTGCTGTCAAGATGGGTTTATTGAAATGTGTGCATAGTTCATCTAGTGTATCACTGGACAATTTTCGTTGAATGATTACTTTGGTCATCCACTCAGCAGTGGTTATGTCAACCAAAAGACTGAATGTTCTTAGTAGTGACTCAAACTCCAGGCTGAAGACTTGTAATGAGTCAGCAGTGTGATCAGGTCGAGGTAGGACCAACGATTGTAGTACTAGATGTATGATAGCTTTTTCTGGATTATTCAATGACTGATTGGTATTTACAGGGCTTATAATAATGTTACTAATGTTACTAGGTTACTTGCTCATAAATTCTGATCAAGTACTGATGGTAGTAGCCTAGGATATAATTTGCAGTCACTAGGATAAAATCCTACTTCCTTGGAGATTAGCACATAAAAATAATATATATATGTATAATCATACACAAATACTTTGAGGAGTAATCATTGTCACTGGAAGTTCCTCAAGTTAGCTCATCAAAATCACCCTTGGTTGATGTAGACACTAATTACAAATAATTATAATTAAATATTATAGATACACAACACAAACTCGTGCTGGTATAAATCACACCCGAAATAGGTGCTCTTGCACCATTAATTAATTGTGCTAGGTTGTTCAATGTAGTTACAACTAGATTATGGTAATAATGGACTAAGTGAACCATTATGGTTCAACTAGTCAATGGTAAAATATGGGACTTGGTTTATAATAACACTAGTCAAGTATAATGTTCTACCCGTAGTGGGTTGGAATTAGTAAATTAAATATAATATTGTGTAGTAAAACTAAGGCAATATAATTTAATTGGGATTATAATTTATATTTAAATAATTCTCTGGTCAAGAAATTATAACACAATTGGTGTTGTTGGCTAATCAATACCTTCTAGTGTTATTTGGAAGTATTAATTCTTTTATTAGTGACTTCTCAAAATAAACACCACAAATTTTAGTGTAAATAAACTGTGAAGGCGTAGATATAATTAGGCTGGATTTAATTTAAGCAGTGTCACTCCGTTGATATAACACCACCACAAAATTGGGTTTTTATATCAAGGACTGCTGTGAGGCTCGTGAGTCTGGTGGGCGGTCTTGTGACGGCAGTGTTTATACATGTTGTTTACTGATTTATTGCACTGTTTATTTAATTTGATGGACCAGTGTAGCATTTCTGGTTCATCTCGGTTCGTATACGTCCAACATCCAT
>WNGS01092210.1:2279228-2298811 GCA_020271785.1 Procambarus virginalis
TGTGTTCGTTTTAACAGAATATGGCCAGGATGTACAGACGGCGGAGAAATCATGTTATCGCAGCATGTTTATTTGCAATAAGTATATTCAGTGTGTTGAAGATGAAACATTTCTTAGGAGCAGATATTAAAAAGACGTATTCTCTCTCTCTCTCTTCTCTCTCTTTACGTGATCATTGGTAATTTCCATCACAATTCGGTTAGCATAAACCTCTCATTACTACAGATATCTTAGATAACGTGGAATTATATATGAGAAGAACGTTTACAGCAGCTTCATCAGTCGTGTCACTTTACGTCATTGTCTTGAGAGGAAAACTTTTATATTGTTCCTGAAGAGCTAACTTTCACACACAATTTCCGTTCAGTGGAAGTTGGGACCAATTTGGCCTCCTTGCATCAGCAATAATCCCAGTTCCCAGAGGGACTTGTCTTCTGTTCTGCTTTATTTACAACTGATTAGAGTCCTATTAAATCCCCCTTTCCAATCTGGATTTATACTGCATTAAATGGTGATCTAACTGCTGATTTTTGCTATCGACGCGGTAATTTTAATCATATACAAGGAAAACTAAAAAAAATCACGAATAATCAGTCATCCCAGGCAACTAAAGAGGATTTTTAAATACTGAAGTATTAACACGTTTTGTCACCCTACAAACTACCTGAATTAAGACCTTGTCATTCAGGTTGTTTATTAAGAAAATGCAAAGTTTTCGTTGCTGGTCATAACAAGCGCTTATCCGTCTTGTCGAGGTTTATCATCCGTCAACCACATCACCCGTCAATCACTTTTACTTCAGTTACTTGTTTTATTGCATACATTAGACCTATCTTTTGGTCTAAGATGCTTTCTCGTGCCGGATAACTTTATTTGGTCACTTTGTGATGGCGTTGAGGAGGTTCTCAACCAGTCGACGTCGGCTGATGCCTCAGTACCTTCATCTAACAATATAATCCTTCCTAGTAGGGTGTATTACCTCCTATGACTTAATTCATTATAAGTCAAGAGAAACATAAATTTAAGAAATAATTAAAGGAACCTAAGGTAAGCAATTTATTATAACCTGTATAGCAAGTAAATTTAAATAATTATTCTTTGAAAATAAACACAATGGAGCAGTAAAATAAATTACCAATCAGGAAATCATGACAGGAATTTAGAAATCACATTGGCTAGTGTGGTTAGGACAGATGCCGCTGCCTCAGCCAATCAGAGACATTGATTTGTAAGACCTTAGTCAGGGGAAATATTTAAGCAAAAAGTTTGGCACACACACACACACACACACACACACCACCACACACACACACACACACACAACACCCACACACACACACACACACACACACACACACATTCACACATACACACAGAAATGACAAGAAAGTGCCCGGAAGCAATGTCCACAATGAAAGAAGTTACCTTGAAAGGAACCACTTCACAGGAAGCAGCAGGTGCGCTAGTCAGCTTCCGGAAACGAAAAAATTTCCAGCAGCTGGTCGTAGTAGGTATTAAGGAACAAAAAGAGTGGAAAGCTAAGGAAAGAGCGGCAGAGACAGAGATCCTGAAAGGGGTACAGATGGAGGGGGCTGAACAAATTATATAGAAGGTTTTCAGTCTGGGCTGGTAAACCACGACAGGGATCGCTTAACAAAGATAGTATTTACGAACAAGACCACAAAAGAGGAAATTCCAGCAAAGAAGAACAAGCTGTTAAATGTAAAAGGATAAACAGAGGTATTCCTTTAGAAGGACATGACGAGGGGAGAGAGAATCATGGCAGCAGATGCAAGAAAGAGTCACAGGAAGTGGGAACAGACCCAAGGAACCACAGTTTCCAATCCAGCAATCTCAGAGGGGAGTGTGGAACTCTTAACCAGCAGCTCAACAATCTCGGAGCGAACTGCAATACCCACGCCTTCCTCCCAATAGAAGCCCTCTTCACTCTGAGCCATTCCTCTCTCCGATCAAATGCCTAATTGACCCACACAACCTTTTCTTCCCTCTTCCTAATACCCGCCCTGTCTACCCGTTCCCTTGGCTACCCAACCTCTCACCCCAGCATCTTCTGAGACCCTCTTAACTATCTCAGAACAGCAATCTCATCCAATTCATCACACACAAGGAAAAACTTCCTACACCAGCATAACTAACTTCAAGGGGGAAATGAGTAAAAATGGAAAGAAGAAAGTTAGCTTCAAGACAGTGTACTCAAATATGGATGGAATTACAAATAAAACATAGGCACTTGGAGAGAGGGCACAATAAGAAAACAAATATTTAATAGCTCTCACAGAAACAAAATTGACAGGCATCAAAACAATTGCATTTTTCTGCAGGACTACTATGTAGTAAGGAAAGAGACGGAAGGAAGAGGTTGGGGAGGAGTGGCTCTGCTGGTAAGGAAAGACTTTCGAAGACACGAATATACTGGTCTGTGAAGGGTTCAAAGACTATATAAAGGTACTATGATAATGGGAAGACCAAAGATGACCCAGATAGCAGTATGATAGAAACAACAGGGCACCCATCAGTAAAATAAATAGCAGCTTCTGTCGCTTGCAGGAATGGATCCAGACTGCTAATCACGGAAGACATCAACCATGGAAAGATAGACTGGGAGAAAAGGGACCCACACGGAAGAACAGATTCATAGAGAGCTTCTTGAGTTATCTTGATGATTTCGGGGCTTTTTTTTTTAGTGTTCCCTCGGCCCGGTCCTCGACCAGGCCTCCACCCTCCAGGAAGCAGCCTGTGACAGCTGACTAACTCCCAGGTACCTGTTTACTACTAGGTAACAGAGGCATCAGGGTGAAAGAAACTCTGCCCATCGTTTCTCGTCGGCGCCCGGGATCCAACCCGGGACCACACGATCACACGTCCAGTGTTCTGTCCGCTCAGCCACTTGGCTCCCAGCTGAGCTGAACTAATGGACGTAATAACAAGAAACTTAATAAGTCAAAATGTCAAGGGAACCTCAAGATAGAGAGGCAATGATGAACCAGCTAGACTTGATATGATATTTACCTTGAACGAGTCAGATGTAAGGGAACTCAAATTAGAAGCCCCCATGGGAATGGGGACCAAGGTGTTCCGACATTTGAGTATCTAGTGGGAATATTAATGCCCTACTCAAGGAAGAAATCACAAAACAAAGGGCTACCATTCCGAATGGGAACTATGATGAGATGGGAAAGTTCCTAATAGGAATACAGTGGAAACAGAACACAGAGTAACGTCTGTATAAGACATGATGGATTTCATCACTTTGAAGTGCCAAGAGGCAGAAGAGAACTTTATCCCGGTCCAAAAGCAAAGAAATTAAAAGCAAAACCGAAATCTGTTGTTTAATCAGATATGTGAGGAAGCAATGCAATAAAATATGAACGCATGGAGGAACTCTGAACTAACATAATACTAGAAAGCAGAAACAGATAGCATATAGAGCTAGAAATTAGTACCTAAGTTTGAGAAGAGAAGCAGAGAGACAATATGGAAATGACATAACAAAATAAGCAAAGACCAAACCAAAAATGTTTGTTCCAGAGCCACATCAGGAGGAAGACAGTGAAACTAAAGGTGATTAAACTAAGAATGGGAGAGGACATGTACACCGAGAATGACAAGGTGGTGTGTGAAGAACTCAACAAGAGATTCCAGGAGGTCTTCACAATCGAACAAGTAGCAGCTCCTAAACTAAGATGGCATTAAACCAGGCAGCTTTGGAAGATTCTGAAATTACCAGAGATGACGTTAGAAGGTATCTGTTGGATCTAGACATGACAAAGCCTATTGGACCTGACAGAATGTCTCCATGGATACTAAATGAGGGTGCAGAAACACTTCGAATGGCTATATTGTGTATAATAAGTCACTGGAAACAGGAGACCCAGAGAGCTGGAAGACAATTAACATATAATATACAAAAATAGTGACAGCGAAGATGCATTGAACATCTGGCCGGCATCTCTAACATCCATATCATGCAAGGTGATGGAGAAGATCGTGAGGAAAAACCTAGTAGCACATCTGGAGAGAAGGGACTTGGTAGCACGTCACCAGCGTGGGTTCAGCGATAACAAATTGTGCCTCACAGGGTTAATAGAATTCCATGACCAGGTAACAAAAATTAAGAAAGAGAAATTGGACAGACTGAATTTTCTTTAATTTTAAAAAGTATTTGCACAGTACTCCATAAGAGGCTGGTGCGAAAGTTGGGGAAACAATCAGGAGAAACAGGCAAGGTGCTCTAGTTGATAAGGGAGTATCTAAGCAACAGATAGCAGATTTACTGTTATGGGTGAGACCTCTGAATGGCGAGATGTCATCAACGGAGTCCTACAGGGTTCTGTCCTCAGATTTATCCTGTTTATGATATAAGTCAATGATCTCCTACAAGGTATAGACTCATTCCTATCAATCTTTGCTGATGATGCAAAAATTTTGAGAAGGATTAAGATAGAGGAGGACAGCATGAGACTACAAGATGATCTGGAGAAACTCGGGAAATGGTCCAACAAATGGTTTCCAGAGTTTAACTCTAGCAAGTGTAAAGTAATGAAAATATGTTTAGGGAGCAGGAGGCCAGATACAAGGTACGCTTTGGGGAGATAAAATCCTTCAAGAATCAGGAGAGATATATCTGGGGGTTGATATCACACCAGACCTGTCCCCAGAGGCCCACATCAAAAGGATATCATCAGCGACATATACGAGGTTGGCCAACATCAGAAGACTGCCTTTAGAAACTTGTGTAAGGAATATTTCAGGACCTTGTATACCACATATATCAGACCAGTCTAGGAGTATGCAAGTTCATCCTATCTATAACTATGGGGTATGAGTTACAAGGAAACACTATTGGAAGTAAACCTTACGTGACTAGAAAATGATTGAAAGAGTTAAGGGAGACTTGACTGTCAGGATAATTGCCAGGGTTATATGCAAATTATTTAGCTCAGGTGGTACACAAGAGGACTCGGGTAGACACTTAATACCCAGATGAGCCACAGACACATGAGAATTTTCTTTCAGTGTCAGAGTACTCAAATGGGATGCACTGGGAAAAGCTGTGGGTGGAGGCAGATGCTATGCACAGTTTCAAATGTAGATATGACAGAGCCCATTAGGCTTATGAACCTGTACGTCAGTTAAGAGGCGGGACCGAAACGGCGAAATTCAACCCCAGCAAGCACAGCTGAGTACACACACATGCACCCTGCCTGGGGGCCTCGCAACTGAATGGACAGCGGATGAATTGACTGGGGTCGTAGTCCTTAGGCCCGGGTGCGATCCCCGGTAGAGGCAAAAACATAATGAACAGAGTTTCTTTCACCCTGGTGGGACACCAGGGTGTTCACCAAGCAGGAAATACTTGGGAGTTAGACTGCTGCTACATGCTGCTTCCAGTGAATGTGTGGGTGCGAGTGTAAGATAAATATATGTAGCAGACGTAATAGAGGAAAAATAAATTGGTTAGAAAGGCGGGGGTCCAAGAGCTAATAGCTCGATTCTGCAGCTACTAGTAGTAAATAGGCAGATAAGCAAGGACGAGCATTAGCCCATGGCTCAACAGGTTGGGCTTGGTGGTAAAGAGAGGAAGCAAAACAACATGGAAATTGAAATAACTTTTTGAGGTATAAATAAACACAAAGGGATGAGGCAACTCAAGCTATTCTCACCCCGTCCAGTGCAACGTGTTCATATATATATATATATATATATATATATATATATATATATATATATATATATATATATATATATATGTATATATATATATATATATATATATATATATATGTATATATATATATTCTGAGTGATAAACATATACATTACATTTCTTCCTTTACACATGCAGTGTTACCAGACGTACACACAAATACTTTTATGATTCGCTACACAGACAGTTGGCAACAGACATTCAGACAATTCAACAAAAGGTTATAATCTTGGTTCAAAATTCATGTAACTCTCCAGAATATCACCAATCTTTCCGTTGTGACACATCCAGCTATTTGTTCAGGAACATTCCTTATCTCAGTGTTTTTATATATATTAATCAGCGGACACTCGGGAACATGATGGGTGAGGGTGTGAGACCTTATCATACAACATAATTTACACTTGGTGTCATTATCATTAACACGTATTCCATATTCACAGTAATATTTGTACTGAGCCTGAGCCGCATGTGCACAGAGTCACTCCAAGTATTTCTCCTTTTACCAAGAAAGGTAAACTCTCTGGAAAGGTTTACTTTCTGAGTCCTGGAAGTGTGCACGTCACTCAAGCAATTCTGAACGTTGTGAAAAAACTTATTCCCTCCTCTTGTTATGAAGGGAATAGATACGCTAGTGTCAATGTCGCGGACTCTATCACATACACTCTGTAGGTTGAATTCTATCCTCATTATTTCAATCATTTCATTTCTTTGACATCCCAGAATAATCCTCATAGCCTCGTTCTGTATCAGCTCTAGTTTTATAATTCTGCCTTGCTCCGTGTAAGACAAAACGGGCGCTTCATAGTCTATGAGGGACTGAACAGTGCTTGTGTAACACATCCGCAAGATAGGTACCCCAACACCTGCACCAGAAAATGCTAGCGCCTTGAGAGGATGCTGTCGGGCTTTACATAAAGTGCTGATATGATTTATTTCATCATTTTTACTCTGGCACGTGTACCCAACATACATGCCCAGATACTTGTACTTCTGAACACGGCTCAGTTCCACACCATTTAGAGTGTTATATTTCTTCGTTTCCTATACTCATATTTGGTTTTGTCTGCGTTTATACCTAAGCCTAACTTGTGACAGGTTGTGCTAAGTATGTTAAGAACAGTTTATATTTTGTTCCCAGAAGTGCCTTGTATAAGAATGTCATCAGCATATATGATCGTCGTGACCCCTGGAGGATACATCTCTGATGCTAATCTGTTCATTAATACAGTGAATGAGGTGGGGCTTAATACCCCCCCCCCCCTTGAGGTACCTAACTGTAACATCCTTTCCTCAGACATGTATGCTTGGTAATACACCTGATCTTTCCTCAGACATGTATGCTTGGTAATACACCTGATCTTTCCTCAGACATGTATGCTTGGTAATACACCTGATCTTTCCTCAGACATGTATGCTTGGTAATACACCTGATCTTTCCTCAGACATGTATGCTTGGTAATACACCTGATCTTTCCTCAGACATGTATGCTTGGTAATACACCTGATCTTTCCTCAGACATGTATGCTTGGTAATACACCTGATCTTTCCTCAGACATGTATGCTTGGTAATACACCTGATCTTTCCTCAGACATGTATGCTTGGTAATACACCTGAACTTTCCTCCCAGATAATCTCGTATCCAGTGTGGCAATCTTCTTGTTATTCCCAGATTGGCTAATTCGTGTAAGATTAGTTCCCCCTCTGTCATGAGCGGCAACTTACAGATGAACAAATACTCTACAATTGTCATCCACGTTAACAAGCTCTTTATGAGACAGTCCACAGTACTTTTGCCCTTGATAAATTCCAAGAGGTTATTGGACATGTTACCATCTACAAGGTAGAGTAATCTACTTAACAAGATCCTTTCTATCATTTTACAGGCCTATGTTAAGGATACAGGACTGTAGTCTCCATTTATCTTGGGTATAGGAATGATGGCTGCCTCCTTACATTTTCTTGGTAACTTAAGTCCCTAGTGAACGAAAGGAATGAAACCTAGTCCCTTAATTAATTAAGGGGCTAGGTTTCATACCTGCTAAATAATTAAGAATGTCACGTTACTCCATCCTTCCCCCGAGCAGTAGAGCTGCCTCTTTTGATAGCATCCAGTAGCTCATCGTAAGTTATCTCAGTGCATGTTACTAATCCTGTATTTACCACAGACAAATCTACTCCATATATTATATTTTCCCATGAATCAATGGTGTTTCTCGTGTCTTCAGATAGGAACTTAAAACAATTTCTGGATACATGCAAATTAACTTCAATAAATTCCCCTTCGCTTAATGATAATTTAACACAAAAATTTTCTATACCTTGTGTTTTCTACTAACTCTGCTGGTATGGAGTTCTTAACATAGATCAACGTCCCTCTTATGTTATTTGTGGAGAAAGGTTGAAATCCTTCATAGCTATTGAATTTCAATTAGCCTTCATTCCTACCCCCCTGTCTCCTGGAAGGCTACAACATCAATATCATTTCCCATCACATCACATTGAACACTTTCTTAAACCATTATCGTTCCATGACAACATTTTCAATCTAGGGTGATCCATTATTAAGTAATGCACTTTCTAATTCATCCCCAATAAGTTCACTAAATGACAACCAACTACCTCCCACCTCCTCCCAAGTTTACCGGTAAGTTAAACATTGCATTTCTATAGTGTTTTTTGCAGGCTCTTGGCCTCCATTATTGACTCCGTTGATTCATTGGTTTATTTTTAATTATAGAGGTATTTCTTTCACTAAGACTATCATCACTTACACTTCACTTTCCTTCATTTCATCACCCATTGTTTCATTACTGCCCTCAAGCACTGTTTTGTGACTATTCTTCACTGTTTTGTGACTTTCCTTTGACTACCGGAATGTTTAATTTTTTCTCTATGGACTCGATTTTCTGCCCAAGATTTCGTAAGAACTCTCCAAGTTTCCTTCTTTCCGTCCACAAATCGTTGAAACTACCATTATGACCATTTAACTATAACCATTTATAACCATGGTGAAACTACCATTTAGGGAGCCGGTCGGCCGAGCGGACAGCACGCTGGACTTATGATCCTGTGGTCATGGGTTCGATCCCAGGCGCCGGCGAGAAACATTGGGCAGAGTTTCTTTCACCCTATGCCCCTGTTACCTAGCAGTAAAATAGGTACCTGGGTGTTAGTCAGCTGTCACGGGCTGCTTCCTGGGGGTGGAGGCCTGGTCGAGGACCGGGCCGCGGGGACACTAAAGCCCCGAAATCATCTCAAGATAACCATCTCAAGAAGATGACCATCTTAGCCCCAGTAACCACTCCTCTCAGCGTTACACTGTCGCTGCCGGGGTCCTGAGTGTTGGTATGGCTGCCTATCACCTGAGGTGTCTTCATTACTGGAGAATTATGGGGCCCGGTGACGGAGGAAATTTTTCCAAATATGAATTATAGTGAAAAATTCTAAATAAATCTCCCGTTATTTGGCATCAGCGTCCTGAAAATTTCATCCCAATATGTTTAGAAATGGATTTTTTACGATTTTTTGTAAATAAATGCGTGCGTGACGGGTGGGTTCCGGCTCTGATAATAACGATAACACCACCTATTTACTGGCAATCAGGGATAAAGGGATACAAGCACCTGTATGAGAGACAGTGAAGAAAAGTAGCAGTAAGGAATGTGTACAAAGTGTACATGCAGCTGGTGCCACCTGGAGGGCCAGATTACACACATAATAACGAGTTAGTATGTTATTTTGCTGTATTTTATTATATATCATATAAACACATTGCCCAATGACAATATTTCTTATGTCCCTTTGTACGAAATGCTGACAACCCGTTTTTTTTTATCTTTTTCATTTTTTTCTCCTTTGTTTCTGTGCGGATTTTGTTGTGACTTCTACATCTTGGAGAATACATGTCCGGCACTAAGCATGTGAAGTTGGAGCGGAGTTGGTCAACATGTTAATCAGTCACAGGTGGCAGAAGTTGTGACTTTTAATTTGTATTTTTTGACCGACTTATTTACAGATTTCAGACACTATTCTTTTTCTCTATTTAGGTTGTATTGATAAATGATGACCAGGTGAGGGCCTTATCACTTATATATGGACAATAAAGTTACTGCGATATATATATTTGTTACTGATCAACCAGGCTGTGACTCGTACGTCAGGCTGTGAGCAGCTGCGTCCAACAGCCTGGTTGACTAGTCCCGCAACTAGGAGGTCTGGTCGAGGACTGGGCCTCGGGGACGCTAAGCCCCGAAACCATCTGAAGGTAACCTCAAGGTTATCCCTAACCTATCCCCATATTTGTTTTTTTTTGGGGGGGGGGAGGGGGGATTATTTTTTCTTGACTTCATTTCAACACATATTGACCTGCAACTTTCACATATTCGAGTATGAATGCCAAGCAATCTTAATTACAACTTACAAGATACGTCATAAATTTTATGTACTATAAACATTGTCGAGAACTTTATCTTAATTTTTCTCTATGGACAGAATTTTCAACTTAGAGAGATTATAAAAAATTCAGTTTCTGACCGATTCTCACAATTTTTACATATGTGCAAAGTCTTTAGTTCTAAGGTAATCATTTTCTCATTTAGTCATAAAGTCATAAAGTTTGGAGTTATAAATTTTTTGCATCTAAATTTTGCACATATTTCGATAACAAGATTAATTAAAACAAATGAACAAATGTTTTACAGTGAACTGTGCTCTCAAACAATATAATGTAAATGATTCATAAACGTTATATGCCATTCTGAGATCACAATGAATAAAATAACAATGGTTACATATTAATATTTTGACAGCAAATTTGAAATTGTGAATTTTTATTTTTTTTTATTTTATTTTGAACTTTTTTTCTGTTCTTGGTATGATATTGATCCATTAGGAAAAGTTGTAGCATTTACCATGAAGATATTATTCACAAAATATTGAGTGTGATTGAGGAAATTTCTGT
This sequence comes from Procambarus virginalis, assembly GCA_020271785.1. Classification (NCBI taxonomy): domain Eukaryota; kingdom Metazoa; phylum Arthropoda; class Malacostraca; order Decapoda; family Cambaridae; genus Procambarus; species Procambarus virginalis. The sequence continues at coordinate 2,289,922 of WNGS01092210.1, forward strand.
GCACAGTCACCGGGCTCCTTAAGGTGTCTCTTTTATCCACGTATTTCCTCTGGTTCTTTGGCGTTGTTTGGTGTTGACTTCTCGAGTTTCCTCCCGTCCTTTGATTAATTTAAGAGGTCATGCCTGCTCTGTAACATTCTCCGCCCGGGACACATCCATACTCGGCCGCCTGCTACACACACCTGAGCTTCCGTTGTGAACACCTCCACAGTTGGAACAATGGGGGACTATTTTCTCACTCGGATTTTACTTCCGCACACATTACAGTGGTGAGCTTTCCGCAATACGACATCGTGGATCATTCTGATAGCTCCAAGATTTATGTCCCATGTGCAGCATTTCAGGTATATTATGAGCTCTTCCACATGCTTGCCACATGCGTGTAGCCTGCACCAGCGGTGAACACTTTTTCCGGAACGTCTCCTTTACGCAGACGAGGAGTTACAATAACGTGGCTGAAGTAGGAAGTAAGAGGAAGCTGTAAGTAACAGGAAGCTCTTCCAGCTGTAAAAGGAGTCTCCTCTTACTAAAGCTACGACTGCTTCTTTGTTTCACCTTTAATAAGATGACGCTAGCCCAGATTAACATCTTCATCGACGATGAATTCTGGATCCAGAATTTGAGGATATTTATAAATAATTACCTTCGTCATTTCTCTGTCTCCTCTGGAATTTTNAATGAAAATGATATAGCAAACAAAGCCAAGACCGAACCAACGTTACTCCACAGTCACATCAGAAGGAAAACAACAGTGAAAGAACAGGTAGTGAAACTTAGAACAGGCGAAGACAGGAATACAGAGAATGACAAAGAGGTGTGTGATGAACTCAACAAGAGGTTCCAGGAGGTCTTCACAACAGAACAAGGTGAGGTCACTGTGCTAGGAGTAAGGGAAGTAAACCAGGCGGCCTTGGAAGAGTTCGAAATTACGAGAGAGTAGGTCAAGAGACACCTGCTGGATCTGGATGTTAGAAAGGCTGTTGGTCCAGACGGGATCTCGCCATGGGTACTGAAAGAGTGTGCAGAGGCACTTTGCTTGCCACTCTCCATAGTGTATAGTAGGTCACTGGAGACGGGAGACCTACCAGAAATATGGAAGATGGCAAATGTGGTCCAATATACAAAAAGGGCAACAGGCAAGAGGCACTGAACTACAGGCCAGTGTCCTTGACTTGTATACCATGCAAGGTGATGGAGAAGATCGTGAGAAAAAACCTGGTAGCACATCTGGAGAGAAGAGACTTCGTGACAAATCGCCAACATGGGTTCAGGGAGGGTAAATCTTGCCTGACTGGCTTAATAGAATTCTACGACCAGGTGACAAAGATTAAGCAGAAAGAGAGGGCTGGGCAGACTTCATTTTCTTGGATTGTCGGAAAGCCTTTGACACAGTACCGCATAAGAAGCTGGTACATAAGCTGGAGAGCCAGGCAGGTGTAGCTGGTAAGGTGCTCCAGTGGATAAGGGAGTACCTAAGCAATAGGAAGCAGAGAGTTACGGTGAGGGGTGAGACCTCCGACTGGCGTGAAGTCACCAGTGGAGTCCCACAGGGCTCTGTACTCGGTCCTATCTTGTTTCTGATATATGTAAATGATCTCCCGGAGTGTATAGATTCATTTCTCTCAATGTTTGCGGACGATGCCAAAATTATGAGAAGGATTAAGACAGAAGAGGACTGTTTGAGGCTTCAAGAAGACCTAGACAAGCTGAAGGAATGGTCGAACAAATGGTTGTTAGAGTTTAACCCAACCAAATGTAATGTAATGAAGATAAGTGTAGGGAGCAGGAGACCAGATACAAGGAATCATTTGGGAGATGAAATACTTCAAGAGTCAGAGAGAGAGAAAGACCTGGGGGTTGATATCACACCAGACCTGTCCCCTGAAGCTCATATCAAGAGGATAACATCAGCAGCATATGCCAGGTTGGCTAACATAAGAACAGCCTTTAGAAACTTGTGTAAGGAATCTTTCAGAACATTATATACCACATATGTCAGACCAATCCTGGAGTATGCGGCTCCAGCGTGGAGTCCATATCTAGTCAAGCATAAGACTAAACTGGAAAAGGTTCAAAGGTTTGCCACCAGACTAGTACCCGAGCTGAGAGGTATGAGCTACGAGGAGAGACTACGGGAATTAAACCTCACTTCGTTGGAAGACAAAAGAGTTAGGGGGGACATGATCACCACATTCAAGATTCTCAAGGGAATCGACAGGGTTGATAAAGACAGTCTATGTAACACAAGGGGCACACGCACTAGGGGACACAGGTGGAAACTGAGTGCCCAAATGAGCCACAGAGATATTAGAAAGAACTTTTTTAGTGTCAGAGTGGTTGACAAATGGATTGCATTAGGAAGCGATGTGGTGGAGGCTGACTCCATACACAGTTTCAAGTGTAGATATGATAGAGCCCAATAGGCTCAGGAACCTGAACACCTGTTGATTGACGGTTGAGAGGCGGGACCAAAGAGCCCGAGCTCAACCCCCGCAAGCACAACTAGGTGAGTATACACACATGGGTGCAGGGGGAGTATGAGGGGATTAGGTGATGGGATGCAGGAGAAAATATTTGAAAACAAAGTATGGAGTAGTAAGGACAACGAGACGAGGGTGCATGATATATAGGATGTATACCTGGGGTCGATGACGTGCTTATGACCGCATTTGTTACCGGCAGAGAGAGGGAAGGTCATCAGTAGTTAGCCTAGTGGATATGACCAACACACACACTATAATAGTTGATCTGTGAATAAAAGAATGGTATTCATTAAGAAATACAAAATATTTGCCCTAATCTATACCCGATAATTTGATTTGCTGTATATCAGGCACAAGTACTTACGTTTACTGCAGCAAATATGTGACTTAACCACAAGCAATGAAAGACGTTCATTATTATCGTATTACGTTCCCTTGAGAGCACGACTCCAAATCTCTGTCGAGAAATCCCGAGAGGAAAAATATTTGAACGAACCTGCGGTAAGATGGGCATCGGAGTGGAGAAAATGTTTACAAATGTGTGCGGCCTGGCTTCGACCGAAAGCTTTTATAGACGACTTCGACAACCCTTTAGCCACTACTTACCTTAAAGCCAAAGTCAGAGTCAACATCCAAATGCTAGGCCAACACAAGCGTCATCTTTTTACGTAGGTGCGGGTATGGCACCTACGTAAAGAGAGAGATAACTTGAGAGATAACTTGGTATCTCTCAAGTTATCTTTTTAAAACAAAATAATGACAATTTATATCAGAATTCGGTTAAGTTAATTATATTAGAATTGATAATTTTAATTACTTTTAATGTTTGAGATATAAAAATAAGAGATAAAATATATGGAAGATTTGGAGAATGTCGCCTCCAGCAGCCAAGAACTCATCGTCTCTCAGAGAAGGTCCTTTGTTTTCTTTCCTTGCGCGCTAATAACGCCCAGAAACACTGCAAAAATGACATTGTCCCCGCTTCTCTTCATATGATCACCAGCACGAAGATTATATATATATATATATATATATATATATATATATATATATATATATATATATATATATATACACATATAATGTAAATATATATATATAAAATATAATATGCACATTAGTTAATACAATAGGTGTTTAAAGGTTATGGATCTCGTGGAGCTCCTCCGCATCAGGACGTCCCTACAATGGTAACCTCTGGTTGCGTTTGTAGGGGCTCTCGGCCTCGAAGATGATAATCTGTAGCATAGCCTTGTGGGGCACACGTGTACACTAACATTGTTTTCTACCACCCCGATATGTTTATAATTTGTTATGTTATTTAAAATTTCATTGCACAAAAAAGGGTTACAACATTGGTTACATGCAGGGTACAAGGCTACTTGTCATAGGTTGTCGAGTTCCTCCAGCTCCTCAGATGGCGGGCAGGAACCATGGATGCAGTGTGCAGTTCCTCACTGTAACGCCACACTAAGGCGCTGAAAAACGAAACTTTCGGCTCAGGGTCTCTTGTTGTTTCAGGTAGCTTAGAACCCAGAGCCTTAAAAAACATTTAGCATCACTCTTACCCCAGGCACCAAGTTTCTTCGAGGCAATTGAAACCAAATTGCAATGGTGATCCAGATTTCTGTATTTACGAGATTTGGCTGCTTTCTGGTGAGTGGCAGCGCCATCTAGATGGGCAGCACTGAAGTCAACATAGATATTGGCTAAAGTTGAAACACACGTGTAGCCCCACACCAACTGTCTACCATTCTTTCATGGGTTTACAGTGATCCCTTCTGGGCGACCAACAGGCTTGTCAAGAGTTGCGGGCATTAGGTATCGGGTTTCTCTCTCTGCTGGACAAATAGATGTGGTAACGATCCTCTTAATAATGTCATTGACCTCACTGTGTCTTGTGTGACTCACTCTGCCAAAGTTCCTCCTGAGCTTTGGCAGAGCAGGCCATGCCGGCCATACCTGTCAACCATACCATATATTCAGTGTGGATTGTCGCAGCAATATGGTGAACGGCTTGGCTCTTAAGTTGAGTAGTGTCGTGTGATTTTGTTGCAGCTTCTAGGCATGTTGCAACCACTTGGTCTACAACGGAGCCATCCCAGCTGGATTGTCTTAGAATTGTCTTAGAACCCTGTATATATATATATATATATATATATATATATATATATATATATATATATATATATATATATATATATATATATATATATATATATATATAGAGCCAGGAGAGTTAAAATACAGAAAAATACGAAACTGACTCAATCAGGTCCATTGTTCACTGCAATAATTCTTTCAACACAAGCAATGGAATCTTCAAGATTGGTTTAGTCCTTTCAAGCAAAATTGCTGGAATGTTCATGTTACTTTATGAAATTAATTGTTCAATTAAATGTTCTTAATTTTTTTTTAACTTTGATTTTGGATCAGTCTTGTATTATTTGGCTGTTGCTCTTAGCCAGGAATTGGTGGGTTTGTTATCATGCAATTGTCCCCAATTTAAATACGTTAATATCTCATATTCGGCCGTTTTCTTTGCTTCCCTTCTCTTTGTTGTCCCCTTTTGCATCTTTTTGTATTGCTTCATGTTGTTTTTTCCCACTACACTCTCTTGTCTTTCTACTTATGTTTAATATCATTAATTTAATTTATTTATTATGCACCCCATACCTATCCTGTGGGCGGTGGTGGAAAGGGTTACAGATGCACATAATGGGTTCAGGAACTGATCTCCTGAGTTCGTTTAGCTAAGCAAGTAACAATCTTGTGAAGCTAGTTTCACAGTTGTTAATATTACGTACACATATAAATAGTTTTTTTATATCACAAGTGATTCAAGAGGCTCACAACAGCCTCTAACAAGGCACTTTACATCTATGGTGAGTCACAGTTACTAGTCCTGCTCCACACCCACCCAACTGGGCGGCAGCTTTACAGTCATGAGCAGCTGCACGTACAGTCAGCAAACTCTGGATACTTGGCTAACATTCCTGGCAGTACATCATAATGAATTAAGTACTTACACATTCCTTGGACACTATTAATGGTGTTATCTCTGAATTCCGCGATATTTTCGCAGTTCGTTATATAGTGACGCAAAGTATGCGAATAGTTCTGCTGACAGAGTTTAGTCAAGTTTACGTCAGCAGATGTTGTAAACTGCCAGAGGTACTTGTAGCCGAGCCTTAGCCTAGCAGTGGTAACATCTAGAAGTCTGCTGATCTAATTGGATGGTCCATATAGATGAGGTTCTTCCTTCACAGTAGAATGATGATAGATGGAGGTACTGGTGTGAATGTCTCCTTATAATCAATGCTTATCATCATCAGTGATCACATGTTCCTTTATAACATTTACAAGGACCTATAGCTAGTCTACTACTTGTAGAGTACTATATAATACATAAAGTTAAACAGCGTTCAGAAGTATATATGACTAAGATAAGGACTCTGCAACTCTCACAAAGTCCTGTATAGCTCTCAGAAGGATCTACTTCACATTCTGAAGGACCAAGCCACACTCACAAGGACCCATTTAGCACCCAAGAGGACCTGTATCATAATAACAAGGTCCATTATAGTTCTCATAATGATCTAAACCACATTCACTAAGGACCTATACAACTCCAACAGTGATAGGCTGAGAACCTTCAGATTCAGGGGCCATAGCTTTTTTTTTTATCACTTTGCTTTCTCGCTTAAAATACTGCAAGTCATACCTCTCCTTTCAAGACACGAAATATTTTTATAAAAAATTAGGAAAATAGATAACGTATAAGGCGCTCAGAGACACTGTTTTAGAAGCTAAATTACAAGGGCGTATCAAAGTACTTAAAAGCACACCCTAGAGAGGAAAGGAGAGTTATATCATATGATGCAATAGAGAGATTGTCCAGAACTGCGGCCAGACGCTTGGGCTAACTTCCCTCAAATGGCAGAGGGAATGGTCTGGAGTACAGGATGACATAGGCGGGTCGAGGTGTTGCCAGAATTCAAAAGGGAACAGTGTCAAGGTCACATTCAGACCCTCCCTTCCCAACCAGTTTTGGCACTACCAGCTGGCTACACAGCTAAGTATTTTAAAAATATTTAAAATTATATTTTTTCTTTTCAGTAATATGCACCATTTTTCACAGATCTTGGAAAGTAACATAAATTTCCTGATATTCATAATTTTCAAATAATTCGATAATACTTACGATTATCCCACAACTTGAAAGATTTCTCAAGCCACCCTCGTTCTCAGAGTAAAGGGGTAACTATTCTAACTTTTAGCATTTCGCACTGCTAATCTCCTCTCACCAACCACAGTAGAAATTACATTTTTTTATGAGAGACAGAGAGACAAAGAGAGAGAGGGACACACACACACACACACACACACACACACACACACACACACACACACACACACACACACACACACACACACACACACACACTTAGCGGGACCAAAGAGCCGGAGCTCACCCCTGCAAGCACAACTAGGTGAGTACACACACACACACACACACACACACGCAGAGAAAGAGCGATAGAGACAGAGATTTAGGAACAGAAACAGAGGTAGAGACTCAGATTGCAGATGGATGGATGGATGTATGGATAGATAGATGCAGGATAAAGATGAGTGGATAGAAACAATGATGAATAGATGGCTGCACAGATGTAAATATGAATGGATATACAGATGGATGCACAGTTTAATGGATAGGCAGATAGATGAATGGATAGATCCGTGGATACACGAAGAGATAGATGGGTGTATAGACGGATGGATAGATACATGCATTGATGGATGGATAGATACATGGATATATATGGCTGGATATTTGTATGAATAAAATGATGGATAGATAGATGAGGAAATAGATTGTTGGATATATGAAGAAATAGATTGTTGGATATATGAAGAAATAGATTGTTGGATAGATGAAGAAATAGATTGTTGGATAGATGAAGAAATAGATTGTTGGATAGATGAAGAAATAAATTGTTGGATAGATGAAGAAATAGACGGATGGACAAGCAAATAGATACATGGATGGATAGATAAATGGACATACGGGCGAGCGCCCTGGCAACGCCGGGCACCCCCCCCCTGCCTCAACTATTTTTTTTAGGTCTAATGTATGCAATAAAACAAGTAACTGAAGTAAAAGTGATTGACGGGTGATGTGGTTGACGGATGATAAACCTACGACAAGACGGATAAGCGCTTGTTATGACCAGCAACGAAAACTTTGCATTTTCTTAATAAACAACCTGAATGACAAGGTCTTAATTCAGGTAGTTTGTAGGGTGACAAAACGTGTTAATACTTCAGTATTTAAAAATCCTCTTTAGTTGCCTGGGATGACTGATTATTCGTGATTTTTTTTAGTTTTCCTTGTATATGATTAAAATTACCGCGTCGATAGCAAAAATCAGCAGTTAGATCACCATTTAATGCAGTATAAATCCAGATTGGAAAGGGGGATTTAATAGGACTCTAATCAGTTGTAAATAAAGCAGAACAGAAGACAAGTCCCTCTGGGAACTGGGATTATTGCTGATGCAAGGAGGCCAAATTGGTCCCAACTTCCACTGAACGGAAATTGTGTGTGAAAGTTAGCTCTTCAGGAACAATATAAAAGTTTTCCTCTCAAGACAATGACGTAAAGTGACACGACTGATGAAGCTGCTGTAAACGTTCTTCTCATATATAATTCCACGTTATCTAAGATATCTGTAGTAATGAGAGGTTTATGCTAACCGAATTGTGATGAAAATTACCAATGATCACGTAAAAGAGAGAGAGAGAGAATACGTCTTTTTAATATCTGCTCCTAAGAAATGTTTCATCTTCAACACACTGAATATACTTATTGCAAATAAACATGCTGCGATAACATGATTTCTCCGCCGTCTGTACATCCTGGCCATATTCTGTTAAACCGAACACAATCTTTTGGTCTCTAAGATGCTGTTCTCGTTGGCCGGATCAACTTTATTTGGTCACTTTGTGTCGATGGCTTTGAGGAGGTTCTGAGTCTAACCGTCGACGTCGGCTGATTTGCCTCTCAGTCTACCTTCATTTCTACAATATATAAATCTTCACTAGTAGGTTATTACCCTCCTGGATGACTTAATTCATTATTTAAGTCAAGAGAAACATTTAAAATTTAAGAACTAATTAAAGGAACCTAAGGTAAGCAATTTATTATAAACCTTTATAGCAAGGTAACTAAATATATTCTCTTGAAAATAAACACAATTGGAGCAGTAAAATAAATGTACCAATCAGGGAATCATGACAGGAATTTAGAAATCACATTGGCTAGTGTGGTTAGGACAGATGCCGCTGCCTCAGCCAAATCAGAAAGGGAACATTGATTTGTAAGACCTAGTCAGGGGAATATA
>WNGS01092210.1:2301355-2316512 GCA_020271785.1 Procambarus virginalis
TAGTAGCCAGCTGTGTGCCAGAGTCTTCATGTGAAACAGTTGACCTGATCTCTCTTGTATCATCTGTTGAGCGAACAAGTTCCAGATACGAGTAAGCCTCGGAGTGAATGATCGCTGATGGAGTGATGTTCTTGAGAATGGCACTTCCAGCATGAGACTGTTGAAGGTTAAGACCCTAGTGCTACGGGTGCCAACTACTGGTTGTCCACGGAGTTGGGCGGTGCGGAACTTTGAGGATGTTGGCCTTGTATATAACAGTAAGACCACAACGTCACGACGGTGTTGTAGCTCTGATGTTCAGACTGTTCCCACCAGACTTGGTCAAGACTAGAGATAAGCCTTCTAGCCCGTCACACTATTTGTCCAACAGTCTGATGAATGATGGGGGGGGGGGCGATCCAGGAAAGGGGAGCATACTCTACATGAGCGAACTTGTGCTTCATGTAAGGTTTTGCATCCCTTGCTGTCAAGAAGGTGTGAGATGCGCCGTAAGTCTGTAAGTTTCCTGACTGCCGTTTGGGCTAGGTTAAGCACATGGCTCTTCGTTGTCATGAAGAGTCGAACTTCATTCCCCAGATGTCAATTTCATCTGTGGACTCTAGGTTTTTGCCACCAATTTGCAAACCTGTCCGATTCGCCGTGTGCAGTCTAGTTATCATCGCTGTATCTTTTCAGCCCCAAATGTGACCTGCCGTCTCCTACCCAGGTAGAGGTTGGTGAAAATTGTGATTGATGAGTCTTGCAGCAGTTGGTATTTCTCCTTTCTGTATGTGAAGGTTAGAGGGCAGTCATGAATAGGCTGAGCTTCAGGAATGATATGAAGTAGATTGTTGAAATAGACATTCATAGGAGAGGACCAAGTCCACTGCTGGCACGAATTGTGGGGCTTTCGACTTCTGCTCCATTGAGGACTACTCTTAGAAAACGTTCTTGAAAAACGTTAGTCTCTTACTTATTTCTAAGATGGAGCCTGAGATGCCTAGAGCTTGAAGCTTCAATACTAATCCAGAGTTCCAGACCCGATCAAAGCTCCTGCTATGTCTAGAGCAACAACACAGCTGATCTTGGACTTATGCAGTGACTGAGACTCTCTCTCTCTCTCTCTCTCTCTCTCTCTCTCTCTCTCTCTCTCTCCTCCTCTCTCTCTCTCTCCCTCCCTCCCTCCCTCCCTCCTCCCTCCTCCGCTAGGGAAGCGCTTGTGTTCGAATGTCATTACTGGAATCCTCGAAAAACTGAACATCCTGAGGAGGATGAAAAATGGAATATGTGTTTTGGATGACCACGATGCTCTGTACCTCCTCACAACGCGTCTGGCTTTGTCCAGTCTTACGTATTCCCAAATGTACGAATTATCATTAGTAGCTCAAAGTTTTGAGAATATGACAACCTATGAAAACAATATCCTTTAAATGGTTAAACATTTCATTGAAAATGAGGAATTAAACCAATCAACGCTCCCAGTTAGACGCTGGTAAAGGTTCACGTAAGGAAACACAGATAGCATTGCGTGCATTCCTATTTTTGACCAGTGCTGCCAGTGATTTAATGAGATAGATCTATTGGAAGACTTATGATACCAAGTTTACTGAAGGTTCCTGACAGTAGGATATTGTTGCAACATTTCCTCTTAAAAATAACGTCGCTTTTGGCCGTTTACCCGTATGGCCGAAAGTGGACGTAATTTGAAAATGAGAAAAAAAATGAAAATAAATTTGGGATTTTTTTTCAACAACAGTAGGTTAACGGTCCTCTGATAGGTTAGGTGGGCAGAAAAACGTTAACCATTAACGTTATGAAAAACGTTAATGGAATGTTTCCTCTTCTAAGCTTGCCGAGTAAGCCGGACGACTCAAACAGAAAACGGAACAGTACGTCACTTTGTGAGTCGATTTCATTTCAAATTACGTCCAATTTGGCCAAAGCGCGTACCAGCGAAAAGTGACGTTATTTTTAAAAGGACGTTGAATGTTGAAGGTGTTCACCCTGATCAACTTCTCCAAACGACGGCAAACAGACCCATTGGAACAGCGCAGTAATGGAGAAAATAGCCTGGACACTACTGGAGGCAGCTTCCGGGGAAGATAAAGCACACCTCTCGCTGTATGAGCCCCCCCCCCCCCACCTCATGCTGGCTTTTTTTGTTAGCTGTTTCTAATTTCTAAGAACATAAGAACAAAGGCAACTGCAGAAGGCCTATTGGCCCATACGAGGCGGCTCCTATTTATAACCACCAATCCCAATTCCTCTTTAGGCACCAACTTGGACAGCCAGGCCCTTAGTATTGTGTTAGTTCCTTCGTCTTGTCGCCATATCGCCACCTGTCACTGGTGTAGTTAGGGTAATGCATCAGAAAATGAATACAATCATGGTATCTGTTGTAAGCTAGATCAGATCTTGACTAGGCAGAATCCTAATCAATAATGGGTTTTCTAACGGTTATGTTGAAAACGTCATTAAAAGAAAGGTGACACGCCATGCACCCTCTGAAGCGTCAACTAACGCAACACCTGCACGTCCTTCAGATTGATTATAAGAACTTCTTTTCCACGGCTTATAAAGGGAGGAAAGAGTTCTGAAAGATTTTTGATGTGAACGTTATCCCCACAGACACCAATCAAAGATACACTTAACAATTTACTACAAAACAAGAAGACTGTCAACCTTCTCATGAAGAACTCTCCAGACACCAAACAGAACGCCTTAAAGATACCATCGTCGTCTATGTCTTCACTTGCCAACTTGGGGACTGTCAGCCCCCAGAGATCTCAGTATATAGGCAAGACAAAACGCCTCTTGGCGATTAACAATGCACAAGCACAGGGCTCCATCATGGAGCATATAATCTCCTCACACAACTAGACCATCACCAGAGAAATCTTAACAAGCAACACTGAAATAATCGACAGGCATAACAACAACAGAAGACTCGACGTCAGCGAGGCCCTACACATTAAAAGTCAAGATCAGCAATCAACAACCAGTTAACACATAATACATTCTACCCAATTCAAGACCCCGAACCAACACAGAGACAATAGAAGCAAGAACATAGACTATTAATAATGACCTATTATTGTTCATTGTTTCATCAAGTTATTTATCTCAGTCACATCCTGTACCACCTCACCCCCAAAGAATATAAGCTCTTGATAAAGCATTTTAAATTTGTATTTGAAAATGTAAGGAGTGCCTTTCAAAAATATCCCTAGGCGTCAGACCATAATATAGTGTGAAAATGAACTTTGGAGAGTTAATTTTCAACTTCCCTCAATAGTGAAGAAAAATATAAGAAATAATGGGAAGATTCGTGTTAGAATAATTAATCTTACCCTTTCGGTCATATTGAAGCATATCACATAAGGAAGTGACAGCCTGAGCTATATGAACCACTATAGCTCAGGCTATCACTTCCTTATGTCCGGTCGTGATGGTCAAGCGGTTTAAGGCGTCCCTGTACATACCAGTTGCGTTGCTCCTGGGAGTATGGGTTCGAGTCACTTCTGGGGTGTGAGTTTCATTCATATATATATATATATAGATATATATATATATATATATATATATATATATATATATATATATATATATATATATATAATATGGAAGGGAGTACCACCTCTGGCTGGAAGAAGGGGGACCCATAGCCTCGGAGGAAATCACACATAACGCATTGGAGGGAATGTAGGTCCCCTCCAATACAGTTTCTATGTGCTTTTCTCCTACCACCCCCTTCCTTTTTTTATGCTTTATTGTGTATTTAAAGGTTACAAAACATACAAGACAAATGCCTAAAGGTTATGGATCTCTTGAAGCTCCTCCGCTTCCGGATAGGAACCGAGGACGCAGCAAGCATTTCCCCTCTGGATCGCCACACTGAGGCGCTAAAACAAAAAACTACAAGCCCTGGGTCTCTGGTGACGTCAATGAGCTTGGAACCCAATTCCTTGAGAAATCCCATGGCACTCTTGCCCAGGGGCCAATGCGTCTCAGACGCTATGGGAACAAAGAGGTATTGACCTGCCAGTCGCCTGTATTTGAGTGATTTTGCTGTTTCCCTGTGGTTGGCTGCCCCACCTGCTTGATCAGCTCCGAAGTGTACATAGGTGTCAGCCAGGGTGGATATACATGTGTAGTCCCACACCAACTGTCTACCATGAGTATATGGTGATGCCATTAGGGCGAAGTGCGGGAAAATCCGGGTTTTGGACTCCTAGGATGCGAGGTTCTCTCTCCGCTGGGCACCTAGCTGAGACGAGGCTTCTCTTGATGATGTCATTGACCTCGTTGTGTCTTGCATGCCAGCCCTTTGTGCTTCCGCAATGCAGCCCATGCAATCCGTATTGGTCTGCTTCCACCCTGTTGCAAATACACTTGTATTCAGTGTGAATATATATATATATATAGATATATATATATAATATTATATATATATATATGTATAATATATATATATCTATATATATATATATATATAATATATATATATATATATATATATATATATAAAAACTGAAAACTCACACCCCAGAAGTGACTCGAACCCATACTCCCAGGAGCAACGCAACTGGTATGTACAGGGATGCCTTAAACCACTTGACCATCACGACCGGACATAAGGAAGTGATAGCCTGAGCTATTTGAACCACTTCCCCGCCGGCACCTGGATGGTTATCTTGGGCATAGCATTTTATCAAATCACCTCATTTTGTATGGTGATGCCATTGATCACAAAAAATGAGGTGATTTGATAAAATGCTATGCCCAAGATAACCATCCAGGTGCCGGCGGGGAAGTGGTTCAAATAGCTCAGGCTATCACTTCCTTATGTCCGGTCGTGATGGTCAAGTGGTTTAAGGCATCCCTGTACATACCAGTTGCGTTGCTCCTGGGAGTATGGGTTCGAGTCACTTCTGGGGTGTGAGTTTTCAGTTGTATCTAGTCCTGGGGACCATTCAGGCTTGTTTGCATATATATATAAAATGTATGTTGTACCTAGTAGCCAGAACGCAGTACTCGGCCTACTATGCAAAGTCCGATTTGCCTAACAAGCCAAGTTTTCCAGAATTTATATATTTTTTTATTTTTTTTCTTATGAAATGATTAAGCTATCCATTTCATTTTGTATCAGTTCATTTCTTTAAATTTGAGTTAAAACTAACGTAGACATATGACCTAACCTAACCTATCTTAACGTAATCTAAACTAACATAACTAAGTGAATAATTTATATTTTACATATATTAATAATTCAAATAAACTAATTAGAAACAATATATTGAAAATAAAGAAAATCACTTGGCCTATTAGGCAAATCGGGCCTTGCATAGTAGGCCGTGAAGTGCGTTCTGGTTACTAGCTGCGACATATATATATAGTTATTCAGTGTTCAGTTATATATATATATATATATATATATATATATATATATTATATATATATATATATATATATATAGGTAGATATATATATATATTATATATATATATATATATATATATATATATATATATATATATATATATATATATCTTTCTCTGGTTCCCCGTCATTGCTGGCAAGAAGCAGTTTAAGTCAATGGGGCTTCCATGATTTCTCTCACGCTCTCGTCAGCAAAGCCGTTCCCAGACGCCAGACTCACACACAAGACACTTCCAAAGGTATTTGCAACCTCTTGCGCGCCTGCACTAATCCTTATCCCCTTTCGCTTAGTGCCGTCCAGTAGAGGTAATTTCACCACTTCTGGAAAGCATTGAGCACTGAAGGAAGAGTATTGATAATCGATCCTCAACGCTTACTCCGACACGAGGCTCACATAGAAAGTTTCCAGCGAGGCTGGCAGAGGTTTCCAGCGAGGCTGGCAGAGGTTTCCAGCGAGGCTGGAAGAGGTTTCCAGCGAGGCTGGCAGAGGTTTCCAGCGAAGCTCGCAGAGGTTTCCAGCGAAGCTCGCAGAGGTTTCCAGCGAGGCTTGCAGAGGTTTCCAGCGAGGCTCGCAGAGGTTTCCAGCAAAGCTCGCAGAGGTTTCCAGCGAAGCTCGCAAAGGTTTCCAGCGAGGCTCGCAGAGGTTTCCAGCGAGGCTAGCAGAGGTTTCCAGCGAAGCTCGCAGAGGTTTCCAGCGAGGCTCGCAGAGGTTTCCAGCGAGGCTCGCAGAGGTTTCCAGCGAGGCGGGCAGAGGTTTCCAGCGAGGCTGGCACCGGTTTCCAGCGAGGCTGGCACCGGTTTTCAGCGAGGCTCACAGAGGAGGCTTTCCGACAGGATCACAGAGAATGATTCCAGCGAGACACATAAAGAAATCTTCTGAAGAGGATTACAGAGAAAGCTTTTAGCGAGCATACAAAGAAGGCTTCACCGAAACTTACATAGAAAGCTCAGTTAGGCTATCAAGAATAATTCCAACGAGGCTCACCTTCAGAGGTTTCTATGAGGCCCTTATAGATGGTTTACACCCAGGATTAGAGAGGAAACTTTTAGTGAGGGTTACCTAATTTCACATTGAAAGCTTCCAGACACACAGGCGGTTTGCAATGTGGCTCAAAGAAGGAAGATTCCAGTTGGGCTTATAGGGAAGGCTTCCAGTGGAGCTCACATGAAAGGCTGCCAGTAAGAGTCACAAATGACGCTTCCAGTGAGGCTCATAGAGAAGGATTCTAGTGGGGCTAACAAATAAGGATTCTAATAAGGCTCACACAGATCTCCAGTGTGGCTGACAGACAAAACTTTCAGTGAAGGTAAATTATTCGAAAATGACTTTCTAACATTTTCCTTTGCCAACCGCTGACCTGTTGCCCATTTTTCTATTATCTTTCATATTTCTCGTCTTTTTTTTTTATCTTCTCATGTGCATCTCCTACTTCCTCGTTTTAATGTTTCTTGTACCCCATTTCCGGAAAGCGGCAATTAGTATCGGACATTTCCATGCGGTCGTGGTGTCCGTTACGACCGTTGAAAACCGTTACGACCGTTTGAACCACTTCGGTGTTTTGCGAGGCGGCACCCATCCCTGAGCCGCTCACGTGAGTCGTGGGCGCTGAAGGCGGGTCTCTGTTATAACAAAGAGGAAAGGAAAGAGAGAGGAAGGGGAGGAGGGAGGAAAGGGGGAGAGAAAGAGAGAGGAGGGGGAGGGAGGGGTTGAGGTAAAGAGATTGGAAATCAGAGATACATGCAGACTTGTATGAAAATTATTGAAGATAAATAGAATCTGAAGCACCGCTTGTCAAGTATACCGAGATGAGTTTACATGTCTTATGAGAACACGAGGAAAGGGTAAAAAGAGAGGGAGAGGGGAGAGTGGTGTAGAGAACTAGAGTGAGGTGAGAGGGGTTAGAGGGAGAGGTGAGAGTGGGTAGAGGGAGAGGTGAGAGTGGGAAGATGAATAGAAAGTAAGGGAGGTGAGAGTGGGTAAAGAAAGTGAGAGAGAGGGCTGAGAGTGGGTAGAGAAAGTGAGAGAGAGGGCTGAGAGTGGGTAGAGAAAGTGAGAGAGTGGGTAGAGAAAGTGAGAGTGGGTAGAGAAAGTGAGAGAGAGGGCTGAGAGTGGGTAGAGAAAGTGAGAGAGAGGGCTGAGAGTGGGTAGAGAAAGGAAGAGGCGTTGTACGTCTATGTATAAAGCAACATGGCATATCATGTTTCCCATTATTAATTACCCATCAGAATAACTAGGAACACAACCCACTGTCTGGATGTGGTTTGTGTCACGTAACATTCCATGGTGAGTTATGATTGTATGCTGAGTATCATAGGGCGGCTGGGGGTCGAATCTCATGCCTGTCTTTAACTAGGATTACCTCATATTGTAATGATGACTCCTACGATGTCTGAAATGTGGGTTTGATTGTTCATAGGGTTTTCTAGCCGAATTCTCGGCAGTATAAAAATTAGGATTTGTTCAGATCTGAAGCCTGTGTTCATGGGCAGTACAAAACGTCTATCAGACTGCGACACACTGGTTGCCAGGATCAGGTTGGGTTACCGTTACCTGTGGCAGGTGGCTACAGGTGACGGATCTCGCTATACTGAGCACTCAAAGTGCAAACTCTGTGAGCAGGAACTGGGGCATGATCTTGGAGTGATATTCTGTGACTCTAAAAGTGCTCTGCAGTCCTTAAATAATCCATCACAATTTATGTCTGAAGTAGCTTGTAATAGTAAATGGGATGTAATTTTTGCGAATGATAATAACTATTGTATAAAATCTATGTGGATCCCATCCCATGTTGGAGTTGGAAAACATGACTTTGTAGATCGATTGACCAGTGAGGCTTGCAGGAAAGAAAACACTTGAATGTGAAACCGTAAAAGATTTTAACCCTTCTGGCCTCTTGTACCACCAGCTGTGTAACTATTTCATTGAATCTGGTGTACTGGACGACATTCTAACAATTTATCCTAAATTTGCTTGTTCATTTTAAAGAATGAAGAACAATTTTATGTATATTAATTTAAGCTGCTTCTCTTATAAACCCGTCCCTGCCCTTGTGTAGCAGTTCACAATAGAAAGTTGTTTTTCATATTCGTACATTAAACACTTATTTGTACAACCATGATATAGTATATATGCTTCACTACAATTTAGACCTATTGTTTTGTGTACGACCCTCTGTCTGCTTGACAGTACAATACAGCATTATACCTCATTTGAATCAGACTATCAAAATCCCCACATTAGGAAAGACAATTAATTAAACATTTTGTAAATATACAGATGTTAATAATATAAATGACATGCACACTACATTACCGAAAGCCGATTATCAGACCTACCAACCCGTTGGCTAGGTAACCTAGAGCTTTGAATTACTTTATTCACCCTCGTTTGGCTTAAGGATTCTTAATAATACAAAAATCTTGCCAGTGCAGGCTAGTGAACATATGGCCGCATATGACTAACCATCCTGCGAGACTTGCAGACTATTAAATATCACTAGCTAAACCTATAGACACACAGTCTCGTGTTGTGAGCGATATCCTATCAATGCCACACGCCTGAGTTTGCCAGGTGCAGACACTGATACACATGCCTCATGTATGCCTAACCTATCCGTGTGATGGGATTTTTAAGCATCACGTAGCGAGTTTTTTACACACAGGCTGTACTACCCCTTCAATATAGTCTAGAGCGTAAGCGGCAAGTAAACTGCAGTGATACTTAAATTGGTTAATCTATATAAGATAAAAATGGAAATGTTCGCTTGTTCAAAATCGATAATCTCCGAAAAGTGTCGTTCACGATGCTTTGAAATTTTGACACAACGTTGCATTTGAATAGGCGCGTCTTTTTATATACCTACTATATAGGGGGAACAGAACAGACTCCCAATGTGACACACAGGTAAAAACATAGGCATTTTTTAAACAAACTGACGGGCGCCAGTTTGTAAATGGGCACGTAAAATGGTCAAAAATGCACGCTAATAATAAATAGTCACAATAATCCATTTCACATTGTTTGCCGATATGCATTTGAATGAAAAAGTTGTGCTGTTCATAGACTTTCGGATGTTAAATAATCTTATATTTTGGTAATAATAGTTAATTAACAGCTTGTGTGTAAACAGTTGCACAGGGGTTTAAATGAGCTGGTGTTGTTATCACCATCCGATTCAGCTTTCGGTAAGTATAAGTATAGAGTGCCAACACCTTGACAGGTAAAACTGAATGCTTTACTTGAAACCGGGCGGGGAGGCCGCCATCTAGTTGCATGTAAACAAGGGGGGGCAACACACAATGTTAGTACTAAATGTTCCAATTCCTTTTGTGCAATATTGCCGTGATTGCATTAATACATTTAATTTTCATAGATGTAATGTGATTAAAAGAGAATTCCATAATTGCGTTTTAACATTATATTTTGTGTAAATATGCATTGGAAGTGAGCTGTGTTGTTTACCTTATGTTCTTGTTTTTATTATGTTATTTTTTTATGTATTTTACATTGGGTCTCATTTAGACAAATATATATTTACTTGTTTCTTATAAGTTTGCAGTGAAATGGGAGCATGCAGAGCCTTTGATGTTCCCAATTTTCTGAGAATGGGAAATCAGACATATTTGGGAAGGCATTGAGACGAGGAGGAAAGGGGAATGGTGGGGGAAGGTCACTGGGGGGAAGGCGAATGGTATGCTGTAGAAAAGCTCACAACGCCACAAAGCGGGTATGGCTGTGAGGGGGGAGCCAGAACAGTGCGGGTTCAACAAGGATTGAACAGAGTGAGGATCCAACAAATGTCAAATGTAACTCTGATACTCCTTTATATTGCTGTCGTCCGATTGGGACGAAAGTGAGGGGTCCAATAGCATCAGCCATAAATTTTAGTAGGGCTGTACTGACGGAATGCTATACATAGAATAACACCAATTTCTGGTTTCCAGAAAATTACTATATTATAGTGTTCATATCTCTATTATATATATGAGTAAAGAGATTATAAATAGTAAGTATAATATAGTATAACACAAGCACCACACACACAAACCAAGCAACACACACAAACCACAGCCAGAACACAATGGCTCGGGCCTAAAAACATGAAGAAAATGCTCTGACATAGAAGTTCACAACTCCAAGAGGGCAAAGTGATACAAATAAGGGTGGGTGAATACAGCGAATGAATAAGGAGGGAGAAGGGTGGAGCAGGAGGCGTGCAGACATGAGGGGCGATTTGTGAGGAGTGGAGTGAAGAGTCCTGGGACAAAAGAGGCGAGTGCAATACTGACAGAGAAAGTGACGATCTGTTGAGTGTTGATAGTCACGCACGCTAGACCTGTCCCCAGAAGTCCCCATGCGCGAAGAATTCGAAGTCGAGCGGCATATGCTATAGACATGGGCCAACATCTAGCAGAAGCTGGGGAGGGGGAAGAAGGGGGGTGGCACGAAAGGAAATGTAACCTGTTAAGAATTTGTGGTAAGGAAGTCTGTGTGCAAAAAAAAAGAACGCCTTTATCATGAGGAGCACAGGCACAGGGTAGGTAGACCGATCCGTGGTAAGTATGCGCTCCCCTGGAGACCGTCCATACTCGTGAAGTTAACCCAAGACGGGTGTAGTAGAATAAGGTGTCGTCGGTATGCCACAGAGAAGAGAGGATCGGATCCCGGTAAGAGCGTGGAGAGGGATTGTGAAAAACAGCGTACACGTGAGGAAGAAGGGGCCGAAGGGAACTAAAAAAGACTTCACGAAAATCCCTGATGAAACAACGGGGATCGGTAACGGGAAAACATGATATAAACCACCTAATCACATAAGAGTGCCGCAGGGGCAGAAAAATTGAGCAGGCACGGGGTCTACATTAAACAGAAAAAAAAAGAGAAAAAGCGAAACTCTATTGCACCACTGGATGTGGACGAAACGAACAAGTTGGGACACGAGGATGGAAACACGAAATTTACGTACCGCAGAGGGTGTAGCACACGAGGCGCGTTGAAAGATCTTTTTCAGAAATTGCAGAAAAAGTTGATTATAAAGGTGGAGGATAAGACACTAGGTGGAAAAGTGGGTAGGTGTGATAGCTGACTCCACATAACACGATTTGTCAAATTTATACTGGATAGGAGGTCCACGGTAGGCTCAGTAAATCTGTGTTACCACCTTTTGGTAAGTATGAACAGTTGAGAAGGTCGATGGGACCAAAGAGCTCAACGCTCCCACACCCACGGCACAGGCACGCAAAATGAAATAGGGTTGAGTACCAATTAGTAAGTGGATACACAGCAGGGGCAGATCGTCGCACGTAGGTGGTATCGACAGGACAATCGTAAACTCCGCTGTGGCGCGGGTGGACATATTCCAGCGACGTTGGGAAGAAACAAATGGCAAAAAGTTCTTGTCCACCCTGAAAGATGGCACCCTGTTACATTGAGCAAAGAAAAGAATCAAAAGACTAAAGAGTACCAGTGTGGAGTGTACTGCCAACGCTGTCAGCGGCGGCTGCTTCGACTGCTGGTTTGAAAAACGGCGGGTGGGTGAGTGTGTAGTTATTGAGTCGGTGGTAGAATGAAGGGGAAAAAAAGAGGGGTAAGCGTATATAGTAGATAGAAATAAGTTGGTGGGTATATCGATCATTGAGAGGCAGGGGTCCGAAGGAGCAAACTGTTACCAACCCCCGGGCAAACACCAACTAGGTGCTGGACATAAAACGATAACACTGAATACACACATTATTCTGTACGAGTGGAGGTGTGGACCGAGTGGGGAGCGCTGCGTGCTCGTATAGCTTGGGTGGGAAACCAGAAGGTACGCGGTTAAGGAGGTGAGAAAAATGCATAGTCCAGCCCGAATACCCCCGGTCAAAAGCAAATGGGCAGAGATTTCCTTCACCCTGAGATGAAGAGGGTACCTGGTTGACCTAAGCAGATAAGTAGGTCCATGGAGAGTTGGTAAGAACAGCTGACTATGAGCTTTTCCGTGATGAGGGGGGAAGGGAGGGAGGTGAACAAATGAATATAACATAGAAAATTTGACACGTTGACAGTTTTAGTAGCAGGGTGCTCGAAGAGAGGCAGCAGGTAAGTAATAGAAACGCGCCCCGCCAAACACAGCAACAAGATGAGTACGAGTGTGAGCAAGAGGGGAGAGAAAGATAGTATCAATGATATTGCAGGTAACAAAGAGCGAAAAAGCACGAACTGAAGCATGCTACCAGAATTGCACATATAAGTGTCGGGAAGTGGTCTGGTAAATGACCAAAAGGATGCCAGACGAGGAAACTGAAGGTGGGACAGTGACGAAACGAAGTGCGTCGGCAGACATATAGGAGAAATACGGCGTGCGATAGGTAGCTGAAGAATGCAGAATATCCGCATTAGTGTAGATCAGACTAACACGAGCCTGAGCAGCGGTCCCATTGCATTAAATAAAAAGCGAATTTACCCCTTACCGATAGAAACGAGATAGCGTAGTAAACAGAAAACTAAAGGAGGTTAAATCAGAGACAATGTAATGAAAAAACGAGAGGAATTGACAAACTCGTGAGAAAAAAAGACAATACAAGGAGCAGGGAGAAGAGAAAAAATGCGGAAAGGAGAGAGGTGACAAGTCGAAGCGGGGTTGAGTCGGAGTGGGGGTGGACGCCAGCAAAGTATACACCGTGTGGATACTTAAAGTGTCAGCGCAGGCTCGTCAGCGATGGCCGTCTGGTGGCAAGAATGAGAATCTTTAAATGAGTCACTGAATATGGTACAGGGAGAATTGTCCAGGTTGCTGCAGGAAGAGTCACAATGGTCGTACCAGCATTTCCACAAAGAAGAAGGTGATAGGAGAGAGAGGCCGTGTAACTACAGACCCTTATCATTTACAAGCATAGCCCCTGCAAAACTACTTGAAAGAAGAATAGGCTGCGACTTAGTGAGCACCTGATGAGCAGTGTGTTGTAAAAAAGCACCAACAGGGGTTCTGGACAGGTAAATCTTGCCTAACAAACATTATGGAATTCTATGATAAATTAACAAGTATAAGGCAGGACAGAATGCTGGGCAGACTGCATAGTTCTTGTGTTCACTGTGCCAAAATGCACCCTTGGTAGGTGACAGTACCGGGGCACATGAGACGGTTGGGCTGATGGAGGCGAGGGCTGGTTGCAGAGAAATAAAGGGAAGGGGGAGGGCGGAAGGAGTTGGAATAAGGGGCTTAACGGCCCTAGGAATGCTAGAAATTGAAGAAGGACTATCCTAACAGGAATATCCCGAGGTGTGGAGTGGTGTAATGGTTCGAGAATGCGTGGACAGCACGGGGGGAGGAGAAAGTAAGACTGTGGCGGAACAGTCACAGAGGGTGTAATAACATTCAAGGCTGCGGGGTGGGCGTAGTGACGCACTTCGGCTTTCCTAATTTAAGTAAATGGGGTAGACTAGTGGGGGTTACAGGTATTGGAGATAGCATACACTTGCTGTTCAGTGTGTGTGGCCGGGGGGACTTTGAGACCAAGAATGGATTAGAGTGGGAGGAGAGGGATCAGGGGTGGTGATCAGAGCGAGCTATTTGTAGGAATCCTCCAATGGGACTTAACATGGTTCAGAGGATGGTCAATAGGGTAATGGGGCTACTGGACGTGTTAACACCAAAGTAAGAGGCAATTTAAATGGAAATGTATCGAACTTGATAGGAGCTACGCAAAGTGACAGTACCAAGCGGAAGCAGGCCTACCTTTAACTTTTCGAGAAGAGAAGATCTGGGAGTGGAGTTGAGACACCTAATCAGAACGTCCTTGAGTGCACATATAATCGTATGATACCCACACTCGGACTCTACACGTGGCGAAAATTAAACTCACACCACTTCATAAAACCTAAATGAGATATCCCTTTTAGGCGCTGGGGTTACACTGCCCTACGTATGAGACCGCGCTCTTATAGGTAGGTGCCGCGCCATTCATGGAGCCCGCCACCTGAAGAGACAACACTAAGCATGCTGAGGAATGGTTCATAAGGTTTGCGACCGAGGACTTTGTCCCAGGGTTACGGACGGGGGATAGGTAAATGCGTCTTAAGGAACGGAGACCTTACGACACTAGAGAAACGAGAAGGGCAGAGTGGAGATATGATAGGGACATACACAAGGTTACTCAGGAATTGACAAAGTTGGAAATAGATGAAATGTTCAAAAGTAATAATAACAGAAAGAGGAGACATGGATGGAAGCTAGAAAATCAGATGAGTCACAAAGATGATAGGAAGTTTTCTTATAGCGAGACCAATGATTGAAAACATGGCATGCACTATGAAATGGAACGAGGGTGATGGTGTGAGCAAAAATAACTATTCATAGGTTTAAGTACTAGTATGATAGGCCTGAAATAGGGGTAGACGAATAGTCAGATACTTGTAAACACCGATGCTCAAAGGCGGTATGCAAGAGGTTAATGCTGGCGAGTCCGTGCCAGGGCGCAAAACATGGAGGTTTAACTGGTAAAGTGAAGTACACACTTCAACCCTGACACTGCATTAGGGTGTACAGAGTGGTTGGACCAATTGAATGACAGGTTAAAAATGGGAAAGAGTTAAAAAATTGTGTAGGTGAGGTGGAGTATGGGACTCCATAAACAAGTTTCAAGTGAAGGAGTAGAATATTAGTTCGAGCCCAAGATAGCATCAGGGGAACCTGGTACACCTGATTTGTGATAACTGGCTTTGACAGGGAATGATGACTGGACCGAAAAGAGTCCAGAGCTCAAC
>WNGS01092210.1:2380793-2393504 GCA_020271785.1 Procambarus virginalis
ATACCCAGGCGCCGGCGAGAAACAATGGGCAGAGTTTCTTTCACTCTATGCCCCTGTTACCTAGCAGTAAAATAGGTACCTGGTGTGTTAGCTGTCACGGGCTGCTTTCTGGGGGTGGAGGCCTGGTCGAGGACCGGGCCGCGGGGACACTAAAAGCCCGAAATCATCTCAAGATCATCTCAAGATAACCCCCCCCCCTCACCTCACATCACTGTCCTCATGACGAATTTTGTTATCTAACCTCTTATTTATTTCTTCTATTCCCCATTTTCTCTTGCCTGTCCCCTTTCTTATCTTTCTCTCAAATTTTCTCTCCCTTTCATCCATTTTCCTCATTTCCCTAAACCCCTTTCCCTTTCTCTCCCATCCCCAGTCCCTTTTCCATGTAGTAATGTGATCATGGGATGAGAATCCTTTACAATAAGAATCCTAAATGGAGACCATTAGATATATTTTAGAAGATCGGAGTTCCTTGGCAGGGGAATAGGGAATGGAAATGAAACTGGCGAAGGGCAATAGATCACAAGGAAATGGGAATGGAAATGATAAAGGGGAAAGTAATTATAGACAATAAAATGGGTGCAATTTAAGAGAAAGGCGCCACATGGAAGGGATGTGTGTGTGAGTGTATTGTGTTGTTGTTGTGGATGGATGTCAGCAACGGCACTAAGCTGTATGTGCCCTGCCAGTCCACATTTGAAGTAGACGGTGACCGATATATTCCCTTGTGGAATACAGCCATCAGCGGGACGACGAGTTGCAGCAAATAACCATCGTTGTAATCTGTAGATAAAGGTATGTGGGAATTAGTACAGTGAGGTGACAGTCAGCAGGGAATCCAGATACAGCTCACGTGCGTCCACGGACAAAGTTCTGTAGAGACTGTGACGTTAAAAGTGTGCTGTAGGACGGCATAACGTCTGTCTTCGTCAAGACCTGCTCCATCCAGGGCAGGAAGCGTGAGGTGGGGAATATTAAGGTTGAGCAGCGTGCTGTAAAGGTGGAGTATAAGCGTGGTCAGTGTAAGAAGAAGTGTGCTATAGTGCCTTCTTGTTGTGGGCACCACCAGCAAGAAGGAGAGTTATTCATCCAAAGACGTAAAAGATGGGCAGGTAGTTGTCTATGACCTATTCGTAAGCGTGTGAGACAGACATGGAGAAATGGGGGTGCTATGGTGGGACTATGGGCTGGGGACTGCATCAGAACGAGTGGTTGCAGACGATGAGCAACATTATGAGTTACAACGTTGCTGAAGTTATTTGACCAAACCATACATCAGAAGAGGAAGAAACGATGACTGGGCTGGGACTGGGTCGGACCGTCCTGGACCATTATCAAGTCGTGTGATGGTCCAGAACTGACTGAAACAGTATTGTTTCTTCATCTTCTGATGTGTGGTTTGGTCATCAACGAAGGGTTGCCATCTGGGATGTCTGAAGTTAAGTACCTAATTTGGACTGCCGAAAAGCAGAACAGGCTTTCTTGAAGGGTGGCAGTCTCTCATGCTAGTCTAGTGGAGGGTTGCTAGAGATGTTAGGAAATGTGCTTTGTGTACCGCCTCATATGCGATTTTGTTCCCTCTGATACCCACATGAGAGGGGACCCACTGAAGGTGAAGATGCCAACCTGGCTCATGTCATTATCTGAGGCACTCTGGTTAGATTTCGCTGACGAATTGGCAGAAGCTTTTTGGTCTGGGACAAGAAACAAGGTGTTGAGTAGTCTTGGAGTACACGAACACCACCACATCTCGGGGATGAGTGACATGTCTTATAAGAGCCAGCCTGATATATGGCATAGAGTTCCCCAGCTTGGCTAGAATGACCAGATAAAAGTTTCATAGATTGACAAAAGGAACGCAATTCGTAGTGTGTAGTGGCTGTAGTTGACTGGGGAGAGGACGTATGAGACCCATCCGTATATACTTTGAAGAATCACGGATAATGTGAGTGGCATAACTCTAAGAACAGTGTAGGAGCTAAGTTTAGGATTTCAGCTTTTGGCGTCGTGGCCAAAGGAAAGCTGATGTCTGTATTGATAGCACTCTCTTCCTAAGGTGGGACAGGTGATACATCAGGGCAGGGCACAGCTTCCGGAAGAGGTAGTTATAGTGCAGAAGAGGTAGTGCAGTGCCTAATCGTAGACTCTGCAGAAGGAAGTCGTGTGTCTTCGATGTGTCTGAAGAATGTCTTCGGCAGTATATTCATGATACCTCTTCACAGACTAGATAGCAAATGGTTCTGTGGGAGGGAGCTGATTCTTGCGAGCATCCTGTAGTCGCCGAGGAGGCGTCCATAACATAGTGGAAGTACTCCTGATTCTGAACTTATACAGGTAATAGGAGAAGAAGTTAACTCCCCAAGCACGAATGGCATGGTGCTGGAGAGGCTCGAGTCTTTGAAGGATAGACAGACATGCAGAGCCATATGCGACGCTGGCATAATGGATCTTGCTGCAATTTGTCCTCTTACAAAGAACATCGCATTTAGCTCATATACGTTATATAAGACCAAATATTGTCGAACTAGAAAATGATAGCGGCTCGCGAAGTGACGTACTGTCCTGTTGTCTGTTTTGGGTCGTCTGATAGGTTAGGAGATGACACCTGATAAGGACAGGCTGCCTGCTGCCCACTAGAGCCTCATATTGGCGTAGCTGGGACTCCGGGAAGCTCCCCAGGAGCGCCTAGAGAGTCGTTGCATGATGTCCATTCGACGGATGCAACATCCGCCGAATTGATGACGTCGAATGGATGATTGAACGTAGAAGTGATGCAAAATCAAGAGTGGGCCATCAAGCACAATGATTGCCAGTGACAGCTGTTGACCCGTTATAACGATAGGAGGAGTGGGAATTCGTCGGCGGATGTAGCACATTAACCTGCTTTTTTCAGGGCTAACACCTAAATGGACTGGGTTTCGTCCAAGATATAAATTCACTTATAGCCCTCTGTAGGCACGCCTGTGCCTCTGGCAGGGTGGAAAGACTGCTATAGAAGACTACATCATCCGCATAAACAAGAGTATGGGCGTTTTCAGGGGTTGGCATGTCTGACATAAGGATGTTGAGTAAGAATGGGCT
Organism: Procambarus virginalis; assembly: GCA_020271785.1. NCBI lineage: Eukaryota > Metazoa > Arthropoda > Malacostraca > Decapoda > Cambaridae > Procambarus > Procambarus virginalis. The sequence continues at coordinate 2,383,875 of WNGS01092210.1, forward strand.
AAGAAATGCACCTTGTGAAACACCTTGTGAGATTGGGAAGGATTTAGAAATTATTCGTATGGCAACCTGAAACGATTTTCCTGTAAGATAATTAGTTATCCAGTGGAGAATGTTCTCTGAAAGATGCATGCTACGAAGCCTGAATTGGATAGCCGGATGAGAGACGGAGTCATAAGTGCCTTGTAGATCTAAAAACACTACTACTGACAGTTGCATTGGAGTCAAATCGAGTCCAGTGTTCCAGCTCAAGAATGCAATCAATTGTTCTCCGGCCTAGCCGGAACCCATTTACGGATTCTGGGAAGATGGTGTACGTCTCAGCCCACTAATTAAGGCGAGATAGGACGAGGAGTTCAAATAATTTCCCCAAGCTGGATAGAAGGCATATTGGTCTGTAAGAAGTTGCAAGTTTGGCATCCTTTCCTGGTTTTTTAATTAGAAGGATAGATTTCTTCCACTTCTCCGGAAAAATCCCTGAAGTCCAGTTTGCCTGAAGACTTCGAGAATAGCATTTTGGAACATTGGGTGGAGCCTGGGGTCCAAGAAAAAAAATTGGGTGCGGCCTGGGTCAAATTAAAAATTCATTTGGCATCCCGTCGGGCGGAAGCTTTGCATCGAGGGGTGAGAGTAAGGGCTTTTTGTAATTAGTGTAAAGTTATGTAAACTAACAGGGATGTGTCCCATGCCTGTATAGTGATGTTTTTCTAGTTTAGTGTCTTGTCATATCTTGGGTAGGTTCTTATGGATATCTTATGGAAATGCATTTTAAAAAACTCTGCTACCTCTACAACATCTAGTAATGTCGCTCCTGTGTTATCAAGAATAGGCAATAAGGAAGTTGCATACGTACTTCATTTTCCAGATGAAGGTCCAAGTTTTTGAAGTTGGACTATCGAATCTGAGGAAGGAGCAGTAGGATGTCCATGCCTCTCGCTTAATGGCTTCTAGGATGACTCTTCTGCAACATGCATCTTCCCGCCGATAAGATTTTTTTTTTGGGGGGGTAGGGGGGCCCGCCGCCATTTGTTCCATGCACCATGTCGTTTTTTGACGGCTGTCCGACATTCCTCATTCCACCAAGGGAGGTCTGGCCGCCGGTTTTGAAACTGACGAAAGTGTCGTTGGCTTATGTCAAGTAGGCTGGAAGTGAAGTGAGATGCTGCCCTGTAGGGACCCCATGACTAGTGGGAGGAAAGTGCCTCATGCCCTTGAGCCATCCTTCCCTTCCCTTCTGCAGTGAGTACCCACCGCCAGCAGCGAGAGGTGGGGGGGGGGAAGTTTGCAAATCTTAGACAAACTGGTAAATGTCGGTGTTTTAATAATAATAATATAATTATAATAATATTTTATTTCCAAGAAGGTACAATCGGTTGGTGAGACTGTACATTAGTGATATATTTCTATTTTTGTAAAGCCACTACACAGGCAATGTGTATTTCAGGCAATAAAGTATTACGGGCAATAAAGTATTCCTACCCGGCGGGGAATTATGTTAATGATGTCTTCAGTGTAAACACGACCATGTAACCTGGCACAAGGCTGGTTCGGAGAGATTAATTAAGAGGGAGACTAAGGGGTTATTCTTACCACCTGTGGTGTCCACTAGAGCGGCCACCTCACACAACGACCGCCGCGACTCCTTTACCCTTCAAACCTCTCCAATTAACTCATAGTTTATTAAATTAAAATAAATTATTGTGTTCCCAATCTTCCCCCATCCCCTGGCTGGTCTCCCCATCCCCTGGCTGGTCTCCCCATCCCCTGGCTGGTCTCCCCATCCCCTGGCTGGTCTCCCCATCCCCTGGCTGGTCTCCCCATCCCCTGGCTGGTCTCCCCATCCCCTGGCTGGCCTCCCCATCCCCTGGCTGGTCTCCCCATCCCCTGGCTGGTCTCCCCATCCCCTGGCTGGTCTCCCCATCCCCTGGCTGGTCTCCCCATCCCCTGGCTGGTCTCCCCATCCCCTGGCTGGTCTCCCCATCCCCTGGATGGTCTCCCCATCCCCTGGCTGGTCTCAACATCCCCTGGCTGGCCTCCCCATCCCCTGGCTGGTCTCCCCATTCCCTGGCTGGTCTCCCCATCCCCTGGCTGGTCTCCCCATCCCCTGGCTGGTCTCCCCATCCCTGGCTGGTCTCCCCATCCCCTGGCTGGTCTCAACATCCCCTGGCTGGCCTCCCCATCCCCTGGCTGGTCTCCCCATCCCCTGGATGGTCTCCCTATCCCCTGGGCTGGCTCCCCATCCCATGGATGGTCTCCCCATCCCCTGGCTGGCCTCCCCATCCCCTGGCTGGTCTCCCCATCCCCTGGCTGGTCTCCCCATCCCCTGGATGGTCTCCCCATCCCCTGGATGGTCTCCCCATCCCCTGGATGGTCTCCCCATCCCCTGCCTCGTGTCTCCCCATCCCCTGCCTCGTGTCTCCCCATCCCCTGCCTCGTGTCTCCCCATCCCCTGCCTCTTCTCTCCCCATCCCCTGCCTCTTCTCTCCCCATCCCCCTGCCTCGTGTCTCCCCATCCCCTGCCTCGTGTCTCCCCATCCCCTGCCTCGTGTCTCCCCATCCCCCTGCCTCGTGTCTCCCCATCCCCTGCCTCGTGTCTCCCCATCCCCTGCCTCGTGTCTCCCCATCCCCTGCCTCGTGTCTCCCCCTGCCCAAGTGTTGCAGGTGGACAGTTCCCAGGGCCGGAGGCGTATCACACACACTTCACGGCAACACAAGAAACAAAGCCACTAAAATGACTACATAACACGCAATACTTGGAACAAAGACAAGACTATATATATATATAAGCCTTAGCGCTCCACCACCTTTACTGTGGTTATTTGCCTCAGTATTGTCATCAGTTTTAGTGATCATTCTCTGATCTGTGGTAATGTTCATTACATTTATATATTTGTTGTGGTTGAAAATGACGCATTGCTAGAGTTGTTGATTTTGCAGTTTTGTGTATTTAATACTTGATTCTGCAGGATCGAGCTCTTAGCTCTTGAATCCGACCATTCTAATTGTTTGCTCTCTAATGTACTGTGTTTGCTGTCTAATATATTGACTCCCAACCCAATTTTTGGCATACCAACTACACATATTCTCTCTCCTCGCGCGCACACACACACACACACACACAGCTCCCCGGATGTTGCTCGCAGCAGCTATCTAACCCTCACGTACCTTCTTACTGCATTTCTCTCAACTGTCAATCAACAGGTGTACAGGTTCCTGAGCCTACTGGGCTCTATCATATCTACATTTGAAACTGTGTATGAGTCAGCCTCTACCACATCACTGCCTAATGCATTCCATCCGTTAACTACTCTGACACTGAAAAAGTTCTTATATGTGTGTGTGTGTGTGTACTCACCTAGTTGTACTCACCTAGTTGTGCTTGCGGGGGTTGAGCTCTGGCTCTTTGGTCCCGCCTCTCAACCGTCAATCAACAGGTGTACAGTTTCCTGAGCCTAATGGGCTCTATCATATCTACACTTGAAACTGTGTATGGAGTCAGCCTCCACCACATCCCTTCCTAATGCATTCCATTTGTCAACCACTCTGACACTAAAAAAGTTCTTTCTAATATCTCTGTGGCTCATTTGGGCACTCAGCTTCCACCTGTGTCCCCTAGTGCGTGTGCCCCTTGTGTTAAACAGCCTGTCTTTATCAACCCTGTCGATTCCCCTGAGAATCTTGAATGTGGTGATCATGTCCCCCCTAACTCTTCTGTCTTCCAACGAAGTGAGGTTTAATTCCTGCAGTCGCTCCTCGTAGCTCATACCTCTCAGCTCGGGTACTAGTCTGGTGGCAAACCTTTGAACCTTTTCCAGTTTAGTCTTATGCTTGACTAGATAGGGACTCCATGCTGGAGCCGCATACTCCAGGATTGGTCTGACATATGTGGTATATAATGTTCTGAAAGATTCCTTACACAAGTTTCTAAAGGCCGTTCTTATGTTAGCCAACCTGGCATATGCTGCTGATGTTATCCTCTTGATATGAGCTTCAGGGGACAGGTCTGGCGTGATATCAACCCCCAGGTCTTTCTCTCTCTCTGACTCTTGAAGTATTTCATCTCCCAAATGATACCTTGTATCTGGTCTCCTGCTTCCTACCCCTATCTTCATTACATTACATTTGCTTGGGTTAAACTCTAACAGCCATTTGTTCGACCATTCCTGCAGCTTGTGTGTGTGTGTGTGTGTGTGTGTGTGTGTGTGTGTGTGTGTGTGTGTGTGTGTGTATGTACGCGTGTGCGTGTGTGAGTGTGAGGGAATGTTACCAGGTGTGTACATAGAGCCACTCTACCATGAGAGACGCTGCCCAAGACGTGTCCAGGCATCCTCAGGACGACTTGGTAAAATACGAGCTTCACTGCTTGACAAACACAAACTTTTGCTGACGCTAATTCCTCTCGGCGAACTTGGTCTCTTGGTACTGCTAGAAAGAGGGAGAGGGAGAGGCAGAGAGAGAGAGGGAGGGAGACGGAGGAAGGAAGGAAGGAAGGGAGGGAACTATCAGGAGGGAAGCGCTAAGCCATTACGACTATATAGCACTGGGAAGGGTCAGGATAAGGATTTGGGATGGGACGGGAGGGGTTGAGGAATGGTGCCCACCCACTTGGACGGTCGGGGATTGAACGCCGACCTGCATGAAGCGAAACCGTCGCTTGTCCAGCCCAAGTGGTTGGGCAGAGAGAGAGAGACAGACAGACAGACGTACTCAGGCCGGAAGACAGACAGAAAAAATACCATTTTTAATATTCGACCTTTTGTTTGATTAGCTTGTCAGAGGAAACTTGGAAACTCAACAAGACACCCAAATAATAGAGGTTTATAAGTTGTTCAGTTTGGTCTGCAGATCCCTCTCTCTGGTGTATAACATCCATCTATCCTTCTATCCTGTAAGCACTATATCTCCCTCTCTGATATATTGAACTAACTAGCTGTCTGACTAACTAGTTGGCCGTCGAATTTACTGGTTTGGTGTCGAATTTAACGGCTGGCTGTTTGACTAAATAGCCTGCTGTCTGGCCAGCCGGTCTGATTAGCTGGCTATATTTCTGGTAATCTGTTGAGAGAGTTGGTTTATTGTCGGATAATCTGACAAACTAATCTGCTGGTTGACTGCTGGGATAGCCATCTGAATGGCTTCCTGGATGACAAGCTACTAAAATGACCAATTGACCATCTGGTTGGCTGCTTTGATGTCTATTCGGCTGGTTGGCGGCTTGTATACTAGCCTGGCTATCCAACTGTCTCAATACCGCTGTCCTAACCCAGCAACGGCCACGCATGCTGGCTCTCAACACAACCATAAACAGCTGAGGAGACGTTCGGTGCTCAAGTCCAGACGCCCTGGACCCATTTCCAGAGACAAACTGGACAGCTCCGTCTCCAGGAGTCACGCTGGTGGTGGTGTAGGTGTTGGCTCTGATGGGCGGCCGGGACACCACGCGTCGGCAAGAGCTTTGCAGGGTGATACATATGCTGTATGGGGTGTTACCTGGGGGACATGTGTGGTAGCGGGGGTGTCTAGGGACACGTGTTACACGGCCTCCCTGGGGACATGTGTGTTGTGGGGCTACCCGTGCTAAATGTGCTACTGGGGTTACGTGGGGACACATGTGCTACTGGAGCTACGTGGGGACACATGTGTTACTAGGGCTACCTTGAAATAGGTATCTATTTACTAACGCTACAGTGAAACACCTGTGTTACTTGGATCTGCCTGATGTCACACGTGTTACTGGAAGCTACCAGACGACTCACGTGTTACTGGAAGCTACAGACGACTCTCGTTTTACTGGAAGCTACCAGACGACTCACGTGTTACTGGAAGCTACCAGACGACTCACGTGTTACTGGAAGCTACCAGACGACTCTCGTGTTACTGGACGCTCCAGACGACTCGCGTGTTACTGGAAGCTACCAACGACTCTCGTGTTACTGGAAGCTACCAGACGACTCTCGTGTTTACTGGAAGCTACCAGACGACTCTCGTGTACTAGTTACTGACGCTTCCAGACGACTCACGTGTTACTGAAGCTACCAGACGACTCACGTGTTACTGGAAGCTACCAGACGACTCTCGTGTTACTGGACGCTACCAGACGACTCACGTGTTACTGGAAGCTACCAGACGACTCACGTGTTTACTGGAAGCTACCAGACGACTCACGTGTTACTGGAAGCTACCAGACGACTCACGGTTACTGGAAGCTACCAGACGACTCTCGTGTTACTGGAAGTAACAAGACGACTCACGTGTTACTGGAAGTAACAAGACGACTCTCGTGGTTACTGGAAGTAACAAGACGACTCTCGTGTTACTGGAAGTAACCATATAAGAAACAGTGAGGGGAAATATGGNCAGGGTGTGTAGGGAAGACACAGGGTGTGTAGGGAAGACACAGGGTGTGTAGGGAAGACACAGGGTGTGTAGGGAAGACACAGGGTGTGTAGGGAATACACGGGGGTGAGGAAGACACAGGGGTGTAGGGAATACACAGGGGGTTAGGGTGTAGGAAGACACTGGGGTGTAGGGAAGACACAGGGAGTGTAGGGAAGACACAGGGTGTGTAGGGAAGACACAGGGTGTGTAGGGAAGACACAGGGTGTGTAGGGAAGACACAGGGTGTGTAGGGAAGACACACGGGGTGTAGGGAAGACACAGGGGGTGTAGGGAAGACACAGGGGGGTGTAGGGAAGACACAGGGGGTGTAGGGAAGACACACGGGGTGTAGGGAAGACACAGGGGGTGTAGGGAAGACACAGGGGGGTGTAGGGAAGACACTGGGGTGTAGGGAGACACACGGGGTGTAGGGAATACACACGGGGTGTAGGGAAGACACAGGGTGTGTAGGGAAGACACAGGGTGTGTAGGGAAGACACTGGGGTGTAGGGAAGACACACGGGGTGTAGGGAAGACACAGGGGGTGTAGGGAAGACACAGGGGGGTGTAGGGAAGACACAGGGTGTGTAGGGAAGACACAGGGGGGTGTAGGGAAGACACACGGGGTGTAGGGAAGACACAGGGTGTGTAGGGAAGACACTGGGGTGTAGGGAAGACACACGGGGTGTAGGGAAGACACAGGGGGTGTAGGGAAGACACAGGGGTGTGTAGGGAAGACACAGGGTGTGTAGGGAAGACACAGGGGGGTGTAGGGAAGACACAGGGGGTGTAGGGAAGACACAGGGGGTGTAGGGAAGACACAGGGTGTGTAGGGAAGACACAGGGGGTGTAGGGAAGACACAGGTGGTGTAGGGAAGACACAGGGTGTGTAGGGAAGACACAGGGGGGTGTAGGGAAGACACAGGTGGTGTAGGGAAGACACAGGGTGTGTAGGGAAGACACAGGGGGTGTAGGGAAGACACAGGGGGTGTAGGGAAGACACAGGGGGTGTAGGGAAGATGGTGCGGGGAGGAGTAAGGATACACAGGGTGGAGAGGAGTGGACCAACATCAGTAACATGGAGATATCCTCATAATAACGCCGGTTTATCGCGCTGGTTTACGACCGCTAAACCATGCAAATAAGTATCGATAAAAACGGTTTAACGAGGCAGTATACAAGGCTAATTACTCAACGGGCAATTCTACCTCTGAAGGAAGTGATTATAAAAGGAATTGGATCAATTTCTGATAATTATAATCCATGGCGGCAGTTGTGTATTCGCAATTCGTAGTGAGCGACTTCGCAATACCTGTAGACTGCAATGTATCAACAATATGCAATTGCTTGTCGTATTTACTTCTGGTCTAGTTTTTGGTTCGTGCCCGATGGTCCCGGGTTCAATCACCTGGCAGGAGGCAGACGGATGGGCACGTTTCACCTGATGGATCCGTTCACTTAACAGTTTAATAGGTAACCCGGGAGATACTCACTTGTTGTGGGTGCCCTGGGGATAACTGGTTGATGGGGTTCTGGGAGTTCTTCTACTCCCCAAGCCCGGCCCGAGGCCAGGCTTGATTTGTGAGAGCTTGGTCCACCAGACAGTTGCTTGGAGCGGCCCGCAGGCCCACATATCCACCACAGCCCGGTTGGTCCGGCACTTTTTTTTTTTTTTTTTTAGAAAACAATCTAATTTTCTCTTGAAGATGTCCACGGTTGTTCCGGCAATATTTTTTATGCTCGCTGGGAGGACGTTGAACAACCGCGGACCTCTGTTGTTCATACAGTGTTCTCTGATTGTGCCTATGGCACCTCTGCTCTTCACTGATTCTATTCTGCATTTTCTTCCATATTGTTCACTCCAGAACGTTGTTATTTTAATGTGTAGATTTGGGACTTGGCCCTCCAGTATTTTCCATGTTTATATTATTTGGTATCTCTCTCGTCTCCTTTCTAGTGAGTACATTTGGAGAGCTTTGAGATGATCTCAAATAATTTAGGTGCTTTATCTCGTCTATGCGTGCCGTATATGTTCTCTGTATTCCCTCAATTTCAGCAATCTCTCCTGCTCTGAATCGGGAAGTGAGTACTGAGCAGTACTCAAGACGGAACAGCACAAGTGATTTGAAGAGTACAACTATTGTGATGGGATCTCTGGATTTGAAATTCTCGCAATCCATCCGATCATTTTTCTGGCTGACGCAATACTTGCTTGGTTATGCTCCCTAAACGTTAGGTCGTCGGACATCATTACTCCCAAATCCTTGACATGCTGTTTTCCTACTATGGGCAGATTCGATTGTGTTTTGTACCCTGTATTATGTTTCAGATCATCATTTATGCCGTATCTGAGTACCTGGAATTTATCACTGTTAAACATCATGTTATTTTCTGCTGCCCAGTCGAAAAATTTGTTAATACCTGCTTGTAGTTTTTCAATGTCTTCAGCAAAGGTAATTTTCATGCTGATTTTTTGCGTCATCTGCAAAGGATGACACGAAGCTGTGATTTGTATTTTTGTCTATATATGATATGAGAATAAGGAACAGCAGTGGTGCAAGGACTGTACCTTGAGGTACAGAGCTTTTAACTACCATTGTACTCGATTTTATTTGATCGATTGCTACTGTTGGGGTTCTGTTTGACAGGAAATTGAGTATCCAGCGTCCTATTTTACCAGTTATTCCCATTGACGAGAGAGAGAGAGGCGAGAGAGAGAGAGTAGAGAGAGGAGAATCATAAAACCCTTTGCTTGCTGTTCAATCCTTGTGCATTGTTCTGTCCGTCCTCAACCGTGGCTATTGATCACTGTCACGCTGCTGTGGTATATTGTTCCCAAATACACTGGAAAGGGCCTCCAGGGTATTCACCAGACGCAGTGAACGCAGCGAGTGTGGCCGCTGCTCGTGAAGACACAGCACCAGTCTGTGTACACAGACCTACAACGCACATGACTGTAGCGACAGTATCATGTCCAATTATATAACACACAAATATAACACAAGCACTATCTCTATGGCTCATCCAGAGGTTGATCTCGTGTTCCTAAACATCCCCTTAACAACCTCATGTTTATGGAGTAAATAAGACATGAATTTATCATTCCCGTTATCGGGGACAGAAAGCCGGACCTTAGGCCTGGCAGGTCCGCCTGGGCCAAGACTGACCCTCCCTCCAAAGGCAGATGTTCTATACACAGACTTGCAAAGGCGTTCGACAAAGTGTGACCATGGGAGTGATAGCACACAAAATGAG
>WNGS01092210.1:2401478-2418549 GCA_020271785.1 Procambarus virginalis
GGGAGAGTGTGGAAGAGCGAGGAGTGTGGAAAGGGAGTGTGGGGAGAGTGGTGGGTACGCAGAAGAGAGTAGGGGATGGAGGGTGTGTGTGAGGAAGGGAGGAGAGTGTGGGGAGGGATAAAGGACATCACCGTACTATTCAAACCAATCCAACACAAGCCCCCCCCACACCCCACTTCCCCACCCTTCCTGATAGAGCTCCCACAACCACTGACGACAGCACAACCTGCACAACCCACACCACAATAATTCACCCACAACACCACTAACACGATAAGAATTTATCCTGAGAATGGAAATATCATATAAACCTATAAGGTATCTGGGAATATCCTGCTGCCGGTGACGTTAGTGGTGCTTCTTGTATTGAAAGAGAAACAGGCCATGGAGGGAGGACGGAAGGGACGGAGGGGAGAGATAGACAAAAATGAGGGGAGGGGAAAGACAGAGGGGAGGGGGGAAGGAAGGCAGAGCAGGACAGGGAAGGCAGGGTGAAGGGAGAGGATGAGGGGAGGGGAAAGGAAGACAGTGGGAGGGGAAGAGAGGGGAAGGGGGCAAGGCGAGGGAGACATTGAAGAAAGTAACGAATTTTGCCAGCTTTTCTGCGGACATTTCCCCTCGCGCAAACTACCGCCGGTGACTTAACCGCTCCAAAGAGAGTAATGAAGCAAGCACGGATTGGAATACTAATTGAGGATGAATGTATTCTACCCAGACCATTAGAGTCCTGAAATCACTTTAGTAGGGGAAGGGAGAGGAAATAATGGAATAATGGGAGGAAAGGGAAGGGAAGAAGAGGAAGGAGGAGGACAACGAGGAGAAGGGAGATGAGGAGGATGTTAAGGAGGAGGTGAAGGATGAAGAGCAGGAGTAGGACAAAGATGAGGACAATGAGCAGGAGGAAGGTAGAGAGGAGGAGGAGGTGGAGAGGAAGAGGGGAAGTCGCGGAGGAGGTGGAAGAGAAGAGAAGAAATTGAAGAAGAATTGGAGGAATAGATTTAAGAAGATAGTATTGACTGGAAAAGTATCTCTCTGGAAAGTGTAGAGATACATTTCTATTTAAGGAAAAGAATCGAAATACACGAAATGTTTCAGCACTTGTGATGACAGAGTTTAATGTAGTCAGAAGTGAAGATTTAAGGCGGACAGAAGATATAATTAAGATAATACACACACTCAAATAAACTGTGCTCGCACTTAATGCGTCACAATTGGCATGCTATCGCCCGCAGCATCATAGCCGTGACTCTTTGCTTTCATGAATTGCTGTGAAAAATCAAAAAATCACAGCAATTTTGACGCTTGCTCGTACCTATATGCCTCGGGTCCTCGAGACCTCAGGTGGGATGCCAAGATTCACACGCTTCTGGTTAGGCTAAAACCGCTTCACTTTAACGCTTGTCAAATCGTGAGAACGGACTGTGTAATGATACATGTGTCTAGGCTAAGTTACCCTTATTTAGAGTTCATGTAGAGTGTATTAGGAGTATTTCTACACACACATACCATATTTACCTAATGTGTAATATGGATAAATTCTTACACACTTTGATGAGAGAAAATTAAGTAGTCTTCAGGAAACTCCACTAGTTTTCAGGAAACTTCAGTAGTTTTCAGGAAACTTCAGTAGTCTTCAGGACACTTCAGTAGTTTTCAGGAAACTTCAGTAGTCTTCAGGAAACTCTACTAGTCTTTAGGAAACTCTAGTAGCCTTCAGGAAACTCTACTAGTCTTCAGGAAATTCTACTAGTCTTCTGGAAACACAAGAAGTTTCTTGATGTTTCTTGTCAAGAAGAAACTCAAGAAGTATACTCGTGTGTGTAGTGCAAGTTAATCCATAATCATACATATCTGTTTGGCTTTGAAACAGTACAGGAAGTCCCTCAATACACTGGGAAAAAGTGAGAGTTACCCATGTCTGCTACACTCTCGTTTTCCAGCAGACACGAGCAGAGTAACATTGTGATGGAGTTATTAAAACTGGAATACAATAGTGGGATACATATGGTTCCTTCAAAAGGGGTGGACACATTCTCGTTAATCCGGCTGCCTAACACCTGATTATGAATGAAAACGCTTTATACTAGCCAGTTCTCAGGCAATTTTCATTCCATCCAGCAGCCGACCCCAAACACATTCTCATCAATTTTAATATGCTCTTCACTCAAAATAGAAATGTTATCATATATAAATTTATATTATATATTAGCATATTGTGCATATTTAGGTTGGCTAAATAATTAGTTAGCCAATAATTATTATTTAGTCAGGGTAATAATTACGTTCTTGCATATTTAGGTGTCGGTTAAATTAGGTGAAGTATTTGTTTTGTTGGAATTATTTGTATTTGTAGCACATGGGTGCATTTGCAGCGTTGCAATTCAAACACTGGTTGGCAGCGAAGCACTGTTTGACAAATAGCCTTTGTTGATGGGTACAGTCTGCTTTACAATCTCACTCGTTAGATTTTTTCTTGAACAGTGCTTTGTTCTGTTCCAGTGTTCGAAAATCATCGCCTTAAATGCTTCGGCCATGAACTGTAAATTTAAATAATTAAAAACGAAATTAAAACCTCTAACCTAACCTATCCTAGGTCTAACAATCAACCTGTCCTCAGGGAGGAAATCCGCTCATGGGAATGGATTGAAAACCACTACATAATTAATGCTCTATTCTGGGTTAGGTAAGGTTATATTAGGTTAAGGCTTGTTTAGGTTTGGTTTCATTACGTTCGGTTATGTTAATATGGTGTATTATTGATAATAATATGAAATGTGTAATTTGAAAACTATTTCAGTGTACTTGAGAATTCCGTTTACAAAAAATCAAATTTTTGTAAAGATAACATGACCAGCATATACGTTTTATATTTTAAACCAACAATTTATAATACAATAAAGATAAAACATGAGAGAATATACTCTGTTTAAGACAAAGGTTTACTTGCCAATTTACATGTAGACTATTACTGGAACTGTAGTATGCATTCAGACCATCACAAATATCTAGATAACTATTCAGGTGGTTTATGGGGGGGGGGGGTTACTCATGGTAATTGATTTGTTCTTAGGACGATTATATCAGGAAGGACACGTCCATAAAAAGTTTAAACCTTAGACTGACAGGGGCAATGAAACCCCTCTTGACAAGTCCAATACTCTTACCAAATGGCTACCAGACTGTTAAGTCATTGGTAGCCGAAGCTATTTCCTTCCAATGACCCAACAACTCTCGGTAGTCACAGACCAGAAGTTCGTTTTCTTTGACACAATTCACTTATATGAGAGAACACGAGCCTCGTTTGTAACAATAACTTGATAAGTCAGAGTACTGGACTTGTCAAGGTGTTTCTTCTCCAGGACTGAGACGCAGCTGATGCGCCTCAACGTCGCTTGTGAAATGTAGTGGAATAACTTCCCAACTTCTCCGAACCACTTTTCTCATTTGAACAGAAATATAATCGAGAAAGACCATCCTCTCCATATTGCTGGATAACTCTTACAATCTAGAGCTTCTTGAGTCAGTCCCACTCTTGTGGCAAGCTACAAATTGTTCAAAGAACAATTTGCAAAGAACCTTTTCGCTGTTGCAAAAGGGAACGTCGCGCCTCTGTTACTTCTGACTACACGAGTGTTTTATACCTCATTAGTTCAGAGGCTTCTCCATCTCGCAGGGCTTTTCCACTAGCTAATCTCGGTGAGCTACCGTTGCCTCTTTCAAATAGTCCAACCACTTGGGCTGGACGGTAGAGCGACGGTCTCGCTCCATGAAGGTCGGCGCTTGAGGGTACTAGCTGTGCCTTACGACACTAGAAAGAAGGGAGAGGGGGGGACATGATAGGAACGTATAAAATACTCAGAGGGATTGACAGAGTGGACATAGACGAAATGTTCACACAGAATAGTAACAGAACGAGGGGACATGGATGGAAGTTGGAAACTCAGATGAGTCACAGAGATGTTAGGAAGTTTTCTTTTAGCGTGAGAGTAGTGGGAAAATGGAATGCACTTAAGGAACAGGTTGTGGAAGCAAATACTATTCATAATTTTAAAACCAGGTATGATAGGGAAATGGGACAGGAGTCATTGCTGTAAACAACTGATGCTCGAAAGGCGGGATCCAAGAGTCAATGCTCGATCCTGCAGACACATATAGGTGAGTACATATAGGTGAGTACACACACACACACACACACACACACACACACACACACACACACACACCACACACACACACCACCACAACACACACACACACACCATACACACACACCATACACACACACACACACATACACCACACACTCACACTCTGACAAGTTCAGTACCCTGACTAAATGGCTGCCCGACTTCTGGGTCGGGTTCTGATTTGGTCAGTACCAAAGTACCTTGGTACCCATGACCAAAGTACCTGATTTGATCATGGTACTGGACTTTTCAGTGTGTTCGTTACACCGGTCAGTCTAAGTTTGAACCTTCACGAGAGGAGCTCTTTTTGATATAATCGCTTGCGGTTCATGCAAGTTACTGCCAAAAATGGGGCTCGTGTTCTCAACAAAGTGAATTGCGTCAATGAAAGCTAACTCCTGGTCTGTGGATCCCGAGTTACTGTTGGGTCATTGGAAGAAATAGCCTAAGCTATCAGTGACTTTTAACAGTCGGGTAGCCATTTGATCAGGGGTACTAGACTTGTCAGTGTGTTCATTACACCTGTGGCTTCTTTTACCGACTTCGAGGTCAACTCCGGAGCTGGAGCACCTAGGGCAGTTCGTTGTTGCCTTCAACCTCGTTCTGACAGTTCCTGTGACGGCGCTGGAACCAATCGTACTGGCGTTTGTCTTTCTATTGGAGACTTTCGGCGCCATGGAGAGGGCAGCTGCTGCGAGGGTGACAGCTTCTCCCCCCATATCACCCTACCCTGGCTTTGCGCCCTGGAGAGGCCACTCCAGACTGATATCCAGAGCGCAACTCCATAGTCTCCTAAGACTGATGGATTCCTACTAATAATTTGTATATTTGCGCAGTAGGCGTAGTTTTAAGCAGATTTGGCTAAATTGCCTGCATTGTTGATCATATTGTATAAGCTTCCTATTCTAACAATTTTCTTACTCTCAGGATTACGAAGAGCAATCAAGTTACCGAAATTCTTTGTAAAGAAACTATGATTATGGAAGTGAATATTTTCTAAAACGTTTAGTTCCATCTGGAACATCTTCAGGTGATGAATGAATATACAAGGTGCAAATTTATTTCAAATACACATGTAAAGAGTGAAGTTGTGTGGGGTGTAAGATAAAGTTATTACACATAGGGTAAAGAAATGAGGGCATAATGGGGATGGAAGCCAGTCAAGAACTGGGTCAAGGGGCAGGCGGGGAGAGCTCTGTAGAGATGTTATCAGGTGCTGTATGGTGAGGTCTGGGTCTGAGTGTAGGCAAGGTGGTGTGTGGTGAGGTCTGGGTCTGAGCGTAGGCAAGGTGCTGTATGGTGAGGTCTGGGTCTGAGTGTAGGCAGGTGGTGTGTGGTGAGGTCTGGGTCTGAGCGTAGGCAAGGTGCTGTATGGTGAGGTCTGGGTCTGAGTGTAGGCAAGGTGGTGTGTGGTGAGGTCTGGGTCTGAGCGTAGGCAAGGTGCTGTATGGTGAGGTCTGGGTCTGAGTGTAGGCAAGGTGCTGTATGGTGAGGTCGGTCTGAGCGTAGGCAAGGTGCTGTATTGTGAGGTCTGGGTCTGAGTGTAGGCAAGGTGCTGTATGGTGAGGTCTGGGTCTGAGCGTAGGCAAGGTGCTGTATGGTGAGGTCTGGGTCTGAGTGTAGGCAAGGTGCTGTATGTGAGGTCTGGGTCTGAGCGTAGGCAAGGTGCTGTAAGGTGAGGTCGGGTCTGAGCGTAGGCAAGGTGCTGTATGGTGAGGTCTGGGTCTGAGCGTAGGCAAGGTGCTGTATGGTGAGGTCTGAGTCTGAGCGTAGACAAGGTATCCAAGTCTCTGTATATTCACCCTAAATATTACTATGTATATTTAGGGTCAGTCTTTTTTTCTTTTATGACCATAGCTTCCAGTATTTGCAGTCTTCTCTGGTCATTGGTCTATGCCAGGATTGTTGTATTTACTAATAGCATGTTCCAAGTGAGTGTTGTGTTATGTACACATATGATATGATTTCAAGGGGCACCAGCTTGTAGATGGCAGTCAGTCTTCTCGAAAGCTTTGTGGTGGTCATACAAATATAAGTTGATCGAAGGTGACATCCTTCATTGGGGCGTTTAAATTGGTATACCACGCTTGCTTTTTAGAGAGGATTGTATTGTTATTGGGGCTATTCTTATGTATTAATCAGCAGTCCTTTTTGTTTTGTAGTAAATAATGAATTTCAGTCTTTAGTCTGGGATTGTCGATTGTAATAGTTTTATGGGGGGATTGTTGCTATTGAGGTTGTTGTTCTCTGTTATACCATTTTTCTAAATATCTTCTGATATAGGTGTTTACTTCTCTATTCGTGTTCCCGTTGTTTATTAATACTTGTAGGCTTCTGTCCTAGTTCATGGTAGATGTTATAACAGTCAGCAATGTGTAAGGGCTGTGCGTATAAATACGTTTATTACTCTAATCTAGCATTGGGCAGTCAGAACGACCAGTCATGCACATTCCATTGTTAGCTTGTTTAGTATTAATATCTGTGGTGAAAGTGTTGTCGTGTTTCTCACGTAATGAGTTTCGGGTAAATAGATCCTTTAATAGCGACAGTTCGGTGAGGTCTTTCACACATAGGAGTATATCATCGATGTTTCTGCAGTAGATGCAAGGTTTTCTTGTTGTTTTAAAGATGGTGTCTTTAGTGTTCCTATATAGAAGTTAGCAAAGAGGACTCCTAGTGGGAATTCCATGGCTACTCCATCTGTCTGCGTATANCCAGGGTGGGTCAGCCTATACATCAAAGACACACTCATCTGTACTGAGCTGCTAAACACCTCAAATGATATGGTGGAAGTGCTGATAATCAAAATAGAGATTATAAATGTAGTTATTGTCCTTGTATATAAGTCACCGGAGGCAAACCCTCAGCAGTTTAAAGACCAACTAATGAAAGTAGAACACTGCTTGGAAAACCTCACAAATCCAGCTCCGAACATCATCTGCTTGGGGACTTCAACCTACGGCACCTGAAATGGAAGCACCTGGCTAATACAGTAATATCAGAAAGAATACCAGGAAGTAGCCTTAATGAACAGGCACATGCAAATGACCTGCTACGGATGTGCGACAGGTTTGCCTTAAACCAGCAAATAGTAGAACCAACCAGGAAGGAGAACACGCTGGACCTCATTTTCACTAATAATGATGAATTGATCAGGAACATAATGATTACAAATACCTGTTACTCAGATCACAACTTAATTGAAGTTATGACAACCATGGGGAATAGACCTTCAAAACCAGTCCAGATTCCCGGTGGAGGAGATTTCAGCAAATTCAACTTCAATAATAAACAGATAAACTGGGAGCAAATAAACCAGGACTTCACAGAAATAAACTGGGAAGAACAGCTAGGAAATGCGAACCTGAACCAGTGCCTGGAAAAAATAAGCTCAGTAGCACTAGAAATATGTACAAACCGCATCCCCCTAAGAAAAAAGAGGAAGAGATGCAGATTGGAACGAGAACGTCGTTCCCTATATAGGCGAAGAAAACGAATCGCGGTACAACTTGAGAGTCGCACCCTATCTCAGGAACGGCGAAGAAGGTTAGGTAGCGAAATAGGAAAAATTGAACTCAAGCTACAAGAATCATACAAAACGCAGGAGAGGGAAAGAGAGCAAAAGGCCATCAGTGAAATAGAGAGAAACCCGAAATATTTTTCTCCTATGCAAAATCAAGATCAAAAACCACATCTAGTATCGGGCCCCTGCGAAAGGAAGATGGAACTTTCACCGATGACAACAAAGAAATGAGCGAGCTACTGAGGAAGCAATACGACTCTGTCTTCAGCGAGCCATTAAACGCACTAAAGATCGATAACCCAAATGAATTTTTCATGGATATGATACCAACATCAAATCATATATCAGACGTCACCCTATCCCCACTGGATTTTGAAGAAGCCATAAACAGTATGCCTATGCACTCCGCACCAGGCCCGGATTCTTGGAACTCCATATTCATCAAGAACTGTAAAAAACCACTATCGCAGGCCCTTCACATTCTGTGGAGACAAAGCCTAGATACTGGCGTTATTCCTGATATACTAAAAACAGCAGAGATAGCACCACTTCATAAAGGAGGAAATAAGGCAGAGGCAAAAAATTACAGACCGATAGCACTAACATCGCACATCATAAAAATTTTTGAGAGAGTGCTAAGAAGTAAGATCACAAAATACATGGAATCACAGCATCTCCATAACCCCGGACAACATGGTTTCAGAACAGGGCGCTCTTGCCTGTCGCAGTTGCTGGACCACTATGATATGGCATTAGATGCTATGGAAGACAAACAAAACGCTGATGTAATTTACACAGATTTCGCAAAAGCTTTTGATAAATGTGACCATGGTGTTATTGCCCATAAAATGCGCTCAAAAGGAATTACCGGAAAAGTAGGCAGATGGATCTACAATTTCCTGACCAACAGAACCCAATGTGTAATAGTCAACAAAATAAAATCCAACCCGTCAACCGTTAAGAGCTCAGTCCCCCAGGGTACTGTGCTTGCTCCAGTACTTTTTCTCATCCTCATATCGGACATAGACAAGAACACAACCTATAGCACTGTATCATCCTTTGCAGATGACACTAGGATCTTCATGAGAGTAGGCAACATAGAGGACACGGCGAACCTCCAGTCAGATGTAGATCAGGTCTTTCTATGGGCTACAGAAAATAATATGGTGTTTAACGAAGACAAGTTCCAGCTCATGCGCTATGGAAAAATGAAAATATAAAAACGGAAACCACGTACAAAACTCAGGCAAATCATAACATAGAACGAAAAGGCAATGTAAAGGATCTGGGTGTACTCATGTCGGAAGACCTTACCTTTAAAGAACACAATAAAGTAGCCGTCACAACTGCAAGAAAAATGACAGGTTGGATAACAAGAACTTTTCACACTAGAGATGCTATACCGATGATGACACTTTTCAAAACGCTTGTGCTCTCTAGAGTGGAGTACTGCTGCACAATGACAGCCCCTTTCACTGCTGGTGAAATTGCTGACCTGGAGAGCGTGCAGAGATCCTTTACTGCTAGAATCCACTCGGTAAAACATCTAAACTATTGGGACCGACTAAGAGCCTAAATCTGTATTCCCTTGAGCGCAGGCGGGAGAGATACATAATAATTTACACGTGGAAAATATTAGAGGGGCTGGTCCCAAACCTGCACACAGAAATAACATCACATGAGACCAGAAGACATGGCAGGATGTGCAGAATACCCCCGTTGAAAAGCAGAGGTGCAACTGGTACTCTGAGAGAGAACTCTATCAACATCAGAGGCCCGAGACTGTTCAACACGCTTCCACTACACATAAGGGACATAACTGGCAAACCCCTCACAGTGTTCAAGAGAGAACTGGATAAGCACCTCCAAAGGATACCTGATCAACCAGGCTGTGACTCATACGTCAGGCTGCGAGCAGCCGCGTCCAACAGCCTGGTTGATCAGTCCAGCAACCAGGAGGCCTGGTCGATGACCGGGCCGCGGGGACGATAAGCCCCGGAAGCACCTCAAGGTATCCTCAAGGTAAGGTACTTTACAGGAGTGAATGGTCTCTGGTATGGAGCAAACATAAGCTGATTGGGATTGCCAGAATTCAAGAGGGAACAGCATGCCATGGTCATATAATGACCCTCACAACTTATTTTAGTATTTCCCATCAGTTATACTTGGCTTAATAAATAAATCTTAAGGGTTACATGAAAAATTACACGCTGATATCGAAAACTTTACCAAAACTGTCATCTTTCTTTGCTTATAGCAGCATAGAACAGACGATCCACTACAGCTTCGAAGGTGTTTGCCAGCCTTGCCTCTTTCCTAATGATAAAGGGAACTATTATATTTTATATACAGTGAGATAGAGAGCAAGATAGTCAGCAGAAAGACAGATAATCGGAGACAGAATGAAAGAGGCAAAAGAAGACAGATACAGAGACCTGGTGGGCAAGTGCCAAGTGAGACAAGAAAACAGGAAACATAGAGACAGAAACAACCCAGAAAGAGGCAGACAGAGAAAGAAACTGACAGAAACCGAGAGAAGGAAAAAGAATTGAGGAGAGGGGGGGGGATGTTTGAAAAGACGGAAGGAGAGAGAGAGGGAGACTGGTGGAGGGAGAAGGAAGACAGGAGGATAGAATAGAGAAAGATGGGGCGAGATGTGACAGAGGAGAAAAGAGGAGAGGGGAGAGAAGAAAATGAGTGGGGTAGAAAGTTGGAGAGAAGAGGAGAGGGGGCGGGGAAACGCGGGATAAAGTTGGAGAGGGGAGAGATGGAAAGAGAGGGGCAAATATTGAAAGAGGGATGATTGGGAGAGAGGGGAGCGAGGAAGGGAGTCCCGGATGCACTTACTAGAAAATTGTGTAAACTTTATAGTACGTGTAATACACTCTAGTTATTTATTTCTTTTTCTTCACCTCGAACGAAGATGACTTGGAGAAATTCTCTTACAGTTTAACTAAGATGCAAGAGCACTAGTCAGAGGGATAGAAGCCCTAAACAAGAAAATAATAAAAAATAGTCTAATAGGGGGTACAAGTGTTGTGTTACTTGACTCTTCAGAGGTTGCAAAGCATTTCACCTTTCTTTCTATGACGTCTTCAACATAACCATTAGAGAAGTCATTGCTGACAAGGACCTGCCTTACCCTACAGAGTTCTTCGTCGACTTGCTTCCATCGAGAGCTGTGACTGAGAGCCCGGTCGACGTAAGCGTTGACAACACTCCTCTTGTACCTGTCTGGGCAGTCATTATTGGCATTAAGGCACATTCCTATGTTTCCTTAATGTCCACTACAGTGTAGAAGCCTCCATCCTTTCCGTGACTGTTACATCTAGAAAGGGCAGCTTCCTATCATTCTCCATCTCGTAAGTGAAACTTAACATCGAATTCTTCTCGAAGAATACAGTACATATTATATATGTTATAAGAGAATGCCTTTCTGGCTGTATGTTTGTGGATTTATCCAAGGTTGGAGGCCAAACTGGAGTAGGGTCTGGGTTTAGGGTGGTCGGGGTAGGCCCTACTGGTCTTATTAAGAGGGCGTCGAACCCTCGACGCCCTGCCCTAACATAAACGGTGAAAGGTGGCTGGCCCAGTCCCTAGATTCCTTCGCTGGAAACGATAACCATGAATTCAGTATTATATTTTCTGAGAGAGGAGAGGGTGGGATAGAGGGGAGGAGAGGGGGAGACTGGTGAAGTGGGGTGAGAGAGGTAGGAGAGAATGGTGAGAAGGGAAGGTAGGTGGAGAGTGAGGAGACTGGGAGAGAGGATGGAGAAGGGGTGAGAAAGGGAAATGGCGATCTTGGGGGAGAAAGTTGAAGAAAGGAGGAGAGGGGGAGGTAGGATAACAGAGATGAGAGAGGGGGGAAGAGAAACCCGGGTGCAGCCGGCTACTATCCGTGCACACATATGCAGTTACTTATATATAATTGAATTTAGAATACTTAACAAAGACCCTGACGGGAAACTTTAATAATTCATATATCATGAAATGCAGGGAATGAAATAAACCATTCTTAAACCAGTACAATGGCCGCCTTTATTCACCTGAACACAATACTAACAATAACAACATCATTCACCCCCTCCCCCCCAACAGCCTTCCCCCCCCCCCACAAACAACTCGCTTGATTAACTCAGGAAACACCACACACACGCACTCACACTCTCACACACTCACACTCTCTCACACACTCACTCTCTCACACTCTCACACTCTCACACACTCACACTCTCTCACGCACTCACACTCTCTCACACACTCACACTCTCTCACGCACTCACACTCTCTCACACACTCACACACACACTCACACACACACTCACACTCACACTCACACTCACACTCACACTCACACTCACACACACACACACACACACACACACACACACACACACACACACACACACTCTCACACACGCACACACTCTCACACACAAATGACACGATAAAGACAGGTTATTTAACACAAGGGGCACACGCACTAGGGGACACAGGTGGAAACTGAGTGCCCAAATGAGCCACAGAGATATTAGAAAGAACTTTTTTAGTGTCAGAGTGGTTGACAAATGGAATGCATTAGGAAGTAATGTGGTGGAGGCTGACTCCATACACAGTTTCAAGTGTAGATATGATCGAGCCCAATAGGCTCAGGAACCTGTACACCTGTTGATTGACGGTTGAGAGGCGGGACCAAAGAGCCAGAGCTCAACCCCCGCAAGCACAACTAGGTGAGTACACACATCTATAGGACGATCTGGACAAACTGGTGGAATGGTCTAGGAAATAGCTACTAAAGTTCAACTCAGGAAAGTGTAAAGTAATGAAATTAGGCGAAGGGAGCAGAAGGGTTAGCACAAGGTACCATCTGGGAGGTGAAATCCTGCAAGAGTCAAATAGAAAGATCTGGGGGCCGATATAACACCGAACTTGTGTCCAGAGGCCCACATCAGAAGGATATCATCAGCGGCATATGCTAGGTTGGCTAACATAAGAATCGCCTTAAACTTGTGTAAGGAATCGTTCAGGACCCTGTATACCACTTACGTCAGACCAATTCTGGAATATGCAGCTCCAGCCTGGCGTCCATACTTAGTTAAACACAAGACAAAGTTAGAGAAGATTCAGAGTTATGCCACCAGACTCATCCCAGAACTGAGAGGTAAGAGCTAAGAGGAAAGGCTAAAGGAGCTGAACTTCAAGTCCCTGGAAAACAGAAGAGTAAGGGGAAACATGATAACCACCTACAAAATTCTCAGGGGAATTGACAGGGTGGACAAAGACAAACTCTTTAGCACAGGCTGGACACGAACAAGGGGACACAGGTGGAAACTTAGTACCCAGATGAGCCACAGAGACGTTAGAAAGAATTTTTTCAGTGTCAGAGTAGTTAACAAATGGAATGCATTAAGTAGTGATGTGGTGGAGGCTGACTCCATGCACAGTTTCAAATGTAGATGTGATAGAACCCAATAGGCTCAGGAACCTGTATATTACTTGATTGACAGTTGAGAGGCAGGACCAAAGAGTCAGAGCTCAACCCCCGGAAGCACAACTAAGTAACAACTAGGTAAGTACACACTGTGGGGAAAACTGCCGGGATTGATATGAGAGGAGAACTACTAGGGACTTGCACAGTACTAAAATTAAAATTACTGTATGCAAAATTAATTCCACTAAAGTCCCTAGCTAGGGTCGTAAATGCTAGCTCCTCTTTTCCTAGTGACAGACTGTGAGCTGTAAGGGGGCAGGTGGGGGTGAATCTAGAGGTTGGTTGAAGCTCCATAACCCACCTGCAGGCAATTATGTCACATTAGCTTGTATTGTTTATACAAGAATAAGATTTTAATATATTCAGTTCTATGACTGAACACTGGTTCTGTTTAAAGCATGATTTAAACATGTACATAGTCCAGCCTAGCACCATAACTATCAACAGCTAATATTCATTTACTATAAACAACAATTTAAATTGTAGTATGATATTAAATGACCTTAAATATGGTCTAAGTGCTGTTAACTAAGTACAAGAGATTATATTCAATTAGATAAACTTTTATGATAAATTAAAGATAACTAAGCAAGCCATTGTTAAATTAATTTATATATTCAACTATATATATAGATATATTCAATTTATATAGAGAGATTCAGTTGCTGCTCTACAATATTAATAAACTTACTGAAATATGAGGCATTGCCTCACTCTATAACCAACAGACAGACTTATTGGATATATTTAAGTTATACAAGTATACAATTGGCCAATAATACACTAAATAACATTCAGTATACTTCTCTGAATGCCAGGTTGCCTGTTTGACAAGTGTGCCAGACCAGATAACTCTTTTGTCGAGTTTAGGCACGATATTTTATATCACTGCTTTGTTGGATAATGTTCTAGTAGCGTTGCTACGGATTATGTCCTTAATTGCGTTTGCAATAGGATGATTAGGTGATGATGGTGGAGTGGAGATGGTGATACCTTGTGTGCTCCACAATACACTTATTTAGATATGTTCTTAGGAATTTTTCTCTTGTAGATGTATTTGTCCAGGGTACTTCCCCAGTTCTAGAGAGTAATCACTGAGATAAAGATAATTGGATAAGGTGTCCTCAGCTAATTAATGTTCGCTAAGCACCATGACACATGTTCACTGTTTATAAACACACGTTGTTCTGGCCTCGGGCGACCCCGTAGGTTTTGAGACCTTAGAATAGCGTGATATCATCCTCATTCCACCCTGCGGAGTCCCACAGGGTTCTGTACTATGCTGTATATTGTTTTTGATATACGTAAATGATTTTCCAGAGGGTGTAAACTCATTCCTCTCAATGTTTGCTGATGATACTCTAATTATGAGAAGGATTAAGACAGAGGAAGACAGCAAGAGACTACAAGATGACCTGGACAGTCTAAAGGAATGGTCCAACAAATGGCTACTAGAGTTTTGACTCAAGCAAGTGTAAATTGATGAAGATAAGTGTAGAGGAGCAGGAGGCCAAAACAAGGTACATGCTGGGAGAGGAAACCTTTCAGGAGTCAGGGACTGAGAGAGATCTGGCGGCTGATATCAGGCCAGACCTGTCCCCTGAAGTCCACATCAAAAAATATAATCAGCGGGCATATGCATAGATGGAAAACATAAGAACTACCTTCAGAAACTTGTGGTAAGGACTCACCCAGAACCTTGCATACCTTATATATCAGACCAAAAATGGAATATGCAGTTTCAGCATGGAATCCATGTCTAGTCAAAGACCAAAACGAAGTTAGGAGAGGTATGCTACCAGGCTAGTCCCCGAGCTGAGGGGTATGAGCTACGAGGAAAGACTACTGGAACTAAACCTCACGACAACTGGAAGACAAAAGAGTTTAGAGGAGATATGATCTGCACCTATAAAATTTTCAGAGGAATTGATAAGGTGAATAAACGCAAACTACTTAGGGGTGGGTGGAACACGAACAAAGAGACACTCAGTGTCTCCTTGTGGCTATCCCACCCTGATGGGAAGGATATAGCCAGGGTGTAGGTTGTGTTGTGGGAATGATAGCCGGGGTGGAAAACTGAGTACCCAAATGAGCCACAAAGACATTACAAAAGAACTTTTCAGTGTCAGAGTAGTTAACAGGTGGAATGCATTAGGCAGTGATGTGGTGGAGGCTGACCTCCATACACAGTTTCAAATGTAGATATGATATGATGCCCAGTAGGCTCAGGAATCTGTACAACCAGTTTTGATTGACAGTTGAGAGGCGGGACCAAAGAGCCAGAGCTCAACCCCCGCAAGCATAATTAGGTGAGTACATGGGAAGCGGCACCTACACGATCAAACTGGAAGGAGGCATCAGACTGGATACGTTCACCGACACGATAATTACTCTTTAAACCAAAATATCAGAAAATTCACATGACTGGGAATATTTAACAGGTAAGGATAGTGCTAGAATGGTGCTGTTTGCCGGCTGTAGACTCTGTCTCGAGGTCTAGCCAACCAGTTGTCTGAGATTCGCCTTTTTAAACACAATCCGATAAGAGGAAAGTGTTTTGAAACCCATCCACTGGTAAGAGGAGTCAAAAGCTCCTCCCATCCCTAGGGTCGTTTCAGTGTCTACAGTTGATTATACGTCCTCTGATGTAAGGGATCGTCCTCTCAGCAGAGCCACGTCTCTATCCTCTCTGGGTAGACTACACTCGTTGGGGATACCGCGTGGTTACACACTGCCTCTGGGCCCCATTCGACATTCACCAATTTGACATTGTAATCGCAGCAACTTGAATAGATCGTTTATAGCGGGTGTTCCTGTACACAGTTCCGTCGTTTGTGTCGCACGTAGTCCTCATCTCATTAACAGCTGCCCCTCTCTTCGTCAGCGTCCTCCCCTCCCCCATGACCACTGGCCCCCGTCAATGACCTCAGCAGTCGCCACTAATGACCTTGATTTGTAAGCGTTACACACCTGGTCTCCTTGCAGTATCTGATTACATTGCCATATATAACACACCCTATGGATTTACACAGGCTCCGTGTCCACTGCAAGGGTCGTGATCACTGGGGTCGTGTTCACTACAAGCTAATACTCTACAGGGGTCGTGTCCACTATACGGGTCATGTCCACCATACAGGTCGTGTCCACTATAAGAGTGGAGTACAAACACTAGGAAGCACCACCAACACTAGGAAGCACCGCCAAACACTAGGGAGCACCACCCAACACTAGGAAGCACCACCAAACACTAGGAAGCACCGCCAAACACTAGGGAGCACCACCAAACACTAGGAAGCACCACCAAACACTAGAAAGCACCGCCAAACACTAGGAAGCACCGCCAAACACTAGGGAGCACCGCCAAACACTAGGAAGCACCGCCAACACTAGGAAGCACCGCCAAACACTAGGAAGCACCGCCAAACACTAGGGAGCACCACCAACACACTAGGAGCACCACCAAACACTAGGAAGCACCACCAAACACTAGGAAGCACCACCAAACACTAGGAAGCACCACCAAACACTAGGAAGCACCACCAAACAATAGGAAGCACCACCAAACACTAGGAAGCACCACCAAACACTAGAAAGCACCACCAAACACAAGGGAGCACCACCAAACACAAGGAAGCACCGCCAAACACTAGGAAGCACCGCCAAACACTAGGAAGCACCGCCAAAACACTAGGGAGCACCACCAAACACTTGGGAGCACCACCAAACACTAGGAAGCACCACCAAACACTAGGAAGCACCACCAAACACTAAGAAGCACCACCAAACACTAAGAAGCACCACCAAACACTAGAAAGCACCGCCAAACACTAGGAAGCACCAACAAACACTAGGGAGCACCGCCAAACCACC
>WNGS01092210.1:2425517-2440550 GCA_020271785.1 Procambarus virginalis
TTTAATTTGCTGAAGACACAGCTAGTACCACTGTAGTCTCCTTCAGCAGCCATGATGATAGCAGAGGTGGTAACGGTCACCGCCTGTTATAGTAACATACAACCTACACAGTATTATCGCTGTAACACACACGCACGCGCGCACCACACACACACACACACACACACACACACACACACACACCACACACACACACACACACACACACACACACACACACACCACACACACACACACACACACACACACACACACACACTTGTGGGGCCTGGTAGCCTGGTGGATAGCGCGCAGGGCTCGTAATTCTGTGGCATGGGTTCGATTCCCGCAACAGGCAGAAACATATGGGCAAAGCTTCTTTCACCCTGAATGCCCCTGTTACCTAGCATAAATAGGTACCTTGGAGTTAGTCAGCTGTCACGGGCTGCTTCCTGGGGGGGGGGTGGAGGAAAAAAAAGTAATTAGTAAACAGTTGATTGACAATTGAGAGGCAGGCCGAAAGAGCACAGCTCAACCCCCGCAAACACAACTAGGTGAATACACACACGGGGGGGGGGGGCCGGAGGTTGAGTGGACAACACGCTGTACACGTAATCCTATGGTCCGGGGTTTGATTCCCGGCTCCGGCGAGAAACAATGGGCAGAGTTTCTTTCACCCTGATGCCCCTGTTACCTAGCAGTACATAGGCACCTGGGAGTTAGACAGCTGTTACGGGCTGCTTCCTGTGTGTGTGTGTGTGTGTGTGTGTGTGTGTGTGTGTGTGTGTGTGTGTGTGTGTGTGTGAACTCACCTAGCTGTGCTTGCGGGATTGAGCTCTGGCTCTTTGGTCCCGCCTCTCAACCGTCAATCAACATGTTCAGGTTCCTGAGCCTACTGGGCTCTATCATATCTACACTTGAAACTGTGTATGGAGTCAGCCTCCACCACATCACTTCCTAATGCAGCCATGATGCATTAATTTAGATTTAGATTAAATCTACGGGAGATTTAATTCCCGTAGTCTCTCCTCGTAGCTCATACCTCTCAGCTCGGGTACTAGTCTGGTGGCAAACCTTTGAACCTTTTCCAGTTTAGTCTTATGCTTGACTAGATATGGACTCCATGCTGGAGCCGCATACTCCAGGATTGGTCTGACATATGCGGTATATAATGTTCTGAAAGATTCCTTACACAAGTTTCTAAATGCCGTTCTTATGTTAGCCAACCTGGTATATGCCGCTGATGTTATCCTCTTGATATGAGCTTCAGGGGACAGGTCTGGCGTGATATCAACCCCCAGGTCTTTCTCTCTCTCTCTGACTCCTGAAGTATTTCATCTCCCAAATGATACCCAGTATCTGGTTTCCTGCTTCCTACCCCTATCTTCATTGCATTACATTTGCTTGGGTTAAACTCTAACAGCCATTTGTTCGACCATTCCTGCAGCTTGTCCAGGTCTTCTTGAAGCCTCAAGCTGTCCTCCTCTGTCTTAATCCTTCTCATAATTTTGGCGTCGTCAGCAAACATTGAGAGGAATGAGTCTATACCCTCTGGGAGATCATTTACGTATATTAGAAACAGGATAGGTCCGAGTACAGAGCCCTGTGGGACTCGACTGGTGACTTCACGCCAATCTGAGGTCTCACCCCTCACTGTAACTCTCTGCTTCCTATTGCGTAGGTACTCCCTTATCCACTGGAGCGCCCTACCAGTTACTCCTGCCTGTTTCTCCAGCTTATGCATCATCCTTTTATGGGGTACTGTGTCAAAGGCTTTCCGACAGTCCAAAAAATGCAGTCCGCTCATCCTTCTCACAATTATGTGTGCGTGTGCGTGCGTGTGCGTGCGTGCGTGTGGAGGAAACAAAATTTAGTAGTAATAGATGATTGACAGTTGAGAGGCGGGCCAAAAGAGCAGAGCTCAACCCCCGCAAGGACAACTAGGTGAATACAACTAAGTGAAAATACACACACACACAAACACACACACACACAAACACACACACACACACACACACACACACACACACACACACACACACACACACACACACACACACACACACACAGATAATTCATTCAGAACCCTGTATACCACATATGTAAGATCAATCTTGGAGTATGCGGCCCCAGCAAGGAGCCCGTACATTGTCAAGCACAAGGCGAAGCTAGAAAAAAGCTCAGAGATATGCCACTAGGCTAGTCCCAGAACTAAGAGGCATGAGTTACGAGGAAAAGCTGCGGGAAATGCACCTCACGACACTGGAAGACAGAAGAATAAGGGGAGACATGATCACTACCTTCAAAATTCTCAGAGGGATTGACAGGGTAGATAAAGATGAATTGTTTAACATTGGTGGTATGCAAACAAGGGGACACAGGTGGAAACTGAGTACCCACATGAGCCACAGAGACGTTAGAAAAATCTTTTTCAGTGTCAGAGTAGTTAACAGATGGAATGCATTAGGCAGTGATGTGGTGGAGGCTGACTCTATAAACAGTTTCAAATGTAGATATGATAGAGCCCAGTAGGCTCAGGAATCTGTACACCACTTGATTTACAGTTGAGAGGCGGGACCAAAGAGCCAGAGCTCAACCCCTGCAAGCACAATTAGGTGAGTACACACACACACACACACACACACACACACACACACACACACACACACACACACACACACACACACACACACACACGACACACACACACGACACACTTAAATAAACCACAAGTTATATGTAACCAAAAAAAACTAGGTTACATATAACTTGTGGTTTATGCAAGTGTGTCGTACATTTGAGGCTCGCATTTTCCTCAATAGTAACTGATTTGATGAAAACGATCGGTGGTCTCTTACTATGGCGAGTGCTGTCGGATGTTGGATAAGTCTTCCAACTTCCAACACCTTTGTACAGTCTGTCATGGTCAAGTGGTTAAAGTACTGAATATGCTAGTGTGTTTGATGCACCTTGCTATATGAGGTTCGAATCCTTCATGAGGAAGAGTTCTTTGGTTATATATATATATATATATATATATATATATATATATATATATATATATATATATATATATATATATTCAGGCTTGTTTGCATTTGTGTTCCTCACGTGTGCCCCAAAGAATGAAGTGATTTGATAAAATGCTATGCCCAAGATAACCATCCGAGTGCCAGCGGGGAAGTGGTTCATATAGCTTCGGCTATCACTTCCTTATGTCTGGTCGTGATGGTCAAGCGGATTAAGGCGTCCTGTAGTTACCAGTTGCGTTGCTCCTGGGAGTATGGGTTCGAGTCACTTCTGGGGTGTGAGTTTTCAGTCGCATATAGTCCTGGGGACCATTCAGGCTTGTTCGCATTTGTGTTCCTCACGTGTGCCCCAAAGAATGAGGTGATTTGATAAAATGCTATGCCCAAGATAACCATCCGAGTGCCAGCGGGGAAGTGGTTCATATAGCTTCGGCTATCACTTCCTTATGTCTGGTCGTGATGGTCAAGCGGATTAAGGCGTCCTGTAGCTACCAGTTGCGTTGCTCCTGGGAGTATGGGTTCGAGTCACTTCTGGGGTGTGAGTTTTCAGTCGCATATAGTCCTGGGGACCATTCAGGTTTGTTTGCATTTGTGTTCCTCACGTGTGTCCCAAAGAATGAGGTGATTTGATAAAATGCTATGCCCAAGATAACCATCCGAGTGCCAGCGGGGAAGTGGTTCATATAGCTTCGGCTATCACTTCCTTATGTCTGGTCGTGATGGTCAAGCGGATTAAGGCGTCCTGTAGTTACCAGTTGCGTTGCTCCTGGGAGTATGGGTTCGAGTCACTTCTGGGGTGTGAGTTTTCAGTCGCATATAGTCCTGGGGACCATTCAGGCTTGTTTGCATATATATATATATATATATATATATATATAATATAACTGATGAAAACTCACACCCCAGAAGTGACTCGAACCCATACTGCCAGGAGCAACAATGCAACTGGTGTGTACAGGACACCTTAATCCACTCGACCATCACGACCGGTCAAAAGCTGATGGTAGCCGAGGCTATTTTGCCCATTAGCCCGCCGGCACTCTGATGGTAATCTTGGGCATTGTATTTTATCAAATCACCTCATTCTTTGGGGCACACGTGAGGAACACAAATGCGAACAAGCCTGAATGGTCCCCAGGACTATATGCAACTGAAAACTCACACCCCAGAAGTGACTCGAACCCAGTTGCATATAGTCGCAGTTCAGTTGCATGTGTCTCTTAGGCAATGGGGACAAAATTGTAGTGGTGATCAAGGTCTCTGTATTTACGTGACTTGGCTGCTTTCCGGTGATTGGCAGCACCGCCTGCCTGTGCAGCACTGAAGTCAACATAGGTGTTGGCTGAAATTGAATCGCAAGTGTAGTCCCACACCAACTGTCTACCATTCTTCCAGGGGTTCACCTTGATCCCGTCTGGGCGACCGACAGCCTCATCAGAGCTGTGTGTGTGTGTGTGTGTGTGTATATATATATATATATATATATATATATATATATATATATATATATATATATATATATATATATATATATATATATATATATATATATATATATATATATATATATATATATATATATATATATATGTATGTATATATATATTATTAAATATGACCGAAAAAGTAAGATTAATAATTCTAACACGAATTTTCTCAATGTTTCTTATATTCTTTTTCACTGTTGATGGTAACTGAAAAATCAATTCTCCAAAGTTCATTTTTATTTCTAGTCTGACGCGACACTTGAGCGCGTTTCGTAAAACTTATTACATTTTCAGACTTTAGTTTATACACACACGTAACTGAACAGCGTTTAAACAGCTTTGACTTTTTTATACCTGCATTTGGGTGAGGTGACATGTTACAATGGTTTTGGATGAGGTGAAAACAAACTTTCAACACAACACAGAACACGAAACAATGGGTATAAGCTTAAAGGGAAGAATAGAAGTAACTGCAGAGGGCCTATTGGCCCATATTTCTTGATGCTTCTATATTGGAGCGGAGTCTTGAAGTGGGTAGAATATAATTGTGCGTTACTTGGCTGTTGATTGCTGGTGTTGACTTCTTAATGTGTAGTGCCTCGCAGATATCTAGCCGCCTGCTATCGCTGTATCTATCGATGATTTCCGTGTTTTTTGTTAAGACTTCTCTGGTGATGGTCTGGTTGTGGGAAGAGATTATATGTTCCTTGATAGAGCCCTGTTTCTGATGCATCGTTAATCGCCTGGAAAGAGATGTTGTTGTCTTGCCTATATACTGAGTTCTTTGAGGCTTACAGTCCCCAAGTGGGCATTTGAAGGCATAGACGACATTGGTCTCTTTCAAAGCATTCTGCTTTGTGTCTGGAGAGTTTCTCATGAGTAGGTTGGCAGTTTTCTTGGTTTTATAGTAAATCGTCAATTGTATCATCTGATTTTTGTCTGTAGGGATAACGTTTCTATTAACAATATCTTTCAGGACCCTTTCCTCCGTTTTATGAGCTGTGGAAAAGAAGTTCCTGTACGATAGTCTAATAGGGGGGGTACAGGTGTTGTGTTAGTTGTCTCTTCAGAGGTTGCATGACGTTTCACCTTCCTTCTTATGATGTCTTCAACGAAACCATTAGAGAAGCTGTTGTTGACTAAGACCTGCCTTATCCTACAGAGTTCCTCATCGACTTGCTTCCATCCTGAGCTGTGGCTGAGAGCACGGTCGACATAAGCGTTAACAACAATCCTCTTGTACCTGTCTGGGCAGTCACTGTTGGCATTGAGGCACATTCCTATGTTTCCTTAGTGTAGACTGCAGTGTGGAAACCTCCGCTCCTTTCCATGACTGTTACATCTAGAAAGGGTAGTTTCCCATCCTTCTCCATCTCGTAAGTGAAACGCAACACGGAATTCTGCTCAAATGCTACCTTCAGCACTTGCAGATGTCTGACATCGGGTACCTGTGTAAAAATGTCGTCAACATACCTGCAGTATATGGCCGGTTTCAAGTTCATGTCGACTAAGACCTTTTGTTCGATGGTACCCATGTAGAAGTTCGCAAACAGGACACCTAGGGGAGAACCCATGGCGAGCCCATCCACTTGCTTATACATGTGCCCATCCGGGCTCGAGAAGGGTGCCTCTTTAGTACAAGCTTGGAGTAGTTGATTTTTCAATTACCATCGACAGTGAAAAGAAACATAAACATTGAGAAAATTCGTGTTAGAATTATTAATCTTACTTTTTCGGTCATATATATATATATATATATATATATATATATATATATATATATATATATATATATATATATATACACACACATTTAATTGTTTATTTCCTTAATTGATGATGTAGTTTGTATTAATATAATAATTATTTCATTAAGAGTTCCTCAGAGGTTCTGTTTTTCTCAGTTTTTGCTAGCGATAAATTTTCCGCCGTGTCTCCTACCAGTGCCGGATGGACACGTAAATCAGGAACAGCCACGGCTCGGGGAACATGTATAGACCCGTGTCACTACCACCAGTCGACCCAAGTTACGAACCAGAGCGGCAGGTCACGCACAGCCTGCCACGGCGCAAACATGCGTGTTTTCAATTGGCTCCGTGTCCACTACAGACTCTGTTCACACAACAGTCTCCTAGTCCTCTGCAATCTCCGTGTCCTCTACAGTCACTGTGCCCCTCTACAGTCACCGTGTTCTCTACAGTCACCGTGTCCTCTACAGTCACTGTGCTCCTCTACAGTCACCGTGCCCTCTACAGTCACCGTGTCCTCTACAGTCACCGTGTCCTCTACAGTCACCGTGTCCTCTACAGTCACCGTGTCCTCTACAGTCACCGTGTCCTCTACAGTCACCGTGCCCTCTACAGTCACCGTGCCCTCTACAGTCACCGTGCCCTCTACAGTCACCGTGTCCTCTACTATCACCGTGTCCTCTACAGTCACCGTGTCCTCTACTATCACCGTGTCCTCTACAGTCACCGTGTCCTCTACAGTCACCGTGTCCTCTACAGTCACCGTGTCCTCTACAGTCACTGTGCCCCTCTACAGTCACCGTGTCCTCTACAGTCACTGTGCTCCTCTACAGTCACCGTGTCCTCTACAGTCACCGTGTCCTCTACAGTCACCGTGCCCTCTACAGTCACCGTGCCCTCTACAGTCACTGTGCTCCTCTACAGTCACCGTGCTCCTCTACAGTCATCGTGCTCCTCTACAGTCACCGTGCCCCTCTACAGTCACCGTGTCCTCTACAGTCACCGTGCCCCTCTACAGTCACCGTGCCCCTCTACAGTCACCGTGCCCCTCTACAGTCATCGTGCTCCTCTACAGTCACCGTGCCCCTCTACAGTCACCGTGCCCCTCTACAGTCACTGTGCTCCTCTACAGTCACCGTGCTCCTCTACAGTCATCGTGCTCCTCTACAGTCACTGTGCTCCTCTACAGTCATCGTGCTCCTCTACAGTCACCGTGTCCTCAACAGTCACCGTGCTCCTCTACAGTCACTGTGCCCCTCAACAGTCACCGTGTCCTCTACAGTCACTGTGCTCCTCTACAGTCATCGTGCTCCTCTACAGTCACCGTGTCCTCAACAGTCACCGTGCTCCTCTACAGTCACTGTGCTCCTCTACAGTCACTGTGCTCCTCTACAGTCATCGTGCTCCTCAACAGTCACCGTGTCCTCTACAGTCACTGTGCTCCTCTACAGTCACCGTGTCCTCTACAGTCACCGTGTCCTCTACAGTCACCGTGCCCTCTACAGTCACTGTGCTCCTCTACAGTCATCGTGCTCCTCTACAGTCACCGTGTCCTCAACAGTCACCGTGTCCTCTACAGTCACGTGCTCCTCTACAGTCACCGTGCTCCTCTACAGTCACCGTGTCCTCAACAGTCATCGTGCTCCTCTACAGTCATCGTGCCCTCTACAGTCATCGTGCCCCTCTACAGTCACCGTGTCCTCTACAGTCACCGTGCTCCTCTACAGTCACCGTGCTCCTCTACAGTCATCGTGCTCCTCTACAGTCATCGTGCTCCTCTACAGTCATCGTGCCCCTCTACAGTCACCGTGTCCTCTACAGTCAGCGTGCTCCTCTACAGTCATCGTGCTCCTCTACAGTCATCGTGCTCCTCTACAGTCATCGTGCCCCTCAACAGTCACCGTGTCCTCAACAGTCACCGTGCTCCTCAACAGTCACCGTGTCCTCAACAGTCATCGTGCTCCTCTACAGTCATCGTGCTCCTCTACAGTCATCGTGCTTCTCTACAGTCACCGTGCTCCTCTACAGTCATCGTGCTCCTCTACAGTCACCGTGTCCTCTACAGTCACCGTGTCCTCTACAGTCATCGTGCTCTACAGTCACCGTGCCCCTCTACAGTCACCGTGTCCTCTACAGTCATCGTGCTCTACAGTCACCGTGCCCCTCTACAGTCACCGTGCCCCTCTACAGTCACCGTGCTCCTCTACAGTCACCGTGTCCTCTACAGTCACCGTGCCCCTCTACAGTCACCGTGTCCTCTACATCATCGTGCTCCTCTACAGTCACCGTGCCCCTCTACAGTCACCGTGCTCCTCTACAGTCACCGTGTCCTCTACAGTCACTGTGTCCTCTACAGTCATCGTGCTCCTCTACAGTCACCGTGCCCCTCTACAGTCACCGTGTCCTCTACAGTCACCGTGTCCTCTACAGTCACTGTGTCCTCTACAGTCATCGTGCTCTACAGTCACCGTGCCCTCTACAGTCACCGTGTCCTCTACAGTCACCGTGCTCCTCTACAGTCATCGTGCTCCTCTACAGTCACCGTGCTCCTCTACAGTCACCGTGCTCCTCTACAGTCATCGTGCCCCTCTACAGTCACCGTGCTCTTCTACAGTCACCGTGCCCCTCTACAGTCACCGTGCTCTTCTACAGTCACCGTGCTCCTCTACAGTCACCGTGCCCCTCTACAGTCACCGTGCTCCTCTACAGTCATCGTGCCCCTCTACAGTCACCGTGCTCCTCTACAGTCACCGTGCTCCTCTTCAGTCACCGTGTCCTCTACAGTCACCGTGTCCTCTACAGTCATCGTGCTCCTCTACAGTCACCGTGCCCTCTACAATTCTATATATTATCCTTTGCACGATCCGTGTTCTCTGCAATGTCCATATTTTCTGCAATGTCCGTGTCCTGTGCAGTCTAATATATATTATACTAGTCAGGGTAACCGGCAGTGCCCGGGTCGACCTTGTCTCTTCTGCCTGTCAAATTTTAATTAACATAATTACTATTAATAACATTAATACTGTAATATGATAAAGTGGTGATAATGAGATATTATAATAGCTTTAGTTATTTCTGACGGTAGAGCGACGGTCTCGCTTCATTCAGGTCGGTGTTCAATCCCCGACCGTCCATTTGGTTGGGCACCATTCCTTCCCCCCAATTCAATCCCAAATCTTTATCCTTACCCCTTCCCAGTGATATATTGTTGTTATGACTTGGTGCTTTCTCCTGATAGTTCCCTTTCTCTTTGTTTATCTCTGTTTTTTTGTCTGTCACCTTTTTCTCTGTCTTTCTGTAGCTCAAAATTAAGTTTGTACTCCCATAAGCCATTGGTATAAGCCCAGTCACAATGGTGCACTTGGATGCCGTTACAAATGTGAAGCAGGTACAATAGCCTGACAAATGTTATCAAATATGTCTAGGGGGGGGTGGTGAAAGTAACCACAACTGTCTAAAAATAAATCATAAGTTTACTGCATGATGGATAACTTAGCCACATTAAAATATCAAATAAATTCAGAAATATTCTAATGGCACAATGGGTGAATTAAACACTTCCAAGCAACTGATGACTGATTACACAAGATAGATGCCTATACTAAGTGTAATTGTCTAACCAGACTCGGTTTCAAACACAGTGAACATACACACAACACTGAGCAGACTTATCCATGACACCGCCAGCCAGTTCCAACTGAAATGGGCTTGACGGCTGAGTGGACAGCGCTCGGGATTCGTAGTCCTAGGATCCGGGGATCGATCTCCGGCGATGGCGAAAACAGATGGACAGTTTTTCACCCTGATGCCCCTATTCACTTAGCAGTAAATAGGTACCTGGGAGTTAGCTGCTACGGACTGCTTCTAGGGTGTGTGTGTGTATGTGTGTGTGTGTGTGTGTGTGTGTGTGTGTGTGTGTGTGTGTGTGTGTGTGGTGTGTGTGTGTGTGTGTGTGGGTGTGTGTGTGTGTGTGTGTGCGCGCGTGCGTCCATCATGGTCGTGTCCACCCAGAGGCGCCACCTATAACCACCTCTCGCCAGTATCAAACACAAGATATATAAGATAATACTGTCATCACTGACACACGTCAGCATGATGCTAATATATACAAAATACTTGTAAACATAGTAGCATGCAAATGTCATCCTATAATTATACTGAGGTGTGTGAAACTATATAATTTATGCATATACTGAATATATATATTAATCTTAGTAAGAATCAGTTAATTATCTGATTCGTAAGAGCCACGACATCCACAGTCAACTCTCTTAGTCCTGGCAGACGGTATGAGCCGTGTGGTATACCACGTGGGGTATACCACGTGTGGTATACCACGTGTAGTATACCACTTGGGGGTATACCACGTGGGGTGTACCACGTGGGGTATACCACGTGTGGTATACCACGCGGGGTATACCACGTGGGGTTGTGTAACCTTCACAACGCGTGTGGTATACGCAGAGGGTAAAGGACGGGGTAGGCGAGGAGGGGGCCTTCGGCGGCAACAATCAAAAATCAAGACTGGGGGCAGCGGTGGTGCCAGATGGAC
This sequence comes from Procambarus virginalis, assembly GCA_020271785.1. NCBI lineage: Eukaryota > Metazoa > Arthropoda > Malacostraca > Decapoda > Cambaridae > Procambarus > Procambarus virginalis. The sequence continues at coordinate 2,436,313 of WNGS01092210.1, forward strand.
AGAATACGGGAGCCGTCCACCAGAGCTTTTTTTTTCTATCACAGACGTGGCCACACATTTCCAATACTAACCAACATATATACATTTTTTGTCCTGTCCTTCATGGACAAGTTTAGATTTAGATTTTGCCCCGAGGGGCGAGTTTATTGGGCAGCGCCACTCATCTTGTGAGTGGACATACCGCCATAGCAGCATGTACAACACTCCCCAATAGGAAGTAAACCTGCTGGGTTGTTCATCCTGTCTCTTGTACCCAGACACAGCTGGGACTTGCTTAATTGGCACAAGTGAACAGCTCCTCAAACAAGAAGATTAACATCTGTCAACCCCTAAAAGCTTACGTTATCTTGCGGGTGCAAAATGGGGGAATCTTTTAAGAATAGTATCAATATTTGACAAATAATTGTTTTCCTAATTCAAACAATGTGGGGTTTATTATTCTACACATATTTCTAATGTCTCTCAGGTGTTCACATTCACGTAGATAGTGGTCTAGGCGGTGTCCGTCACTCTCATCACAGATTCTGCAACTTCGCTGATCAACTGTTGTTTCGACAGACCACTGGAACATTATCTAACACAGTGCACAGTTACAAACCCATTAAGATTTCAACTTAGATTAAACAGAGCAGCAGTTGTTAAACACACATGGCAAAATCTTACTGAAGCGACCATTCGAGTCATAAATACTCATACTCCGCCCAAGTAAAACAGAAACAAACACCATTTAGTAGGCCAGCCAGAGGCTTTGGTCCTCTGGCTGGCCTACTATTCTATCCTACTAGGGATATTCCCTTTTCAGGGAATATCCCTGAAAAAAAACTTGTTTCCATTCCGTATCTCCATGGATATTTGTATCAAAGACGGATTATCGCTATTCCGTCTCCTTTTCGTCCATAATGATTGGGATTGCCAGCTGCAACCATGTTGTACCATGGTACAGATTCACTGGTTTGTGCTTTTATCCTCCTTTCCTCATTTACCTTGTCACGGTGATGTTGCCTGACAATGCCTCTAATTTGTAGTAGAGTCTTGGGTATGAAGTATTCAATATGGTCTCCTTCAGCGCCTTCAGCAGCCAGTACATCTGCTCGTTCATTCCCACATATTCCAACATGGGAGGAGATCCACAGAAACTTGACGACTGTTCCCTGATTCGTAAGTTCTCTCACAGCTCTCTTAATTTCAAGGACTATTGCAAGATTTTTCTGCCCGATTTTTACTTAGGCTTTGACGTGCTGCTTTTGAATCGGTGCAAATCACTGTACCATTAGTGTTCCGTTCAAGAAACCTTAACGCTATAACAATGGCAGTTAGCTCTGCTTGCGTTGAAGAGGCATAGTTCTCAATATGCGCTTTTTCTTCATTTCTGCATTGGAAAGCATTATCCTTAATTACAGTGTATGCTGCACCAGCCCTGCCATTGACAGGATTAGATGACCCGTCAGTGTAGATTTGATCTAGTTCATCTCCGGCATCTTTATAAATTTCCTCAAGATACTTGTGCCTCATTTCTTGTGGTATCATGTTGGATTTTTTCATTGCCATTTCATTGATAATAATCCTGCCTGAGTCATCCTCCCAGGGAGGTAACACCTCTACAGGCATGAGTTCACGGGCTTGCTCAAGCAGGTGAAGTTCTTCGAGGTAGCAGGCCATTTTGATGGCATCTGTGATGCCATTTTTTGCTTCTCCTGTTTCCCCCTGAAAGTAGCACAGAGCTCAGTTTTTTCTTAGTAATATCATTGTAATGGGGGTCTCTGGCTATCCTAATTGCAAGCTTAGCATTCAGCTCCTTAATTCTGCTTTTAACACTGGGGAGGGACAACTCCTCTCGTAGATTAGACGTTTTGGCAGTTCTTGGAACTCCAAGAATGATTGTCATGGCTTCATTTTGAATGCTTTCAAGCCTTTTCATATCGCTTTTGGAGTAGGTGCACAGAACTGGTGCGGCATAGTTTATGACGGAGCGTACATAGGCTGTGGACATCATTTTAAGCACGCAATAGAGGCTCCATGCCCATTCCAGGTCATGCCTTTCAGTGCCCTGAGTCGACTTTTGCATGTTCCTATGAGTTGGTTGAGCTCCTCTTTCTTTCCCTTGTTAGAGCCGACAGTAACGCCAAGGTACCGATAGTGGTCAACCCATTCAAGTGTTACACCATTAATTTGTCGTTCTTTATTTTCTCCCCTCTTGTGATGAGAGTATGCTTTTGTCTTGTTTGTGGAGAGAGTGAAACCGAGCTCAATGCATTTCCTTCCGAGGAGTTCAATAGACTGTTTAATTTTTCCCAAGGTGGGAGCTTGCATTAGAACATCTGCATATCCCACTTGTTGTGTTCCTTCCGGAAAATAAATACTTGCAATGGCATTCATAAGTACATTGAATAGTGTGGGGCTTAAGACTCCTCCTTGGGGGGTCTCGAGTTCCATATTCATTGTTCTGGAGACTGCTCCATTGAAGCAGATCTTGGCCTTCCTCCCTGTGAGGTAGTCTTCAATCCATTTCATGAGTCTCCCCTTGACACCCATGCATGCAAGCTCGTCCAGGATCGCAATCTTTGTCGAAAGTGCTTTGTCGAAAGTTCCTTTGATGTCGACAAATACAGAGTACTTAGCTGTGTCATTAGCCAAGTAATTAACTATACAATTTGCTGTGCTCTGTCCTTTAACAAATCCATTGACCCCCCTCCCCTAACCTGCCTATTTTGTGCAACAGTCGGTTTAGAATGATTCTTTCAAGCATCTTGCAAGTGCATGACATAAGACTGATAGGTCTGTAATTGCCAGGGTCATTGGGTTTCGGTATGGGACAATTATTGCATGTTTCCATTGTGTGGGCAACACTCCACTTAGGAATGATTTGTTAAACAGGTGGAGTAGTGGATTCCCAGACACTTCACACAGTGAATTGAGTATGTCGTAGGTGACGCCATCTTCACCAGGTGCTGTACTTTTACCCTTTTTCATAGCCCCCCTTTACTTCCTGGGCTGTGATTGGTTCCCCATACTCGTCATCACTAGATTGTGCTCTTGTTATCCTAATCCTTCTGTTATTATGTCAGAGGAGCTGTTCCCTGCTTACTTCTGCAGGGAGGGAGGGAGGAGGATGCTGCGTCACTCCACTTGTGTATTAGTTCTTCAGCCTTAACCTGAGGGTTTTTGTGAGCCGCAGGCTGGGTTCTGCCCCCCCCCCTTAGCTATCTGAATTTTTGCCCACACTTGTCTTGCAGACGTTTCTCTTCCAATGGAGCTAGTGAATTCAAGCTATTGTCTTTCCCGCTCTTTAATCGTCTCTTTCCTGGCTACTTGACACACAGTTTTGCATAATTCTTGGTTGCTTTCGGTGGGATGTCTGCGGTACTCTCTACTCATGCTCCTAACATTTGCATTGAGCAACTTTATGTAATCGTTCTCATGCCATTTTCTTCTTCTGAGGGTTACTGCGCCCAGGCGTACGGCGCGGAACTCTGAGACTGTGTTCAATTTGGTGATTAAGGTCATCAACAAATGTAGCAATGTCTTGTGGGATTTGGTATTCCGTGAACGAGTCACTCATCCTGTTTATGAAGTGCGGCCTCATATCCGGTCCAAGTGATAACCTTTTTCTTTTATTCGTCTCTTTCTTTCTCTTGCTCATGTCGACGGTGGTAATCAGTGCCCAGTGGTCACTACATAAACTGTGCACAATGTGTGTACTGGCATCCATGTCCTGTGCATTCAGGAGGAGAGCATAGTCTAATCTTCCTCCTCTGAGGTGAGTTGGCTGTTCATCACCCAGCACTCTTAAGGTTTTCACTTCCCCTGAGAGAGTGGCAGTTTCTGTCCATTGACATTGGGCTGATGACAGTTGGCACCAAAGTGTGGGTGTCTGGCATTAAGGTCACCAACCAGCAGGGTAGGTTCTTCACTGACAAATTCAGGCAGTGTGTCAAGGTCAAGTTTACTCCGTGGCACATATGGGTTGATTATATGTAGGGCATTATTGTTTAAGTGAAGAGTTACTCCCAGTGATCCATACTCATCCCCCACGTGGTCATCAATAATCTGTGCGGGAATGTTACTTACAAAGGTAGTGAGGCCCGTTTTCTTTCCCCAGCTGAAGGGAGAACTTCTGATAACCGCTGAATCTTGGGTTGAAGTCCTCACCTACCAGTGTTTCTTGTAGCACTATCACGTCAGTTTGGTGTTCACGGACGTACTGTATGATGTCATTAATTCTATTGCGATCTCCATTG
>WNGS01092210.1:2466847-2488359 GCA_020271785.1 Procambarus virginalis
ACACACACACCACACACACACACACACACACACACACACCACACAGATGTGTGTGTACGACTGTGTTTGTGTTGCGCTTATCTTGTTTAAGTTGACTGTTTAGCTATCAAGTACTTTTACCCTGCGTCTGCTTACAACATATGTTTCCTCCGTCAAGTGTATGACTTTATAAACACACACACACACACACACACACACACACACACACACACACACACACACACACACACACACACACACACACCACACAGGCTAGGGGGCCAGGTAGCCTGGTGGATAGGGGCCAGGTAGCCTGGTGGATAGCGCGCAGGATTCGTAATTCTGCGGCGCGGGTTCGATTCCCGCACCCGGCAGAAACAAATGGGCAAAGTTTCTTTCACCCTGAATGCCCTGTTACCTAGCAGTAAATAGGTACCTGGGAGTTAGTCAGCTGTCACGGGCTGCTTCTGGTGTGTATGTGTGTGTGTGGTGTGAAAAAAAAAGTAGTTAGTGTAGTTAGTAAACAGTTGATTGACAGTTGAGAGGCGGGCCGAAAGAGCAAAGCTCAACCCCCGTAAAATACAACTAAGTGAATACACACACATACACACACACACATACACACACACACATACACACACACACACACACATACACACACATATATATATTATATATATATATATATATATATATATATATATATATATATATATATATATATTATATATTTCTTGTGCTTGGGTAGAGGCCTCGCATCTTGCAGGTTGGTGTTCAATCCCGATCTTCCCAGTGATTTGGTGCCATTCCTTTCCTCTGTCGTATCGCAAATCCTTATCCTCGTATCTTCAAGTGCTCTACAGTAATTACGTAAGTGTAGTTACAGGATGAGAGCTACGCTCGTGGTGTCCCGTCTTCCCAGCACTCTTTGTCATATAACGCTTTGAAACTACTGACGGTCTTGGCCTCCACCACCTTCTCCCCTAACTTGTTCCAACCGTCTACCACTCTATTTGCGAAAGTGAATTTTCTTATGTTTCTTCCGCATCTGTGTTTAGCTAGTTTAAATCTATGACCTCTTGTTCTTGAAGTTCCAGGTCTCATGAAATCTTCCCTGTCGATTTTATCAATTCCTGTTACTATTTTGTACGTAGTGATCATATCACCTCTTTTTCTTGTCTTCTAGTTTTGGCATATTTAATGCCTCTAACCTCTCCTTGTAGCTCTTGCCCTTCAGTTCTGGGAGCCACTTAGTAGCGTGTCTTTGCACCTTTTCCAGTTTGTTGATGTGCTTCTTAAGATATGGGCACCACACAACTGCTGCATATTCTAGCTTTGGCCTAACAAAAGTCATGAACAATTTCTTTAGTATATCGCCATCCATGTATTGAAAAGCAATTCTGAAGTTAGAAAGCGTAGCATAGGCTCCTTGCACAATATTCTTTGTGTGTTCCTCAGGTGATAGTTTTCTATCTAGAACCACCCCTAGATCTGTTTCTTTATCAGAATTCTGTAAAGATTTCTCACATAATATATATGTTGTGTGGGGTCTGTGTTCTCCTATTCCACATTCCATAACATGGCATTTATTAACATTAAATTCCTCTTGCCAAGTGGTGCTCCATATACTTATTTTGTCCAGGTCATCTTGAAGGGCATGACAATCATCTAAATTTCTTATCCTTCCTACTATCTTAGCATCATCAGCAAACATGTTCATATAATTCTGTATACCAACTGTTAGATCATTTATGTAGACAATAAACATCACTGGTGCAAGAACTGAACCCTGTGGTACTCCACTTGTGATATTTCTCCAGTCCGATACATTGCCTCTGATTACTGCCCTCATTTTTCTATCAGTCAGAAAATTTTTCATCCATGTTAGAAGCTTACCTGTCACCCCTCCAATATTTTCCAGTTTCCAGAGCAACCTCTTATGTGGAACTCTGTCGAAAGCCTTTTTTTAGGTCCAGATAGATGCAGTCAACCCAACCATCTCTTTCCTGTAATATTTCTGTGGCTCGATCATAGAAACTGAGTAAATTCATTACACAGGATCTTCCAGATCGAAAACCATACTGTCTGTCTGAAATTATATCATTTTTCTCCAGGTGTTCTGCCCATTTAGTTTTAATTATTTTTTCCAATATTTTGACTATTACACTTGTGTAATGTGGTGTAATGTGGCTTAGTGTTTTCTCCTGATAATTGCCTTGCCTTGAGGCTCCAATGTTTATATGATGTAAAGAAAATCCACAGTAAAGAAAATTGAAAGCTTTCGAGTAGCTGAGTGGGGAGCCGGTCGGCCGAGCAGACAGCATGCTGGACTTGTGATCCTGTGGTCCTGGGTTCGATCCCAAGCGCCGGAGAGAAACATTAGGCAGAGTTTCTTTCACCCTATGCCCCTGTTACCTAGCAGTAAATAGGTACCTGGGTGTTAGTCAGCTGTCACGGGCTGCTTCCTGGGGGTGGAGGCCTGGTCGAGGACCGGGCCGCGGGGCACTAAAAAAAGCCCCGAAATCATCTCAAGATAACCTCAAGATAGCTATTTTAAATTTCATTTCCCAAATTACTCTCCAGTTTTGTTTAGGAAGCGTTGTTTGATGTTGATATATTTTTGTATAATATATACGTAATTGGAACACCCGCGAGCCAGCGCTGTTAGGGCGAATAACTTGCCCGAGTGGCCAGCCTATATTATCCCCAGAAGGCGGTGAACCAAGTGTTTTACAGCCGGGTCCCCAGTTATGGCCGGGGACCCCGACGCCGGGAAGCAGGAAACTGGACCATGTCAACAAAACTAGCGCGCGAGCCTCTGCAATATTGTGTTTTATTTCACGTAATCTTTTCTTCTCTCTCTCATGTAGGCATGTTGTATAATATTCGTATATAATCAAAACACAAAATTGGCTTGAAATGCACATTTGTATACAAAAAATGTACTCTTGTGAATGTCGATAAGTTAATGGGGGTTCTTTGAAGCGTTGAATCGGATTGCGTCAGCTCGGTTGGGATAAACCTAGCATTTAACCATTCAATTACGTAACCTGTACATCTTTCCTCGATCATGGCGGTGTAGTCTGTGTTTATTAAACAATTTTACCAGCTTCAAAACTTCACAGCCCGAAGTTATTATTGTTATAGACATCTTCGTAGCGTTTCTCAGCTCATAAACTAGGTTAAATTAAACACTTATTAGTGAGGAAGGATAAAGAGGTTTGGTAAGTGGGCGTCGTACATGCCTGGTGAATATTGGCCAAGGACGGAGGGAAGGAAGGTCAAGGAGCGAGCCTGGTGCTAGAGGGCTCCACCATATAATATTTCCCGGCAGTGAAGACTGGGGAGAAGATACAACTGGCGAGGCTACTTACTGTGAATGTCCCAATATAAACTCCAGGGGGAGCTGTGTTGCCGGGTGGCGCTCTTATCAGGGCCTGCGCCCGTCTCTACCATTTGGGCCAGACGCGACCTCTCAGATTCGTTTAAGAATCGCTTTCAAGAACGTGTGCTTGGGGGTGTTTTTGCTATGTTATTGGTTCTTGTTGTTGCGATAACTGTCGTTACGGATTGTCTTCTGGTTCTTATTCTTTCTTCTCTATTTTCGTTTTTTATATATTTTGTTAATATTTTTAGTTTATATAATTATGAGAGGAATTATATTGGTTGTGATATTTAAGGTAGTGATGATGTGGTGTTGTTAAAACTAAGAGGAGGAGATAGTGTTAGTATTAGTAGTGGGACGTAGGTACTGCGACTAGACTGGACAGATGTAATAAAAAAATTGCCAAATTGGCTTTTGCAGTGTAAAAATTGCACAGGAGTGAAGGAATACTTTGACGAAAAATCAAGATAATTTACTCTAATATCAAGAGGAACAAATAACATTTGAAAAATAGCCTAAACCCCTGATGGAGCACACTTGCATGGCTAGCACATAAGAGAAAATAATAACGACACATGTATAAACTGACTGTAACATAAACATAATGGTGATATTGAACTTATTTACACGACACTAGAACATGCACACGAAGACCCTGTAGGCGAGCGTCGCGAGGAGGCGTAATGTGGATACCCCTGAGCCCTGAGAGCGACTACTGAGGTGACCCCTGAGCCCTGAGAGCTACTACTGAGGTGACCCCTGAGCACTGAGAGCGACTACTGAGGTGACCCTGAGCACTGAGAGCGACTACTGAGGTGACCCTGAGCACTGAGAGCGACTACTGAGGTGACCCCTGAGCACTGAGAGCGACTACTGAGGTGACCCCTGAGCACTGAGAGCGACTACTGAGGTGACCCCTGAGCACTGAGAGCGACTACTGAGGTGACCCCTGAGCACTGAGAGCGACTACTGAGGTGACCCCTGAGCACTGAGAGCGACTACTGAGGTGACTCCTGAGCACTGAGAGCGACTACTGAGGTGACCCCTGAGCACTGAGAGCGACTACTGAGGTGACCCTGAGCACTGAGAGCGACTACTGAGGTGACCCCTGAGCACTGATAGCGACTACTGAGGTGACCCCTGAGCACTGAGAGCGACTACTGAGGTGACCCCTGAGCACTGAGAGCGACTACTGAGGTGACCCCTGAGCACTGAGAGCGACTACTGAGGTGACCCTGAGCACTGAGAGCGACTACTGAGGTGACCCCTGAGCACTGAGAGCGACTACTGAGGTGACCCTGAGCACAGAGCGACTACTGAGGTGACCCTGAGCACTGAGAGCGACTACTGAGGTGACCCTGAGCACTGAGAGCGACTACTGAGGTGACTCCTGAGCACTGAGAGCGACTACTGAGGTGACCCCTGAGCACTGAGAGCGACTACTGAGGTGACCCCTGAGCACTGAGAGCGACTACTGAGGTGACCCTGAGCACTGAGAGCGACTACTGAGGTGACCCCTGAGCACTGAGAGCGACTACTGAGGTGACCCCTGAGCACTGAGAGCGACTACTGAGGTGACCCCTGAGCACTGAGAGCGACTACTGAGGTGACCCTGAGCACTGAGAGCGACTACTGAGGTGACCCCTGAGCACTGAGAGCGACTACTGAGGTGACCCTGAGCACTGAGAGCGACTACGGAGATGACCCTGAGCACTGAGAGCGACTACTGAGGTGACCCCTGAGCACTGAGAGCGACTACTGAGGTGACCCTGAGCATCAAGAGCGACTACTGAGGTGACCCCTGAGGACCGAGAGCGACTACTGAGGTGACCCCTGAGCACTGAGAGCGACTACGGAGATGACCCTAAGCACTGAGAGCGACTACTGAGGTGACCCCTGAGCACTGAGAGCGACTACTGAGATGACCCTGAGCACTGAGAGCGACTACTGAGGTGACCCCTGAGGACCGAGAGCGACTACTGAGGTGACCCCTGAGGACCGAGAGCGACTACTGAGGTGACCCCTGAGCACTGAGAGCGACTACTGAGGTGACCCCCTGAGCACTGAGAGCGACTACAAAGGTGCCAGAGTCACGAGCATATATACCCCTGATGGTGACTTGACGCCCTTACTCCATCAACACTGCCACTCTTCTGGTCAAAAAAGGTGTCCAGCAGCCGGACACCCTCATAAAGACTGTCAAGCAGTATCCTCCCCCGCGATAGCAGCTTGACGATTAAATGCGACCTCAGCAGACTGAAAAAAATTATTGAACAAAAAATTGTACCACTTACGGGCTATTCATGCCCGTGCCACCTCTTGGGTGGCTTAATCTTTATCAATGATCATCAATTTTCACGTCCTTTGTCACCGAGCTTTAAAACTACAAGCCTGCTGCATAATGGGTGGTTACCTGGAGGTAACAAGGAGCCGGCAGGTCTTGCATGTAATATATATATATATATATATATATATATATATATATATATATATATATATATATATATATATATATATATTACGTGCTCTCGAGTGGGGTGGAGGGTGTACTATCTTCTTCTTGAGGTTATCTTGAGATGATTTCGGGGCTTTTGGTGTCCCCGCGGCCCGGTCCTCGACCAGGCCTCTACCCCCAGGAAGTAGCCCGTGACAGCTGACTAACTCCCAGGTACCTATTTTACTGTTGGGTAACAGGGACATAGGGTGAAAGAAACTCCGCCCATTGTTTCTCGCCGGCGCCCAGGATCGAACCCGGGACCACAGGATCACGTGACCAGCGTGCTGTTCGCTCGGCCGACCGGCTCCCTGAGGATGGAGGTTTCCGTGACTGGTGGAGGTTCCAGACATAACGTGTGGGTCGGGCTCCCTACTGGTCATAATATACGGTAGGCAGTGGGGAATAATCAAAGGTAAGCGGGAAGAAGCAGTTTCCTCTGTTATGCAGGCGAATTATGTGACACTAGTAATAGTTGTAATCGTAATATTTGAAGAAGTAATGAGAATATCAGTGGTACTGGGGAAGGTGGTAGTGGGAGTGATGGTAGTGGTGGGGGATATGACAGTGGGGTGATGGTGGTAGTGCTGGTGATAGTGGAGGTGGTAGTCGTGGTGGTTATAATAGTGATAACAAAGTAAATTGATGACCAGACCACACACTAGAAGGTGAAGGGACGACGACGTTTCGGTCTGTCCTGGACCATTCTCAAGTCGATTGATGACTTCACTTTCTAGTGTGTGGTCTGGTCAACATACTTTAGCCACGTTATTGTGACTCATCGCCTGCACAACAAAGTAAAGTCGTGGAGGTAGCGGTGCTTGCCTAACAGAAACTAAGGGGACGTGACTTCTAGTTTATTTTATAAATAAAAAAAACAATTTAGTACAAAGAAAGAGAGGAAAACAATTTACAACATAGAACATTGGAACAGACAGGAATTTGAAAAACACCTAACACACACAACCCAGAAGCTTACAGCATCCAGAACAGAAACACAAACGGAGAGAAAACAATAAGTACAGAAAGAAGCAATGCACAAGTTAACTCATAAAACAAAACAAGCCAGAAGGGCCACACACAAACACTGAACCGGAACACACAGGAACCGGGAGGCGGAAAACCAGAACTTTGACATAAAATGAACCACAAGAAATACAAGGAGAAAATACATGACACAGTAAAGAAGAAAACCCCCACAGCCACACACGGACACACACCAGAACAAACACCGGAACGCGCAGGAACCGGAAAAACAAACCATTGCCACACACCCAAACCTACAAACAAATAAACCGGAACACGCAGGAACCTGGAACAAAAAACCTCAACCCACACACACACACACACACACCACACACACACACACACACACACACACACACACACACACACACACACACCGTAACACATGAATCGGGTGCAAAAGGAACAAATTCACTAATAATACTAATCCTCATACTTCTCAGGGTAATCCACCTTCGGATACGTCATAACATAAGCATTTCAAGTCAACCACTTCCGTTTGGTAGGGTGGACATCCCCACGACGCCGTGAGCGTCTCATGAACATCGGAACCACTATATCAGGAGGAAACCTGGGCGGAGGGGGACGCCCCTGAGCAGAGGAAACCGAAGACGAGGGCGGAGACTGGAGAGGCAGCAATACCGCCGCCGATGGAGCAGGGGACGAAGGCATGGAACCCACTAGACGAGCAGCCTTCTTCAGGACCAACACCAACCCACTATGCTCACCAACATCTTTGGCAGGGGGGAACCACCTCCCCACTGGGAACCGAAACAAACGGACGCAGGCGAGGCACCCGGAGCAGGAACCACCGGCCCCCATCCCTACAACAGGGTCCACGCCACACGCCGGAACCACACCAGCTCCCTGCACACCAGCCTCGCACTCCACAGAGGAACAGCCCTCAGAGTCCTCAACATCACATTCTGCAGCCCTCTCACGAAGTGGCGACACATTTCTATCCGTCCGAGAACGCTTCGATACAGGTCGCTGACCTAACCCGCCCCACGGCGGGGAAAGCACGACCCCGAAGTACAGCAGTCTCGACGACAGGGGGCACAACGCCACACTCCATATGTAACACCGGAACTGGAGATATGGCAGGCGGAGCTGGCGGAAGTGAAGGGGCCAACACAGGTGAGGGAGCTTGCGGAGATGCTGGACCTGGCAGAGGAGGAGGAGGCTGCAGAGGCGAGGAGCCGGTCGAGGCGGGGATGCCAACTGCGGGGGCGCGTCCTCACACACCACCATCCGGACACTCACACCACCAACCGTACTCAAGGGCACACAAGCCGAGGAACCCGGTACAACTGGGGAAGCAGACGGCAGGGAAGCCTCCCCCACCACACCATCACAAGGCGACAGGTCCGAAGCCACCAACGGGGAAAAATCCTCCTCCCGAAACACTGGCTCAGCCGCTACACCAGTGCAGGCCGCCGCCTGGTTCCCCCCAAGTCTGCACCTAAAACATGTCCTGAGCTGCCCTGAGTAGAAGGTGCACATGGTGTAGCCCATCAAGGTGACAGTTGACAGAACAGGAGACTTGAGACGCAGGGCGAGGGTCCTGGTACCACACGAAACTCCCCGCCACCTGCCAGAAGAGATGGTATTTAACTGGAGTGACACCACGGTCCCATAGTTTCCAAAATATCGCGGAAGCAGGTCTTTAGAGAACTCAACAGGGACCCCATGCAGCGCCACATACGTAAGTGAGCAGCAGCGGTCGCAGACAGAGACGGTACCACCTTCATCAGGGAGGGTAAACCAGCGCCCGTCATAACGGTCCATGAAGTCTTTATCAACAGCCGGTGAATGGAACTTAACGAGCGCCCGGTGGTTCGTGAGGAGCTGTACACCAAACACATCCGGGACCTAAACGCGGAACATATCCAACATAACAATTTCCACAGCAAGGTACGACGCCTTGCCAGAGAACTCCAGGCCAATCGTCTCTGAATGGCGAATAGGGGCAAGGGCTGTTCCCCACGACGTCAACCTAACAGCCGGAGGGCCACGCCCCCGGTCCTGACACACCAACAATCGGGTCAACACTGGGAGCGGCGCGGAAAGCACACCATCACCGGACAACCTCTGCTGGCCGAACCCTTATTTTGTATTTTACAATTTTCTAGTTCTAGCATTCCACTTGTTGACCACCAGTACTGGGTACGAGTATTTCCTTACATTTCTTTGACTCACTGGTGTATCCAGTTCCACCTATGCCTTCTTGGCCTGTCTCTCAGTTTAAGGAGTTTGTACTAGCCCACCTCTCAATATCTCTTCCCCTCAGTATCTTGTATGATGTGATCACATCCCCTCTGTTTCTTCTGTCCTCCAGGGATGTGTGATCTAGTTAGTACTTATAGAAACTGTTGCTGAACATCACAAAACCAGACAGTTCAAAAATAAAATTGTAATATAAATTTTGTAGCGGATAGGAGAAAGAAGGCAACAGCCAATCTTAAACATTCCTAGATCAAGTATCGCACATGTATGTACTAAATTAACCTAAAGATAGCATATATTTGGCCTAAGCTTACTTATTTAGGCCTAGGTCAAGTTAGGTCATAGCCTGGGGTCAGGTTATGTTTTGAAGTTACTGCCCCTTTCTCTTGGCTTGTCATTTGATGATTTTCAACAGTACCGATCATAAATTTTAGGGGGCTTCAACAGTCCATTTTTGTAAGTTCGACCAATAGTTGCTGAATGTACCAAAATTTCTGGAAGATCTGACGGTTGATTGCATTGAAAGAGTGATTTAGGTTTGTAAACGATGTGGTAATGTTGCCAGCGTGACATGTGGTGTCTGGTGTTGATGTGTGTAGTGTGGCTCTGGTGTTAGTGCTGGCATGCAACCCATCCTCATGTTTAGATACTAGTTTGTGTAACTATGTGCACCATAATACAAACAGTGACGTACTAAGCAATTATATAGTAGAATTTGGTACTATTCACTTTATAGTCCAAAAAAATGAAGCTGAAAAAACAAATATTCGTAGGCCTAGTATAGCGCACACATGTACTATATTAGCTCCAGATAGCGTGTGTTAGGCCCTGCAAGGTTAGTTTATGTTGTCCAACCCGTCCTCGCAAATTCGTATAGTCAATATTGACTTATTAAATATGTGTATAGGTGACATACTTAACATAATAGTTTCCCTTGAAAAGCTTCATAGAAAACACCGACCTTACCTAACCTACTTAGTATGTTAAAATAAGCATCTTATAGCTTCGTAATTACAATTGTTACTTAACCTTTTATAGGTATAGGTTAGGTAATAATTGTAATTACGAAGCAATAACATGCTTATCTTAACATACTAAGTAGGTTAGGTAAGGTCGGTGTTTTCTATGAAGCTTTTCAAGGGAAGCTATTATGTTTAGTATGTCACCTATGCACGTAACTAATAAGTCAATATTGACTATACGAATTTGCGAGGACGGGTTGTGTTGTCGGTGCAACATAAATACAAAACCTTTTCTGGTTTGTTCAAATTGAGTAGTACAGATTTGTACTTTATAATTGCGTTATGCGTCGATACATGTACTGTGGACCTCGCCATTACTATATGTACTACCAAAATAGGAGGATGGGCTGTGGAATTAGATCCATTCCCAAATCTATCTCTTTCCTATTTCCGTAGTTGTCATCCCTTTATGGTGTAGATGTCTTCCAAGTCTCCTTTCTCCCTCTCCCATCCTCATTACCTTACACTTGCCAGGATTAAATTGTAACAACCATTTGTTGGACCACGCCTGGAGATTTTCTTGATGTTTCTATAACTTTCTGCATTCCTCTGTTTTTACTCCCGTCATTGGCTCTCTGACGTCTGCAAACATTGACATGCAGCTCATTCCCTCGGGGAAGGTCGTTCATATAAATTAGTAAGAGTCTTAGGGAGCGTGTCCCTCACTTGTCACAGTCCTCTAGCGCCACACCTCCTCTCTCACTCTCTGTTTTCTCTCTTTTGCTCAGTTCAGTGTTTACCCAATTTTGTTCTTACTTCTCCATCTTGTTTACCACCTTTTATGAGGAATGACATGATTTTTTTTAGACAATCAAGGAAAATACAGTCAACACAGCTTTATTTATCCAGTCCGATTTTATTAATCTTGTAATTGACCCCTATAAAATATGTCAGGCACGACTTTCCCTTCTAAATCCAAGCTGGTCTTTCGTTACGAAGTTTGTCTTCTCAAGGTGCTCCACCACACTCAACCTGATGACTTTTACCTAGAACTTTACATGGTATACTTGTCAGTGACATTGGTCTGTAGCTTAATGCCTCATGTCTGTCCCTCCTCTTGATATATTTGGACTAACTTTGCCGATTGACGGAACTATGGGAGAGTTCCTGTCTTGAATGTTTTATTTACAGTTTTAATTTGCTGAAGACACAGCTAGTACCACTGTAGTCTCCTTCAGCAGCCATGATGATAGCAGAGGTGGTAACGGTCACCCGCCTGTTATAGTAACATACAACCTACACAGTATTATCGCTGTAAACACACACGCACGCACACACACACACACACACACACACACACACACACACACACACACACACACACACACAGGTGGAAGCTGAGTGCCCAAATGAGCCACAGAGATATTAGAAAGAACTTTTTTAGTGTCAGAGTGGTTGACAAATGGAATGCATTAGGAAGCGATGTGGTGGAGGCTGACTCCATACACAGTTTCAAATGTAGATATGATAGAGCCCATTAGGCTCAGGAAACTGTACACCTGTTGATTGACGGTTGAGAGGCGGGACCAAAGAGCCAGAGCTCAACCCCCCGCAAGCACAAACTAGGTGAGTACAACTAGGTGAGTACACACACACCTTTCCCCCCAGTCCCCCTTCCCCTTCATCCCATACCCTCCCTATTCCCCTTTCCCCCCCAGTCCCCCTTCCCCCTTCATCCCATACCCTCCCTATTCCTCCTCCCCCCTCACCCCGTATCCTCCATGTCCCCCCTATCTCCTTAACCCACACCCTACCCGTTCCCCCTTCCCTTAAACCCCCACCCCCCACCCCAAAACCCTCTGCGACCCTGCAAACCACCTCACAGATCCTCTCACCCACGAACAGCTTCCCACACCAGTAGAATACTCGCCAAGAAAGGGATATGTAAATGAACAGAAGAAAGTGAGCTTCAAGGCGATGTACACTAACATAGATGGGATTACAAATAAAACTAGTGAACTTGGAGAGTGGGCACTAGAAGAAAACCCAGACATAATAGCACTCACAGAAACAAAGCTAACGAAAATCATAACAA
The DNA here is from genome assembly GCA_020271785.1 of Procambarus virginalis. NCBI lineage: Eukaryota > Metazoa > Arthropoda > Malacostraca > Decapoda > Cambaridae > Procambarus > Procambarus virginalis. Next base: position 2,479,015 of record WNGS01092210.1, read on the forward strand.
ATGCAGTGTTTCCACAGGGCTACTATGTAGTGAGGAAAGAGAGAGAAGGGAGAGGAGGAGGTGGTGTGGCTTTGCTACTAAGAGAAGGTTGGAGTTTCGAAGAGATGGTAATTCAGAACTGTGAAGGTTTCAGGGACTACATATCAGGCACCATTGCAACTGGAGGACAGAAAATTATAATAGTAGTCATATATAACCCCCCACCGAATGACAGAAGACCCAGACAGGAATATGATAGAAACAACATGGCCACCATCAATATAATAGAGAGAGCAGCTTCTGTGGCTAGCAGGAACGGATCCAGACTTCTAATCATGGGAGACTTCAACCATGGGAAGATAGATTGGGGGAACAGAGACCCACACGGAGGCCCAGACACGTGGAGAGCTAAGCTGCTGGATGTGGCAACAAGAAACTTTCTAAGTCAACACGTCAAGGGACCGACAAGAATGAGAGGAGGGGATGAACCAGCCTTGCTGGATTTGATATTTACCCTAAATGAGTCGGATATAAGGGAAGTTAAGTTGGAAGCCCCCTTGGGAATGAGTGATCATAGTGTATTGAGCTTTGAGTACCTGGTTGAGCTAGGAATTATCACCCCCAAAAAGAACTGGGAACCAAAGGGCTGGCGTACAGAAAGGGAAACTATGAGGAGATGAATAAATTCCTATGGGATATACATTGGGACACAGAACTCGGAACCAAGTCCGTACAAGACATGATGGACTATGTCACCCAAAAATGTCAGGAGGCTGTAAGCAGGTTTGTCCCAGCCCAACAGGAAAAAACAGAGAAGCAAAGGAAGAATCCGTGGTTTAATAGGGAATGTATGAAAGCAAAGGAGCTGAACAAAAGGGCATGGAGGAACTTCGTAATAACAGAACACCAGAAAGTAGAGAGAGATACCAGAGAACCAGGAACGAGTATGTCAGTGTGAGAAGAGCAGCTGAGAAAAGGTATGAAAATGATATAGCTAACAAAGCCAAGACTGAACCAAAGCTACTACACAGTCACATCAGGAGGAAGACAACAGTGAAGGAACAGGTGATTAAACTTAGGGTGGGCGAGGACAGGTACACAGAGAATGACAAAGAGGTGTGTGAAGAACTCAACAAAAGGTTCCAGGAGGTCTTTACAATAGAACAGGGAGATATCACGGCGCTGGGAGAGGTGGCAGCAAACCAGGTGACCTTGGATAGGTTCGAAATTACAAGAGATGAGGTCAAAAAGCACCTATTGGAGCTGGATGTGAGAAAAGCTGTTGGGCCGGATGGAATCTCGCCATGGGTATTGAAAGAGTGTGCAGGAGCACTTTGCTTACCACTCTCCATAGTGTATAGTAAGTCACTGGAAACGGGGGACCTACCAGAAATATGGAAGACTGCTAATGTAGTACCAATATACAAAAAGGGTGACAGACAAGAGGCACTGAACTACAGGCCAGTGTCCTTAACTTGTATACCATGCAAGGTGATGGAGAAGATTGTGAGAAAAAACCTAGTAACACATCTGGAGAGAAGAGACTTCGTGACAACCATCAACATGGTTCAGGGAGGGTAAATCTTGCCTTACAGGCTTGATAGAATTCTAGATCAGGTGACAAGAATAAGCAAGAAGAGAAGGGTGGGCGGACTGCATTTTTTGGACTGTCGGAAAGCCTTTGACACAGTACCCCATAAAAGGTTGATGCATAAGCTGGAGAAACAGGCAGGAGTAACAGGTAGGGCGCTCCAGTGGATAAGGGAGTACCTAAGCAATAGGAAGCAGAGAGTTACAGTGAGGGGTGAGACCTCAGACTGGCGTGAAGTCACCAGTGGAGTCCCACAGGGCTCTGTACTTGGACCTATCCTGTTTCTGATATACGTAAATGATCTCCCAGAGGGTATAGACTCATTCCTCTCAATGTTTGCTGACGACGCCAAAATTATGAGAAGGATTAAGACAGAGGAGGACAGCTGAGACTTCAAGAAGACCTGGACAAGCTGCAGGAATGGTCGAACAAATGGCTGTTAGAGTTTAACCCAAGCAAATGTAATGTAATGAAGATAGGGGTAGGAAGCAGGAGACCAGATACAAGGTATCATTTGGGAGATGAAATACTTCAAGAGTCAGAGAGAGAGAAAGACCTGGGGGTTGATATCACGCCAGACCTGTCCCCTGAAGCTCATATCAAGAGGATAACATCAGCAGCATATGCCAGGTTGGCTAACATAAGAACGGCCTTTAGAAACTTGTGTAAGGAATCTTTCAGAACATTATATACCACNAAAACACACTTTGTTGTGTTATTAACTATAACATTTTAAATTATTTCCTGTCATGTCCGACAGAAAAATACTGAAATTATATATTATGGAAAAAATAAGTTTTTTATCGCATAATATACACTGTTTTTCAAATATGCTGTTTAAATAACAGTGTGGGGTGTGTATTCACCTATTTCCTTGCGGGGGTTGAGCTCTGGCTCTTTAGTCCCGCCTCTCAACTGTCAATCAAAAGTTATTAACTACTATTTTTTTTCCTTACACACACACACACACACACACACACACACACACACACACACACCACACACACACACACACACACACACACACAACACATGAAGCAGCCCGAAACAGCTGTCTAACTCCCAGGTACCTATTTACTGCTAGGTAACAGGTGCATCAGGGTTAAGGAAACTCTGCCCATCTGTCTCCGCCGGGTGCGGGGATCGAACCCCGGTCCCTAGGTCCACAAGTCTAAAGCGCTGTCCACTCGGCCACCCAGCCCCCCTAATGTGTGTGTGTTTGTGTGTAGTTGTTCTTGCGGGGGGTTGAGCTCTGGCTCTTTGGTCTCGTCTCTCAACTAATGTACAGGTTCCTGAGCCTATTGGGTTCTATCATATCTACACTTGAAACTGTGTATGGAGTCAGCCTCCACCACATCGCTTCCTAATGCATTCCATTTACTAACTACTCTGACACTGAAAAGTTCTTTCTAATGTCTGTATCACATTTGGGTACTCAGCTTCCATCTGTCCCCTTGTGCGTGTACCACCCGTGTTAAATAATCCATCCTTGTCTACTCTGTCAATTCTCCCGATAATTTTCTATATGGTGATCATGTCTTCCAGCGACGTGAGGTGCAGTTCAAGCAGTCTTTCCTCGTAACTCATGCCTCTTAGTTCTGGGACTAGCTTAGTGGCATACCTCTGAACTTTTTCCAGGTTCGTCTTGTGCTTGACAAGGTACGGGTTCCATGTTGGGGCTGCATACTCCAAGATTGGTCTTACATATGTGGTATACAAGGTTCTGAAAGATTCCTTACACAGGTTCCTGAAGGCAGTTCTGATGTTAGCCAGCCTCCCATACGCCGCCGATGTTATTCTTTTGATGTGGGTTTCAGGAGACAGGTTTGGTGTGATATCCATTCCTAGACCTTTCTCTCTGTCCGGTTCGTGAAGGACTTCATCTCCCAATCAGTATCCAGTGTCTGGCCTCTTGTTTTCTCCACCTAGTTTCATGACCTTACATTTACTTGGGTTGAACTTTAGTAGCCATTTGTTGGACCTTTCCTTTTTGTTTGTTTAGGTCATCTTGTAGCCTTATACTATCTTCCTCCGTTTTAATCCTCCTCATAATTTTTGCATCATCAGTAAACATTGAGAATATCGAGTCTGTTCCCTCTGGGAGATCATTTGCATATATTAGGAACAGTATAGGCCCAAGAAATGATCCCTGAGAGACTCCACTGGTGACTCCTTCCCATTCTGAAACCTCATCTCTCACAGTGACTTGCTGTCTTCTGTTGCTTAGGTACTCCCTTATCCAGTGAATTACCTTCCTTTTCACTCCTGCCTACATCTTCAGCTTGTGCACTGGTCTCTTATGTGGTACTGTGTCAAAGGCTTTCTGGTAATCCAAAAATGCCTGGTCATAAAAATCTTGTGAGGTATGATTTACCATCCATGAACCCGTGCTGATGTTGTGTTACAAAGTTCTGTGATATATGACTGGTGTGTGTGTGTTTTGTATGACTGTGTGTGTGTGTGTTGTATGACTGTGTACTCACCTAATTGTGCTTGTGGGGGTTGAGCTCTGGCTCTTTGGTCCCGCCTCTCAACCGTCAATCAACAGGTGTACAGGTTCCTGAGCCTATTGGGTTCTATCATATCTACACTTGAAACTGTGTATGGAGTCAGCCTCCACCACATCACTTTCTAATGCATTCCATTTGTCAACCACTCTGACACTGAAAAAGTTCTTTCTAATATCTCTGTGGCTCATTTGGGCACTCAGTTTCCACCTGTGTCCCCTAGTGCGTGTGCCCCTTGTGTTAAATAGCCTGTCTTTATCTACCCTATCAATTCCCTTCAGAATCTTAAATGTGGTGATCATGTCCCCCCTAACTCTTCTGTCTTCCAATGAAGTGAGGTTTAATTCCTGTAGTCTCTCCTCGTAGCTCATACCTCTCAGCTCGGGTACTAGTCTGGTGGCAAACCTTTGAACTTTTTCCAGTTTAATCTTATGCTTGATTAGATATGGACTCCATGCTGGAGCCGCATACTCCAGGATTGGTCTGACATGTGGTATATAAAGTTCTGAAAGATTCCTTACACAAGTTTCTAAAGGCCGTTCTTATGTTAGCCAACCTGGCATATGCCGCTGATGTTATCCTCTTGATATGAGCTTCAGGGGACAGGTCTGGCGTGATATCAACCCCCAGGTCTTTCTCTCTCTCTGACTCCTAAAGTATTTCATCTCCCAAATGATACCTTGTATCTGGTTTCCTGCTTCCTACCCTTATCTTCATTACATTACATTTGCTTGGGTTAAACTCTAACAACCATTTGTTCGACCATTCCTCTAGCTTGTCCAGGTCTTCTTGAAGCCTCAAGCTGTGTTCCTCTGTCTTAATCCTTCTCATAATTTTGGCGTCGTCAGCAAACATTGAGAGGAATGAGTCTATACCCTCTGGGAGATCATTTACGTATATCAGAAATAGGATAGGTCCGAGTACAGAGCCCTGTGGGACTCCACTGGTGACTTCACGCCAATCTGAGGTCTCACCCCTCACTGTAACTCTCTGCTTCCTATTGCTTAGGTACTCCCTTATCCACTGGAGCGCCCTGCCAGTTACTCCTGCTTGTTTCTCCAGCTTATGCATTAGCCTTTTATGGGGTACTGTGTCAAAGGCTTTCCGACAGTCCAAAAACATGCATTCCGCCCATCCTTCTCTTTATTGCACCTCATTCTCTTTGTCACCTGATCGTAGAATTCTATTAAGCCTGTAAGGCAAGATTTACCTTCCCTGAACCCATGTTGATGGGTTGTCAGGAAGTCCCTTCTCTCCAGATGTGTTGCTAGGTTTTTTCTCATGATCTTCTCCATCACCTTGCATGGTATACAAGTCAAGGACACTAGCCTGTAGTTCAGTGCCTCTTGTCTGTCATCCTTTTTGTATATTGGGACTACATTAGCCGTCTTCCATATTTCTGGTAGGTCTCCCGTTTCCAGTGACCTATTGTACACTATGGAGAGTGGCAAGCAAAGTGCTCCTGCACACTCTTTCAATACCCATGGTGAGATTCTGTCCGGCCCAACAGCTTTTCTCACGTCCAGCTCCAATATTTGCTTCTTGACCTCATCTCTTGTAATTTCGAACCTTTCCAAGGCGCCTGGTTTGCTGCCGCCTTTCCTAGCGCCGTGACTTCTCCTTGTTCTATTATAAAGACCTCCTGGAACCTTTTGTTGAGTTCTTCACACACCTCTTTGTCATTCTCTGTGTACCTGTCCTCGCCACCCTAAGTTTCATCACCTGTTCCTTCACTGTTGTCTTCCTCCTGATGTGACTGTGTAGTAGCTTTGGTTCAGTCTTGGCTTTATTAGCTATATCATTTTCATACCTTTTCTCAGCTGCTCTTCTCACACTAACATACTCGTTCCTGGTTCTCTGGTATCTCTCTCTACTTTCTGGTGTTCTGTTATTACGGAAGTTCCTCCATGCTTTTTTTGTTCAGCTCCTTGCTTTCATACATTCCCTAGTAAACCACGGATTCTTCCTTTGCTTCTGTTTTTTTTCTGTCGGGCTCGGACAAACACACACACACACACACACACACACACACACACACACACACCACACACACACACCACAGATGATGGTGTGTACGACTGGTGTTTGTGTTGTGTTGCGCTTATCTTGTTTAAGTTGACTGTTTAGCTATCAAGTACTTTTACCCTGCGTCTGCTTACAACAAAATAGTTTCCTCCGTCAAGTGTATGACTTTATAAACACACACACACACACACACACACACACACACACACACACACACACACACACACACACACACACAGGCTAGGGGGCCAGGTAGCCTGGTGGATAGGGGGCCAGGTAGCCTGGTGGATAGCGCGCAGGATTCGTAATTCTGCGGCGCGGGTTCGATTCCCGCACCCGGCAGAAACAAATGGGCAAAGTTTCTTTCACCCTGAATGCCCCTGTTACCTAGCAGTAAATAGGTACCTGGGAGTTAGTCAGCTGTCACGGGCTGCTTCCTGGTGTGTGTGTGTGTGTGTGGTGTGAAAAAATAATAGTTAGTGTAGTTAGTAACAGTTGATTGACAGTTGAGAGGCGGGCCGAAAGAGCAAAGCTCAACCCCGTAAAATACAACTAAGTGAATACACACACATACACACACACACACACATATTATATATATATATATATATATATATATATATATATATATATATATATATATATATATATATATATATATATATTATATAATTTCTTGTGCTTGGGTAGAGGCCTCGCATCTTGCAGGTTGGTGTTCAATCCCCGATCTTCCCAGTGATTTGGTGCCATTCCTTTCCTCTGTCGTATCGCAAATCCTTATCCTCGTATCTTCAAGTGCTCTACAGTAATTACGTAAGTGTAGTTACAGGATGAGAGCTACGCTCGTGGTGTCCGTCTTCCCAGCACTCTTTGTCATATAACGCTTTGAAACTACTGACGGTCTTGGCCTCCACCACCTTCTCCCCTAACTTGTTCCAACCGTCTACCACTCTATTTGCGAAAGTGAATTTTCTTATGTTTCTTCCGCATCTGTGTTTAGCTAGTTTAAATCTATGACCTCTTGTTCTTAAAGTTCCAGGTCTCATGAAATCTTCCCTGTCGATTTTATCAATTCCTGTTACTATTTTGTACGTAGTGATCATATCGCCTCTTTTTCTTGTCTTCTAGTTTTGGCATATTTAATGCCTCTAACCTCTCCTTGTAGCTCTTGCCCTTCAGTTCTGGGAGCCACTTAGTAGCGTGTCTTTGCACCTTTTCCAGTTTGTTGATGTGCTTCTTAAGATATGGGCACCACACAACCGCTGCATATTCTAGCTTTGGCCTAACAAAAGTCATGAACAATTTCTTTAGTATATCGCCATCCATGTATTTAAAAGCAATTCTGAAGTTAGAAAGCGTGGCATAGTGGTGCTCCAAATACTTATTTTGTCCACGTCATCTTGAAGGGCATGACAATCATCTAAGTTTCTTATCCTTCCTATTATCTTAGCATCATCAGCAAACATGTTCATATAATTCTGTATACCAACTGGTAGATCATTTATGTAGACAATAAACATCACTGGTGCAAGAACTGAACCCTGTGGTACTCCACTTGTGATATTTCTCCAGTCCGATACATTGCCTCTGATTACTGCCCTCATTTTTCTATCAGTCAGAAAATTTTCATCCATGTTAGAAGCTTACCTGTCACCCCTCCAATATTTTCCAGTTTCCAGAGCAACCTCTTATGTGGAACTCTGTCGAAAGCCTTTTTTTAGGTCCAGATAGATGCAGTCAACCCAACCATCTCTTTCCTGTAATATTTCTGTTGCTCGATCATAGAAACTGAGTAAATTCATTACACAGGATCTTCCAGATCGAAAACCATACTGTCTGTCTGAAATTATATCATTTTTCTCCAGGTGTTCTACCCATTTAGTTTTAATTATTTTTTCCAATATTTTGACTATTACACTTGTGTAATGTGGTAATGGCTTAGTGTTTTCTCCTGATAATTGCCTTGTCTTGGGGCTCCAATGTTTATATGATGTAAAGAAAATCCACAGTAAAGAAAATTGAAAGCTTTCGAGTAGCTGAGTGGGGAGCCGGTCGCCGAGCAGACAGCATGCTGGACTTGTGATCCTGTGGTCCTGGGTTCGATCCCAAGCGCCGGCGAGAAACATTAGGCAGAGTTTCTTTCACCCTATGCCCCTGTTACCTAGCAGTAAATAGGTACCTGGGTGTTAGTCAGCTGTCACGGGCTGCTTCCTGGGGGTAGAGCCTGGTCGAGGACCGGGCCGCGGGGCACTAAAAAAAGCCCCGAAATCATCTCAAGATAACCTCAAGATAGCTATTTTAAATTTCATTTGCCAAATTACTCTCCAGTTTTGTTTAGGAAGCGTTGTTTGATGTTGATATATTTTCGTATAATATATACGTAATTGGAACACCCGCGAGCCAGCGCTGTTAGGGCGAATAACTTGCCCGAGTGGCCAGCCTATATTATCCCCAGAAGGCGATGAACCAAGTGTTTTACAGCCGGGTCCCCAGTTATGGCCGGGGACCCCGACGCCGGGAAGCAGGAAACTGGACCATGTCAACAAAACTAGCGCGCGAGCCTCTGCAATATTGTGTTTTATTTCACGTAATCTTTTCTTCTCTCTCTCGTGTAGGCATGTTGTATAATATTCGTATATAATCAAAACACGAAATTGGCTTGAAATGCACATTTGTATACAAAAAATGTACTCCTGTGAATGTCGATAAGTTAATGGTTGCTTTGAAGCGTTGAATCGGATTGCGTCAGCTCGGTTGGGATAAACCTAGCATTTAACCATTCAATACGTAACCTGTACATCTTTCCTCGATCATGGCGGTGTAGTCTGTGTTTTATTAAAATTTAACCAGCTTCAAAACTTCACAGCCCGAGTTATTATTGTTATAGACATCTTCGTAGCGTTTCTCAGCTCATAAACTAGGTTAAATTAAACACTTATTAGTGAGGAAGGATAAAGAGGTTTGGTAATGTGGCGTCGTACATGCCTGGTGAATATTGGCCAAGGACGGAGGGAAGGAAGGTCAAGAGTCGAGCCTGGTGCTAGAGGGCTCCACCATATAATATTTCCCGGCAGTGAAGACTGGGAGAAGATACAACTGGCGAGGCTATTACTGTGAATGTCCCAATATAAACTCCAGGGGGAGCTGTGTTGCCGGGTGGCGCTCTTATCAGGGCCTGCGCCCGTCTCTACCATTTGGGCCAGACGCGACCTCTCAGATTCGTTTAGAATCGCTTTCAAGAAC
>WNGS01092210.1:2491010-2513834 GCA_020271785.1 Procambarus virginalis
TTCTCATGAACTTTGCATCTTCGACCATCTACACGTATGACTCTACTCCTGTAAACATGTCATTAACGTATATTAGAAATATAATTGGTCCCAGCAACGATCCTTGAGGTACTCCACACGTTAGTACTCGCCAGTCTGACTTCTCGCCCCTTACCGTAACTCTCTGGCTCCTTCCTGTTAGGTAGTTCCTTACCCATGGTAGGGCCTTTCCGCTTACTCCCGCCTGCCTCTCAAGTTTGAATAGCAGTCTCATGTGCAGTGCTGTATCAAAGGCTTTTTGGCAGTCCAGAAATATGCAGTCTGCCTAACCTTCTCTGTCCTGCCTTATCCTCGTTATTTTATCATAGGATTCCAAAAATTTTGTTAGGCAAGATTTCCCTTTCCAGAACCCATGTTGATGTTTGTTTACAAACCTAATGTTCTCTAAGTGTGCAACCAGTCGTAGCCTAATTATTCTTTCAAGTTTTTTACAGGGGATGCTTGTCAGTGATACAGGTCTATAATTAAGTGCCTCCTCCCGATCGCCTTTCTTGAAAATCGGTACGACATTTGCCCTCTTCCAGCAATTTGGCAATTCCCCCGACATAAGTGATTCATTAAAGATCCTTGCCAGAGGCACGCGGAGGGCCTGCGCTGCTTCTTTTAGTATCCACGGTGATACTTTGTCTGATCCAACTGCTTTAGTTGCATCTAGTGTTGTCAACCGTTTCATTACGTCCTCTGTCACCTCTATATATGTCACTTTCATCTAGGGTAATATCTTACCCCTGTGTGTAATCACCTAGTTGTAGTCACCTAGTTGTGCTTGCGGGAGTTGAGCTTTGTCTCTTTGGTCCCGCCTCTCAACCGTCAATCAACTGGTGTACAGATTCCTGAGCCTACTGGGCTCTATCATACCTATATTTGAAACTGTGTATGGAGTCAGCCTCCACCACATCACTTCCTAGTGCATTCCATTTATTAACTACTCTGACACTGAAAAAATTCTTTCTAACGTCTCTGTGGCTCATCTGGGTACTAAGTTTGCACCTGTGTCCCCTTGTTCGTGTTCCACCTGTGCTGAAGAGTTTGTCTTTGTCCACCCTGTCAATTCTCCTGAGAATTTTGTAGGTAGTTATCATGTCTCCCCTTACTCTTCTGTTTTCCAGGGACGTGAGGTTCAGCTCCTTTAGCCTTTCCTCGTAGCTCACTACTCTCAGTTCCGGGACGAGCCTGGTGGCGTACCTCTGAATCTTCTCTAACTATGTCTTGTGTTTAACTAGGTAATGGACTCGTGGCTGGGAGCTGCATACTCCAGGATTGGTCTGACATAAGTGGTATACAGGGTCCTGAACGATTCCATACACAAGTTTCTTAAAGGCAATTCTTATGTTGGCCAATCTATCATACGTCGCTGATGATATCCTTTTGATGTGTGCTTCTGGGGACAAGTTCGGTGTGATATCAACCCCCAGATCTTTCTCTCTATTTGACTCGTGCAGGATTTCACCTCCCAGATGGTACCTTGTGTTCAGCCTCCTGCTTTCTTCGCCAAATTTCATTGCTTTACACTTTCCTGAGTTGAACTTTAGAAGCCATTTTCTAGACTATTCCTCCAGTTTGTCCAGGTCGTCCTATAGTCTATTTATCTTCATCTGTCTTCTCATAAATTTTACATCATCAGCAAACATTGAGAGTAATAAGTATACCTTCTAGAAGATCGTTTACATATATTAGAAACAGGATGGGTCCAAGTACAGAGCCCTGTGGGACTCCGCTGGTGACATCTCACCACTCTGATGTCTCCCCCCTTACCGTTACTCGCTGTTTCCTGATGCTTAGATACTCATTTATACTTAACTGTATAACCTTGCATAATAAAGTGTACACCATAAAAAAGGGGGGTGGTAGGAGAAGCGAACACTTATGTATTCAGAGTTAAATGGCAAGTTTTTCCCTGAATGCTCTGTGTTCCCTTCTCTGAGGCTGTGGGTCCCTATAATTGCACCACAGGTGGTACCCCCTTATATATATATATATATATATATATATATATATATATATATATATATATATATATAGTGTGTGTGTATGTATTCACCTAGTTGTGTTTGCGGGGGTTGAGCTTTGCTCTTTCGGCCCTCCTCTCAACTGTCAGTCAACTGTTTACTACTTTTTTCTCCACACCACACACACACCCCAGGAAGCATCCCGTAACAGCTGACTAACTCCCAGGTACCTATTTACTGCTAGGTAACAGGGGCATTCAGGGTGAAAGAAACTTTGCCCATTTGTTTCTGCCTCGTGTGTGTATGTGTATGTGTGTGTGTGTGTGTGTGTGTGTGTGTGTGTGTGTGTGTGTGTGTGTGTGTGTGTGTGTGGTGTGTGTGTGTGTGTGTGTGTGTACTCACCTACTAGTACTCACCTGTTTGTGCTTGCGGGGGTTGAGCTTTGGCTCTTTGGTCCCGCCTCTCAACTGTCAATCAACTGGTGTACAGATTCCCGAGCCTACTGGGCTCTATCATATCTACCCTTGAAACTGTGTATGGAGTCAGCCTCCACCACATCACTGCCTAATGCATTCCATCCGTTAACTACTCTGACACTGAAAAAGTTCCTTCTAACGTCTCTGTGGCTCATGTAGGTACTCAGTTTCCACCTGTGTCCCCTTGTTCGCGTCCCCCCAGTGTTGAATAGTTTGTCCTTGTCTACCCGGTCGATTCCTCTGAGGATTTTGTGTGTGTGGTGTGTGTGTGGTGTGTGTGTGTGTGTGTGTGTGTGTGCTGTTGTTGTTTGAAGTGTGCAAATCCTTCCTTCTTGTTAGCTGTGTGTTACAACATTTATTGAAGTTGTCAAATGGATAATTTGTCTACTGTTTCGACCTGGGTGTTCGCCTGTTACACTCTGGGTGAGTGTCGCTCCCTATCTCGACGACTCTTCTGTCTCTTCAGCTTCCACTTGTGTCCGCTTGTTCTGTTTCTTGTCATATAAATCTTATGCAGTTTATCAGTGTTGTCTTAATAGCTTGTACATCGTGGGCATAACTCTTCTAGTTCTCTTCTTTTCCTTGGTATTCATAACTTACCTCACCTGTTTAGAGTATCATTAATGTTACGATTTTCAGGATATTCTCAAGTTTCTTTTCACGCTTCAAAAGGTTTGTACATCACAGAAGAGCGCTGTATAGCCAAGTTCTTGACGTGAATAGATCGTGTACAGAGGCCTGAATGCCTACACGTGCAGATTTCAAAAGGCGTATTTTTTAATTGGCTAGATGCGGCTTCGTTCACATTCACCCCTTGAGTTTTTTCATATATATTTTTATGCTATAGTTTTTATATTGGCTGTTGTTTGTTCTCTTAAAATTTATGATTTTACGAACAAGTCAGTGAGTACGTCATATACTTTGCTATCGTTCTCTGTGTGTCCTCCCTGATTCATTAATCTGGTTATGTAGTTATCATACTACTTATCCACTTTTTTTTTCATTCTAATGAAAGCGTTGTTTCCTGTTATGGAAATAACAGGAAACAATTTTTTTTTTATCCTGTTCCTGTTTCTGGGGACTGGAAGTCTGTTAGGCTTACTGAGGTGCCTTCATTTGGAAGAACGCCAAAACAGTCGCCTAGCTTCCGGGTAACTACTAGGTGAACAGAGGCATTAGGTGTAGAGAAGCGTGCCTAACTGTTTTCCACTGCCCGGGAATCAAACACGGGTCCAGTCCAGAGCCAGCTGTGCTAACCACAGGTCAAGTGGCTACAGAAATACACCCTATGAGGGGTGAAGTCAAGGTGGTTAATGCCTCATTCTTTTTGAGAGGTATGAACTGTTCCATTACCTCGGCACATTTCCCAACAATTAATTCTATCTTGTTTGCTGTCTTCTCTTCCATTTCTCTTTTCCCAATATATTTCCCGCAGAAAGTCCCTCATGCTGTTGTAGTCTGTAATCTGTCTTCTTCAACGGGATTCTTTGTGTAACTAATTCCTTCAGCTCCACTATGTATTCAAGCATGGTAATACAGTGGTCGCTAGCTCCTAGAGGTGTCTCATATTTTATTTTTCTACCTCTGCTTTATTTTGGGAAAACACCAAGTCTAGTGTTGCTGGTAGATTGTCTTCTCTTACTCTTGTTGGTTCTGTGAGATGTTGCTTTAGGAAGTGTTTGTCATGTCTACCAGTGTTGCTCTCCGTGTCTCTTCACCCTCCTGGGGATCTTTATTTATCCAGTATATTTCCCTATGATTGAAATCCCTTCAGTATTAGGATTTTAGCTCTTACCTGGTTGATAACGGGTTGATGGGGTTCTGGGAGTTCTTCTACTCCCCAATCCCGGCCCGAGGCCAGGCTTGAATTGTGAGAGTTTGGTCCATCAGGCTGTTGCTTGCAGCGGCCCGCAGACCCACATACCCACCACAGCCCGGTTGGTCCGGCACTCCTTGGAGGAAACAATCTAGGTTCCTCTTGAAGATGTCCACTGTTGTTCCGGCAATATTTCTTATGGTTGCTGGGAGGGTGTTGAACAACCGCGGACCTCTGATCTTTATACAGTGTTGGCACCTCTGCTCTTCACTGGTTCTATTCTGCATTTTCTTCCATATCGTTCACTCGAGTGCGTTGTTATTTTACTGTGTAGATTTAGGACCTGGCCCTCCAGTGTTTTCCATGTGTATATTATTTGGTATGTCTTTCGTCTCCTTTCTAGTGAGTACATTTTTTTTTTATCTTTATTTAAGAAAATACAATATAAATTAAATTTGGAGAGCTCTGAGACGATCCCAATAATTTTGGTGCTTTATCTCGTCTATGCGTGCCGTATATGTTCTCTGTATTCCCTCTTATTTCAGCAATCTCACCTGCTTTGAAGGGGGAAATGAGTACTGAACAGTACTCTAGACGGACAACACAAGTGATTTGAAGAGTACAACCATTGTAATGGAATCTCTGGATTGGAAAGTTCTCGTAATCCATCCTATCATTTTTTTTTGGCTGTCGCAATATTTGCTTGGTTATGCTCCCTAAACGTTAGGTCGTCAGACATCATTATTCCCAAATCCTTGACATGCTGTTTTCCTACTAATTGTGTTTTGTACCCTGTATTATGTTTCAGATACTCATTTTTGCCGTATCTGAGTACCTAGAATTTATCACTGTAATAATATATATTATTAAACATAATATTTTCTGTTGCCCAGTCGAAATTTTGTTAATATCTGTCTGTAGTTTTTCAATGTGTTCAGCAGAGGTAATTTTCATGCTGATTTTTGTGTCATCTGCAAAGGATGATACGAAGCTGTGACTTGTGTTTTTGCCTATATCTGATAAGAGAATAAGGAACAGCACTGGTACAAGGACTGTACCTTGAGGTACCGAGCTTTTCACTGCGCTTGGACTCGATTTTATTTGATTGACTGTTACTGTTTGTGTTCTGTTCGACAGGAAATTGAGTATCCAGCGTCCTACTTTATCAGTTATTCCCATTGACCTTATTTTGTGTGCTATCACTCCATGGTCACATTTATCGAATGCCTTTGCAAAGTCCGTGTATTCAACATTGCATTCTGTTTTTATTCTAATGCCTTAGTGATTTTGTCGTAGTGNGGAAGATATCGAGAATTTGGAGCATGAACTACCTCTAGGGACCAGTGACCAATGTGTCCTAGTCTTTGACTACATGATGGAATTCAAACTTATGACCATGGGACAAGAGATCGGGGAAAGGAGAGTTAACTACAGGAAAGGTGACTATAGGAGGATAAGGTACTATCTGGGAGAAGTGCAGTGGGAGGAAGAAATTAGAGGAAAAACAGTCCAAGATATGATGGACCTAGTCATACAGAAATGCCAAGAGGCCGAAGAGAGATTTATACCAACAGTAAAGGGAAGAAATAAGAAGGAATATAATAACCCTTGGTTTAATAGACAGTGTCAGGAAGCAAAAATGGCCAGCAGGCGGGAGTGGAGGAAGTACAGAAGACAAAGGACAGAGGACAACAGGATCAGATGCAACAGAGCTAGGAACGATTACATTAACATAAGACGAACATCGGAAAGGGACTATGAGAACGATATTGCAATCAAAGCGAAAAAACAACCTAAGCTACTATACAGTCATATAAGAAGAAAAATGTCGGTGAAGGACCAAGTGACAAGACTAAGGAAGGCAGAGGGGGCATATACTGAAAGTGACAAGGAAATCTTTGAGGCACTGAATGCCAGTTTCCATGGAGTGTTCACTACCGAGTCTGAGCAGCTCCCATTGTTGGAAGGGGTTACCCTAGATGAAAGACTATCAGATATAGAGGTGACAGCAGAGGAGGTAATGAAACAGTTGACAACTCTGGATGCATCTAAATCAGTAGGACCAGACAAAGTATCACCGTGGATACTAAAAGAAGCAGCGCAGGCTCTCAGCGTGCCTCTGGCAGTGATCTTTAATGAGTCACTTATGTCGGGAGAATTGCCCAGTTGCTGGAAGAAGGAAATGTCGTGCCGATCTTCAAGAAAGGCGATAGGGAGGAGGCACTTAACTATAGACCTGTATCACTGACAAGCATCCCCTGTAAAATACTGGAAAGAATAATTAGGCTACGACTGGTTGCACACCTGGAGAACGTTAGGTTTGTGAACAAACATCAACATGGGTTCTGGACAGGGAAATCGTGCCTAACAAACCTTCTGGAATTCTATGATAAAATAACGAGGATAAGACAGGACAGAGATGGTTGGGCAGACTGCATATTTCTGGACTGCCAAAAAGCCTTTGATACAGTACCGCACATGAGACTGCTGTTCAAACTCGAGAGGCAGGCGGGGGTGGGGGGAAAGGTCCTAGCATGGATAAGGAACTACCTAACAGGAAGGAGCCAAAGAGTTACGGTAAGGGGCGAGAAGTCGGACTGGCGAACAGTAACAAGTGGAGTACCACAAGGATCGGTGCTGGGACCAATTCTATTTCTTGTATATGTTAACGATATGTTTACGGGTGTAGAGTCCTACATGTCGATGTTTGCGGATGACGCAAAGTTGATGAGAAGAGTTGTGACAGATGAGGATTGCAGGATCCTCCAAGAGGACCTGAACAGGTTGCAGAGATGGTCAGAGAAATGGCTACTGGAATTCAACACGAGCAAATGTAAAGTTATGGAAATGGGACTAGGAGATAGGAGACCAAAGGGACAGTACACAATGAAGGGGAACAGCCTACCTGTGACGACGCGCGAAAGAGACCTGGGTGTGGACGTAACACCTAATCTATCTCCTGAGGCACATATAAATAGGATAACGACAGCAGCGTACTCTACACTGGCAAAAGTTAGAACATCATTCAGAAACCTAAGCAAGGAGGCATTTAGGGCGCTTTACACTGCCTACATGAGGCCAGTCTTAGAGTATGCCGCCTCATCATGGAGTCCCCATCTGAAGAAGCATATAATGAAACTGAAAAAGGTTCAGAGGTTTGCAACGAGACTCGTCCCAGAGCTACGTGGGATGGGGTATGAGGAGCACCTGAGGGAACTGTGCCTTACGACACTAGAAAGAAGGGAGAGGGGGGATATGATAGGAACGTATAAAATACTCAGAGGGATTGACAGAGTGGACATAGACGAAATGTTCACACGGAATAGTAACAGAACGAGGGGACATGGATGGAAGTTGGAAACTCAGATGAGTCACAGAGATGTTAGGAAGTTTTCTTTTAGCGTGAGAGTAGTGGGAAAATGGAATGCACATAAGGAACAGGTTGTGGAAGCAAATACTATTCATAATTTTAAAACCAGGTATGATAGGGAAATGGGACAGGAGTCATTGCTGTAAACAACTGATGCTCGAAAGGCGAGATCCAGGAGTCAATGCTCGATCCTGCAGACACATATAGGTGAGTACACACACACACACACACACACACACACACACACACACACACACACACACACACAGAAGTAAAAAGTAAGGTGCTCCAGTGGATCCAAGAGTATCTCTAAGAGTATATCTAAGAGTATCAGAGAAACAGCGAGTAACAGTGAGGGGGGGCGGGGGGAGATGTCAGAGTGGCGAGATGTCATCAGCGTAGTCCCACAGGGCTCTATACTTGGACCCATCCTGTTTCTAATGTATGTGAACGATCTTCCGGAGGGTATAGACTCATTCCTCTTAATGTTTGCTATTGATGCAAAAATTATTTGAAGATTCAAGACAGATGAAAATGGACAGAGACTACAGGACGACCTGGACAAACTGGTGGAATGTTTTAGAAAATTACTACTAAAGTTCAACTTATAAAAGTGTAAAGTAATGAAATTAAGCGAAGGGAGCAGGTGACTGAACACAAGGTACCATCTGGGAGGTGAAATCTTGCGAGAATCAAATAGAAAGAAAAATCTGAGGTTTGATATCACACCGCACCTGTCCCTAGAAGCCCCCCATCAAAAGGATATCATCAGCGGCATATGCTAGATTGACCAACATTAGATCTGCAATTAGAAACTTGTATAAGGAATCTTTCTGGACCTTGTACACCACTTATGTCAGACCAATCCTAGAGTATGCAGCTCCAGCCTGGAGTCCATACCTAGTTAAACACAAGAAAAAGTTAGAGAAAATTCAGAGGTATGCCTCCAGACTAGTCCCATAACTGAGAGGTATGAGCTACGAGAAAAGGCTAATGTAGCTAAACCTCACGTCCATGCAAGACATAAAAATAAGGGGAGACATGATAACCACCTACAAAATTTACAGGGGAATTGACAGGGCGGACAAAGACAAACTATTTAGCACGGGTGGAACACGAACAAGGGGACACAGGTGGAAACTTAGTACGCAAATGATCCACAGAGACATTATAAAGAATTTCTTAAGTGTCAGAGTAGTTAACAAAGTTAATGCATTAAGCAGTAATGTGGTGGAGGCTGACTCATACAGTTTCAATTGTAGATATGATAGAGCTCAGTAGGCTCAGGAATCTGTTCACCAGTTGATTAACAGTTGAGAGGCGGGACCAAAGAACCGGAACTTATCCCGTTCATGCACAACTAGGTGAGTACCTACACGGGAGTATACCAAGCGCGACAAGCCAGACACAATAGTGGGCCAGGACACACACCACTAACAACACACAACATTGAGAGAAAACACCTGCACGTGGCAACCTGCACCAAAACTCTGATAAAAGATCCTGAAATTCCTTTTACGTTAAAGGTGACAGCAGACAGAACGACAGATGCCCGGGTTCTTGTGGGGTGTGAGGGAGGGTGTGAGGGAGCAGGCATGGGAGGGTGTGAGGGAGTAGGGGCATGAGGGGGGGGGAGAGGAAGGAGGA
Organism: Procambarus virginalis; assembly: GCA_020271785.1. Lineage (NCBI taxonomy): Eukaryota > Metazoa > Arthropoda > Malacostraca > Decapoda > Cambaridae > Procambarus > Procambarus virginalis. The sequence continues at coordinate 2,500,308 of WNGS01092210.1, forward strand.
TGTGAGGGAGGAGAAGAATGAGGGAGGATGGGAGAGAGGGAGGTGTGAAGAAAGAGTGACATAATGGAATGAGGGTGTGAAGAAGGTTGTGGTGCAGGAGAGACAGAGGGATGAGGCACAATCCTGTTTGTGTCTCATCAAGTGTCTAACACAGAGTGAGTCATAACTTGACTCACTCCATTGTATGTCCTCGACATAAAGTTCTCACAATCCTCATCAGTTTGTAACGTCCTTTACCTGTTAACATCACAAAAGATCATCTTCACAGGCCTGCTTTTGCCTTTCACAAATTTCCCCATTCCTATATATACACCGTAATGTGTTTGCTGGTGCTAAATTTCTGCAAGAAGTCACAGTTCTTCCTTATCTCGGCCAGTGCTGGATACATTATCCATCTCAGAACTACCAAACATGAACACTGTTGCATCTTTCAGAAAACTGGAGTGGCTTGGACAATCTTGACACCACACTAATAACTATTTGTGGTTTTCAGAAGTTTAACAGCCTCTGCAACTTCAGGTTAATTTTCTATTTATACGTTTCCTCTCCCATATTGCTCTACATGATGGGTAACATGCCTCAACTCCGACCCCCTCCCCTTTCTTATCTCCTTTCCAGACCTCATTTCCCTTCCAGGTGCTGTATCGTCATTCAGGCTTACTGTCTCATCTTAAAATTTTCCTTTCCTTACTGGACACGGTTTCCTTTCTGCTTTATGAAAGGCTCATCAAGATTATGATATTCAATAACTGATTAAACCAAATTTTCCCCAGTCACTTAAAGCTTCATCTAGATATAAGTCTCCGTGGTGTAGTGGTAAGACACTCGCCTGGCGTTCCGCGAGCGCTATGTCATGGGTTCGTATCCTGGCCGGGGAGGATTTACTGGGCGCAATTCCTTAACTGTAGCCTCTGTTTAACGCAACAGTAAAATGTGTACTTGGATGAAAAAACGATTCTTCGCGGCGGGGATCGTATTCCAGGGACCTGCCCGAAACGCTACGCGTACTAGTGGCTGTACAAGAATGTAACAACTCTTGTATATATCTCAAAAAAAAAATATATAACCTAACATTTGTTACTTACCCCAACACCTGTCACTTAGCCTAACACGTGTCACCTAGCCTAACACGTGACACTTAGCCTAACACGTGTCACTTAGCCTAACACGTGTCACCTAGCCTAACACGTGTCACCTAGCCTAACACCTGTCACTTAGCCTAACACGTGTCACCTAGCCTAACACGTGTCACTTAGCCTAACACGTGTCACTTAGCCTAACACGTGTCACTTAGCCTAACACGTGTCACTTAGCCTAACACGTGTCACCTAGCCTAACACGTGTCACCTAGCCTAACACCTGTCACTTAGCCTAACACGTGTCACTTAGCCTAACACGTGTCACCTAGCCTAACACGTGTCACCTAGCCTAACACGTGTCACTTAGCCTAACACCTGTCACTTAGCCTAACACCTGTCACCTAGCCTAACACGTGTCACCTAGCCTAACACGTGTCACCTAGCTTAACACGTGTCACTTAGCCTAACACCTGTCGCTTAGCCTAACACGTGTCACTTAGCCTAACACGTGTCACCTAGCCTAACACGTGCCACCTAGCTTAACACGTGTCACTTAGCCTAACACCTGTCACTTAGCCTAACACGTGTCACCTAGCCTAACACGTGTCACCTAGCTTAACACGTGTCACTTAGCCTAACACGTGTCATTAACTCATCATCTGCCACTTAACCCAACACCTGCAACATAACCTAACACCTGCCACATTTTAATTAATGCACTAACATACAGGAAAAAAATATTGGAAGCTTTTTTAACAGGAGCTGTGTGTGTGTGTGTGTGTGTGTGTGTGTGTGTGTGTGTGTGTGTGTGTGTGTGTGTGTGTGTACTCACCTAGTTGTGCTTGCGGGGGTTGAGCTCTGGCTCTTTGGTCCCGCCTCTCAACCGTCAATCAACAGGTGTACAGGTTCCTGAGCCTATTGGGCTCTATCATATCTACACTTGAAACTGTGTATGGTGTCAGCCTCCACCACATTACTGCCTAATGCATTCCATTTGGCAACCACTCTGACACTAAAAAAGTTCTTTCTAATATCTCTGTGGGTCATTTGGGCACTCAGTTTCCACCTGCGTCCCCTAGTGCGTGTCCCCCTTGTGTTAAATAGCCTGTCTTTATCAACCCTGTCGATTCCCTTGAGAATCTTGAATGTGGTGATCATGTCCCCCCTAACTCTTCTGTCTTCCAACGAAGTGAGGTTTAATTCCCGTAGTATCTCCTCGTAGCTCATGCCTCTCAGCTCGGGTACTAGTCTGGTGGCAAACCTTTGAACCTTTTCCAGTTTAGTCTTATGCTTGACTAGATACGGACTCCATGCTGGGGCTGCATACTCCAGGATTGGTCTGACATATGTGGTATGCAAAGTTCTGAAAGATTCCTTACACAAGTGTCTAAAGCCGTTCTTATGTTAGCCAACCTTGCATATGCTGCTGATGTTATCCTCTTGATATGAGCTTCAGGGAACAGGTCTGGCGTGATATCAACCCCCAGGTCTTTCTCTGTGTGTGTGTGTGTGTGCTCACCTATTTGTGCCTGCAGGATTGTACATTAGCTCTGGACCTCGCCTGTCTAGCCCCTCAGTTGTTTAAAACAATGACTCCTGTCCTATTTCCGTATCATATCTTTTTTTTTTAAATGATGAATATAGTTTGTTATATTCGCCCTATAGTAGGGCGCCTAACAGCTGAGTAGACAGCGCTTCGGATTCGTAGTCCTGAGGTTCCGGGTTCGATCCCCGGTGGAGGCGGAGACAAATGGGCAAAATGTTGCTTTCTCCCTGATGTTCGTGTTATCTAGCCGTAAATAGGTACCTGGGAGTTAGACAGTTGCTACAGGCTGCTTCCCGGGGGGGGGGGGGTGTTAACAAAAAGGAGGCCTGGTGGAGGACAGGGCCGCGGTGATGCTAAGCCCCGAAATCATCTCAACATAACCTCAAGATAACCTACCACAACTTGCTCCTTTAGTTCATTCCATTTCCCCACTTCTCCCATGCGCTAAATTATACTTTCTAACATCTCTATGACTGATCTGAGTATCAAGCTTCCATCCATGTCCCTTGTTCTACTGCCATTCAATGTCAACATTTCCTCTATTTCCACTGGTAATCCCCCCCCCCCCCTAGGTATTTTATACGTCTCCATGATGTCTCCAGTCTCCTTTATTTTAGGAGTACCTAAATAACCTTTAGGGTCAGGTTATTCGGTCGCTCTTCATATTTTGACTTTGCAATTTTGAGACGAGCCTCGACGCAAGCTTCTGAACCTTTTCCAGTTTCCTTATGTGTTTCTTCAGGTAGAGGCTGCATGATGGGGCGGCATATTCTTAAGACTGGCCTCACGTAGGCAATGTAAAGGGCCCTAAATGCCTCCTCACTTAGGTTTCTGAATGACGTTCTAACTTTTGCTAGCGTAGGGTACGCTGTTGCCTTTATCCTATTTATATGTGCCTCAGGAGTTAGGTCTAGTGTTACGTTCACGCCCAGGTCTCTTTATCGAATCGTTACACGTAGACAGTTTCACTTCATTGTGCACTGTCCCTTTGGTCTCCTATCACCTGATCCCATATCCATAACTTTACACTTGCCCGTTTTGAACTACTCCAGTAGCCATTTCTCTGACAATCTCTGCAACTTGTATAAGTCCTCTTGGAGGATCTTGCAATGGTCGTCTGTCACAAGTCGTCTCATTAATTTTGCATCATCCACAACAGCGACATACAAGACTCGACGTCTGTAGACATGGCATTTACGTATATTAGAAATAGAATTGAACCCCGGTCCGAGCTTAGAGGTAATCCACTTGTTACTGTTCGCCAGTCCAACTTCTCGCCCCTTTACTGTTACTCTCTGGCTCCTGCCTGTTAGGTAATTCCTTAACCATTTTAGGGCTTTTCCGTTTACTCCCGCCCGCCTCTCAAATTTATATAGTACTGTCTTGTGAGGTATTATATCAAAGGCGTTTTGGCAGTGCAGAAATATGCAATCTGTCCCTCCTTCCCTGTCCTTCCTTATTCTTGTTATTTTATCAGAACTCCAGCAGGTTTGTTAGGCATGGTTTCCCCTTCACTGAACCCAAGTTGTTGTTTGTTTACAAACCTAATTTTCTCCAAGTGTGTAACCAGTCTTAACCTGATTATTCTTTCCAGTACTTGCAGGGGATGCTTGGCAGTGATACTGGTCTCTAGTTAAGTGTCTGTTCTCTTTAAATTGTCTATTTTCTTTAAAATTAGTACCACATTTGCCTTCTTCAGCAACTGGGCAACTCTCCGTTCGTAAGTGACTCACTAAAGATTCTTACTATAGGCACGCTGAGGGCCTGTGCTGCCTCTTTCAGTATCCACGGTGATACATTATCTGGTCCAACTTCTTTTGTTTTGTCTAGTGGTGTTAGTATGTACTCACCTAGTTGTGCTTGCCGGGGTTGAGCTTCGGCTCTTTGGTTCCACCAGTCAACTGTCAATTAACTGGTGTGCAGGTTCCTGAGCTTATTGGGCTCTATTATACCTACATTTGAAACTGTGTATGGAGTCAGCCTTTACCAAATCACTTCCTAATGCATTCCATTTATTTACTTTGACACTATAAAAAATTCCTAATGTCTCTGTGACTCTTTTGGGTACTCAGTTTCCACCCGTGTCCCCTTGTGCGAGTACCACCCGTGTTAAATAATGTCTTTATCTACCCCTGTCAATTTCCCTGAGAATTTGGTATGTGGTAATCATGTCTTTCTAACTCTTATCATCCAGGGATGTGAGGTGCAGTTCACGCAGCCTTTCGTCATAACTCATTCCTCATAATACTGGAACTAGTCTAGGAGTCTTTTGACCACTAGATTAGTGGTCTAAGGTTTGACCTTTCAACCTTCTCCAATATGCTTGACACTGTATGGACTCCATGCTGCGGCCTAATACTCCAGGAATGGTCTGATATATGTGGTGTACAAGGTTCTAAATAATTCCTTTCACAAATTTATGAAGGCAGTTTTCGTGTTAGGCAGCCTTGCATATACCGCTGAAAGCATCCTTTTTATGTGAGCTTCAGGAAACAGGTTCGGCGTGATATCAACCAGATCCTTATCTCTGTCAATTTTTTGGAGGACTTCGTCTCCCATTTGGTAAATTGTGTCTGGCTTCTTGCTGTCTCACCGAGTTTCATTACTTTACATTTACTTGTTCAACTCTAGTAGCCATTTGTTGAACCATTTTTTAAATTTGTCCAGGTAATCATGTAGCCTTTTGTTATCCTCTGTCTTAATCCTCCTCATAATTTTCGCATCATCAGCAAATATTGAGAGGAACGAGTCTATTCCCTCCGGGAGATCGTTTACATATATCAAAAACAGGATAGGTCTAAGGTCTGAACCCTGTGGGACTCCACTAGTAATGTTTCGCACCTCTGATACCTCACCCCTCACAGTGATTCGCTGTCTTCGGTTGCTTAGGTACTCCCTTATTCATTGGAGTATCTTCCCTGTTACTCCTGCCTACATATCTAACGTATGCACTAATTTCTTATGGGGTACTGTGTCAAAGGCTTTCCTGGTAATTTAAAAATATTCAGTCTGCTCAGCCCTCTCTTTTCTTTCCCAATTTGTGTCGCTTTGTCATAGAATTCTATTAAACCTGTAAGGCAAGATTTGCCATCCTTAAACCCAAACTGGTGATGTGTTACCAAGTTCTTTCTCTCCAAATATTCTATTAGTTTTTTCTTTGTCTTCTCCATCACCTAGCATGGTATGCAAGTTAGGGACACTAGCCTGTAGTTCAGTGACTCCTGTCTGTCTCCCTTCTATCCTGTCTCCTTCCTATCAGGACATTAGCCATCTTCCAAATTGTTGGCAGTTCTTCTGTTTCCAGTGATTTGTTATTCACCACTTAGTGATATGTACAGTGCTTCTGCTCCCTCTTTTAGTATCCACGGTGAAATTCTATCTGGGCCAGCAGCTTTTGGCCACATCCAATTCAACCAAATACTTCCTTACCTCGCCACTGGTAATCTCGAACTTCTCCATTGAAACCTGGTTAGACATTCCCTCTCTTTCTTCAGGAACATCTTGCTCTGTTGTGAAAACATCCTGGAATCGCTTATTGAGTTCCTCAGACACCTTGTCATTTGAAGTGAACCTGTCTGCTCTTATGTTTCTGCTCCTTCACTGTTGTTTTCATTCTGCTGTGGCTGTGCGACAATTTAGGTTGGGGTTTTGCTTGATTTGAATTCTTATTTTTGTACTACGCTTCTGCTCCTCTTCTCACCCTACCGGTCTCATTCCTCACTCTGGTATCTTTCTCTGCTCTCCGGTGTCCTGTTATTTCTATAGTTTCTCCATGCCTTTGTACTTAGTTGCTTTGCCATCTTAAATCCCTGATTAAACCATAGGTTCCTCATTTGCATTTTGCTTTTTCCTTTTGGACTGGGAAAATATAGTGATGTTTTCCATCATGTCTTGTGCAGCCTTCCCTGTGAGCTCTGTTACCTATAGTATTTATCTTGGGAATTCTCTTATCTCCTAATTTCACTGTCAGTATGCCAGCCTTGGGTATTCTTGTCCTTGAGTAAGTAATCCCTGCTTCTACCAGATAGTCAAACATCAGTACACTGTGATCACCCATTCCCATGGGGGCTTCGAAGTTACGTCTGAATCGGTCAAAGTGAATTAAAGGTCAAGTCTATCTAGTTCGTCGTTGCTTTTCATTCTTGTAGGTCCCCTGACACTAGCTTAAAATGTTGCTCTATCTACATGTTTCCACATCCCCTATGTGGTTCTTTGTTCTCCCAGTCTATCTTTCCTTAATTGACGTCTCACGATAAGCAGATGGAATAGATTTCTACAAGCGACAGAAACTGTCCTTTCAATTATAATAGTGACTGCCATGTTGTTTCTGTCATACTCCTCCCTGGGTCTTCTGTCATTTAGTGCAGGGCTATATATCATTATTACTACTATTCTTTGTCATCCTATTTTCACGGTGCCTGTTATGTAATCTCTGAACCCCTTACAGGCCAGGATAATTATCTCAAAATTCTAGTCCTTTCTTGTCAGAAGCGCCACTCTCCCTCTGTCATTTCCTTCTCTCTCTTTCCTTATTACAGTGTAGTCCTGGGGAACACTGCATTTGTTATATCTGACAATTTCGTTTCAGTGAGTGCCATTACATCCGGTTTGTCTTCTTGTGCTCTTTCCCCAAGTTCACTTGCTTTGTTAGTAATCCCATTATGTTTGAAACATTACTTTGAAGCCGACTCTCTTCTGCCTAGTCTTGGTTACCCTTTGTGTTCCTGGGATTGCAGGGTAGTAAGGGTCTTGAATGGCAGGGCAGGTAGAGTCTGGGATGGGGGGCTGGGCAGGTCTTTGGAAGGTCTGGGATGGGGAGGTGGGTAGGGAGGGTCAGGGGTGGGGTGGCTGGGAGGGTCTGCAATTGGACAGGGAGGATATGGGATCAGGGAGCAAGGAGGGCATGGGATGGGATGGGGGAACAGGTAGGCAATGGATCTCTAAGGAAGACATAGGTGGTGATTTGGCGAGGAATGTTGTGGGTTGGGACAGTGGGTGACTTCTGTTACTCTTCTCTGGGGTTGCTGGCCTACCGGTGGAGAGTTTTCCACTCCTTTCTGAAATTACAGAAGATACTGAGCAGAGGTCTGTGGCCTCCACATTTCCTTCCATCTTCTTGTGTCTGTTTCTTGCTTTTGCTGCTGTATTTGTCCATTCTCTCATGATGTCTCTCTGCAGAAAACCATCTTTGTATTCCTTTACATGCAGAAATTTACTCTGCCTAAATAAGACTGCCTCTTCTGTTGCCTCGTTCGTGAATATCTTTACCAGTCGCTTCCTTTCCTTCTTGTAAGCACCTAGCATGTAAACCTTCTCTACACTGCTATCAGTGATCTACATTTGTAAACCCTGTGTGTGTGTGTGTGTGTGTGTGTGTGTGTGTGTGTGTGTGTGTGTGTGTGTGTGTGTGTGTGTGTGTGTATTCTCACCTATTTGTACTCACCTATTTGTGCCTGCAGGATCGAACATTGACTTTTGGATCCCGCCTTTCGAGCCATCGGTTGTTTATAGCAATGACTTCGGTCCTATTTCCCTATCATATCTAGTTTTAAAATTATGAATAAAATTTGCTTCCACAACCTGCTCCTTAAGTTCGTTCCATTTTTCCACTACTCTCACGCTAAAAGAAAACTTCCTAACATCCCTGTGACACATCTGAGTTTCCAGCTTCCACCCATATCCTCTCATTCTGTTACTATTCCGTGTGAACATTCGTCTATTTTCTCTCTATCAATCCCCCTGAGTATTTTATATGTTCCTATCATATCCTCCCCCCCCCCTTCTTTCTTTTTTCTAGTGTCGTAAGGCTCACTTCCTTCAGGCGCTCTTCATACCCCCTTCCTCGTAACATTGGGACGAGTCTCGTTACGAACTTCTGAATCTTTTCCAGTTTCCTTATGTGTTTCTTCAGGTGGGGACTCCATGCTGGGGCGGCATACTCTATGACTGGCCTCACGTAGACCGTGTAAAGCACCCTAAATGCCTAATTACTTTGGTTTCTGAATGATGTTCTAACTTTTGCTAGTGTAGAGTATGCTACTGTCGATATTTATATGTGCCTCAAGAGTTAGATTAGGTGTTACGTCCACGCCCAGGTCTCTTTCTAGAGTTGTCACAGGTAGGCAGTTCCTCTTTATTGTGTACTGTCTCTATGGTTTCTTATCACCAAATCTCATTTCCATAACTTTACATTTGCTCGTGTTGAACTCATGTAGCCATTTCTGACCATCTCTGCAACCTGTTAAAGTTCTCGTGGAGGATCCTACAATCCTCATCTGTCACAACTCTTCTCATGAACTTTGCATCTTCCGACCATCTACACGTATGACTCTACTCCTGTAAACATGTCATTAACGTATATTAGAAATATAATTGGTCCCAGCAACGATCCTTGAGGTACTCCACACGTTAGTACTCGCCAGTCTGACTTCTCGCCCCTTACCGTAACTCTCTGGCTCCTTCCTGTTAGGTAGTTCCTTACCCATGGTAGGGCCTTTCCGCTTACTCCCGCCTGCCTCTCAAGTTTGAATAGCAGTCTCATGTGCAGTGCTGTATCAAAGGCTTTTTGGCAGTCCAGAAATATGCAGTCTGCCTAACCTTCTCTGTCCTGCCTTATCCTCGTTATTTTATCATAGGATTCCAAAAATTTTGTTAGGCAAGATTTCCCTTTCCAGAACCCATGTTGATGTTTGTTTACAAACCTAATGTTCTCTAAGTGTGCAACCAGTCGTAGCCTAATTATTCTTTCAAGTTTTTTACAGGGGATGCTTGTCAGTGATACAGGTCTATAATTAAGTGCCTCCTCCCGATCGCCTTTCTTGAAAATCGGTACGACATTTGCCCTCTTCCAGCAATTTGGCAATTACCCCGACATAAGTGATTCATTAAAGATCCTTGCCAGAGGCACGCTGAGGGCCTGCGCTGCCTCTTTTAGTATCCACGGTGATACTTTGTCTGATCCAACTGCTTTAGTTGCTTCTAGTGTTGTCAACCGTTTCATTACGTCCTCTGTCACCTCTATATATGTCACTTTCATCTAGGGTAATATCTTACCCCTGTGTGTAATCACCTAGTTGTAGTCACCTAGTTGTGCTTGCGGGAGTTGAGCTTTGTCTCTTTGGTCCCGCCTCTCAACCGTCAATCAACTGGTGTACAGATTCCTGAGCCTACTGGGCTCTATCATACCTATATTTGAAACTGTGTATGGAGTCAGCCTCCACCACATCGCTTCCTAGTGCATTCCATTTATTAACTACTCTGACACTGAAAAAATTGTTTCTAACGTCTCTGTGGCTCATCTGGGTACTAAGTTTGCACCTGTGTCCCCTTGTTCGTGTTCCACCTGTGCTGAAGAGTTTGTCTTTGTCCACCCTGTCAATTGTCCTGAGAATTTTGTAGGTAGTTATCATGTCTCCCCTTACTCTTCTGTTTTCCAGGGACGTGAGGTTCAGCTCCTTTAGCCTTTCCTCGTAGCTCACTACTCTCAGTTCCGGGACGATCCTGGTGGCGTACCTCTGAATCTTCTCTAACTATGTCTTGTGTTTAACTAGGTAATGGACTCGTGGCTGGGAGCTGCATACTCCAGGATTGGTCTGACATAAGTGGTATACAGGGTCCTGAACGATTCCATACACAAGTTTCTTAAAGGCAATTCTTATGTTGGCCAATCTATCATACGTCGCTGATGATATCCTTTTGATGTGTGCTTCTGGGGACAAGTTCGGTGTGATATCAACCCCCAGATCTTTCTCTCTATTTGACTCGTGCAGGATTTCACCTCCCAGATGGTACCTTGTGTTCAGCCTCCTGCTTTCTTCGCCAAATTTCATTGCTTTACACTTTCCTGAGTTGAACTTTAGAAGCCATTTTCTAGACTATTCCTCCAGTTTGTCCAGGTCGTCCTATAGTCTATTTATCTTCATCTGTCTTCTCATAAATTTTACATCATCAGCAAACATTGAGAGTAATAAGTATACCTTCTAGAAGATCGTTTACATATATTAGAAACAGGATGGGTCCAAGTACAGAGCCCTGTGGGACTCCGCTGGTGACATCTCACCACTCTGATGTCTCCCCCCTTACCGTTACTCGCTGTTTCCTGATGCTTTACTCATTTATACTTAACTGTATAACCTTGCATAATAAAGTGTACACCATAAAAAAGGGGGTGGTAGGAGAAGCGAACACTCTTATGTATTCAGAGTTAAATGGCAAGTTTTTCCCTGAATGCTCTGTGTTCCCTTCTCTGAGGCTGTGGGTCCCTATAATTGCACCACAGGTGGTACCCCCTTATATATATATATATATATATATATATATATATATATATATATATATATATATATATATATATATATAGTGTGTGTGTATGTATTCACCTAGTTGTGTTTGCGGGGGTTGAGCTTTGCTCTTTCGGCCCTCCTCTCAACTGTCAGTCAACTGTTTACTACTTTTTTCTCCACACCACACACACACCCCAGGAAGCATCCCGTAACAGCTGACTAACTCCCAGGTACCTATTTACTGCTAGGTAACAGGGCATTCAGGGTGAAAGAAACTTTGCCCATTGTTTCTGCCTCGTGTGTGTGTATGTGTGTGTGTGTGTGTGTTGTGTGTGTGTACTCACCTACTAGTACTCACCTATTTGTGCTTGCGGGGTTGAGCTTTGGCTCTTTGGTCCCGCCTCTCAACTGTCAATCAACTGGTGTACAGATTCCCGAGCCTACTGGGCTCTATCATATCTACCCTTGAAACTGTGTATGGAGTCAGCCTCCACCACATCACTGCCTAATGCATTCCATCCGTTAACTACTCTGACACTGAAAAAGTTCCTTCTAACGTCTCTGTGGCTCATGTGGGTACTCAGTTTCCACCTGTGTCCCCTTGTTCGCGTCCCCCCAGTGTTGAATAGTTTGTCCTTGTCTACCCGGTCGATTCCTCTGAGGATTTTGTGTGTGTGTGTGTGTGTGTGTGTGTGTGTGTGTGTGTGTGTGTGTGTGTGTGTGTGTGTGTGTGCTGTTGTTTGAAGTGTGCAAATCCTTCCTTCTTGTTAGCTGTGTGTTACAACATTTATTGAAGTTGTCAAATGGATATTTGTCTACTGTTTCGACCTGGGTGTTCGCCTGTTACACTCTGGGTGAGTGTCGCTCCCTATCTCGACGACTCTTCTGTCTCTTCAGCTTCCACTTGTGTCCGCTTGTTCTGTTTCTTGTCATATAAATCTTATGCAGTTTATCAGTGTTGTCTTAATAGCTTGTACATCGTGGGCATAACTCTTCTAGTTCTCTTCTTTTCCTTGGTATTCATAACTTACCTCACCTGTTTAGAGTATCATTAAAGTTACGATTTTCAGGATATTCTCAAGTTTCTTTTCACGCTTCAAAAGGTTTGTACATCACAGAAGAGCGCTGTATAGCCAAGTTCTTGACGTGAATAGATCGTGTACAGAGGCCTGAATGCCTACACGTGCAGATTTCAAAAGGCGTATTTTTTAATTGGCTAGATGCGGCTTCGTTCACATTCACCCCTTGAGTTTTTTCATATATATTTTTATGCTATAGTTTTATATATTGGCTGTTGTCTGTTCTCTTAAAATTTATGATTTTACGAACAAGTCAGTGAGTACGTCATATACTTTGCTATCGTTCTCTGTGTGTCCTCCCTGATTCATTAATCTGGTTATGTAGTTATCATACTACTTATCCACTTTTTTTTTCATTCTAATGAAAGCGTTGTTTCCTGTTATGGAAATAACAGGAAAAAATTTTTTTTATCCTGTTCCTGTTTCTGGGGACTGGAAGTCTGTTAGGCTTACTGAGGTGCCTTCATTTGGAAGAACGCCAAAACAGTCGCCTAGCTTCCGGGTAACTACTAGGTGAACAGAGGCATTAGGTGTAGAGAAGCGTGCCTAACTGTTTTCCACTGCCCGGGAATCAAACACGGGTCCAGTCGCTTGTGAGCCAGCTGTGCTAACCACAGGTCAAGTGGCTACAGAAATACACCCTATGAGGGGTGAAGTCAAGGTGGTTAATGCCACATTCTTTTTGAGAGGTATGAACTGTTCCATTACCTCGGCACATTTCCCAACAATTAATTCTATCTTGTTTGCTGTCTTCTCTTCCATTTCTCTTTTCCCAATATATTTCCCGCAGAAAGTCCCTCATGCTGTTGTAGTCTGTAATCTGTCTTCTTCAACGGGATTCTTTGTGTAAATTTTTAAATAACTCTTTCAAAATCTGTTACGCTCGTGTTGGTATCAGTGATATATACAGGTGTTTGGATATCACGCATACAGAAGTTGTCCGGATCTTCCACTTTCATGCTGTGTATTGGAGTGCTAAACATGTCCTCATACTGCTTTTTAGGATTACGCTAATTTCTTTGTCGTCCTCAGTGTATGAACCTTCACTAATACGAATAGGTCCAATTCCGGCAGTAGTTTTTGCTTTTGATTTAGCAAATGTGAAGAAATATTTTGGGTTTTTCTTTATTTCTTTAATTGCTTTCTGTTCTAGTTGCCTTTCTTCAGTCTGATAGGAATGCTTCAGTCTCTGTTTGATTTCTTCAATCTTCCTGTTTAAATTATTCCTTCTTTGTATGGAGAGTCGTGTCTGCTTAAGCATTTCCGTTAATTTCTTCCTTCTTTTGTAATGTCGTCTGCGTTTTCTTTCTACATTGGACCTCTTTTTGGCTTTCCTCAAAGGAACATGTTTCAGACAGACTTCATATGCTTCAGAAGTCAGTTTTTTCTATTCCTTGTGTAGAATTTTTATTTCTTAGAACATTTTCCCATTGAATGTTCATATGTTCCTTGTTAATTTCTCCATTGTATTCTTTTATTATTAAAATTGATTTATTGAATAGCCCTTCTCGCGTGTTGTTTCTCTTGGGCCTACTAACGTT
>WNGS01092210.1:2515294-2526133 GCA_020271785.1 Procambarus virginalis
TGAGGCGCTGAAAGAGAAACTGCCGCTCTAGGGTCTCTTGTGGTGTCAATGAGCTTGGAACCAAGATCCTTAGAAACCCTCTTGCACTCTCTCCCCATGGGTCCTAGGGTCTCAGACCCTATTGGAACGAAGTTGTACCGATGATCTAATTGCCTGTACTTGGCTGACTTGTCTCTTTCTTGTGTGTCGGCCGCGCTCCTGCTGTGCCGGCAGAGAGGTTGATGTATGTGGCTGCCAGGGTGGATACGCAAGTATAGTCCCATGCCAACTGTCTGCCACCCTTCCACGGACGCAGTGTGATTCCGTCTGGTCGGCCGGCAAAGCTAACAGAGTCACGGTTCAGAAGGTTGCGGGGCTCTCTCTCCGCTGGACACTGGCAGAGGCAAGGCTTCTTTTAATGATGTCGTTGACTTCGTCGTGTCTATGTGGCCAACCACCAGATTTTCCACAGTGCAGGCCATGCAATCCATATTCGTCAGCATCTGCCTCGCCGCAAATACACCTATGAACAGTGTGGATAGGGGCAGCAAGACGGAGAGCGACTGCAATACGGAGCTCCTGCGGATCAAGACGTGTGCCTGTCGCAGACATAGGGACTGCCAAAAGGAAGTCCCCTGCATGGGGAGCCTGCACAGCTGTGAGGCGTGCACGATCACTGGGGGTTGTTGCTGCCTCCACCAAAGCTGTGGCTTCTTTGTCTGCAATGGGGCTGTCCCAACTGGATTGTTTCTTGGCTTTCGGCATGGCTGGTCTGAGTGCTGGGTCTGCCATGGCACCCCATTTCGTGTCGCATTCCGTGTAGTGGGGGTCCTGTATCCCCGCTACATCACTGAGGGTGTCAGGTAGAATTTCCTTAACCAGGTCATCTGATGCTGAGGAGGAAGACAGGAAGGCTGGGACAGCAATTTGGGTGGCGGTGCGGACACCAAGCCACCGAGCCTAACAGGAAGAGTGGCTTGTTTCTACTGGCACTCGTCGAGGGAGAGATAACAACTTTTTCCAGCATGGTCTTCAGTAAGAGGTCATACTCTTCAAGCTTTCGGTTGTCGTAAGATGGGGCGCACCTCAGAATATATATATATATATATATATAAATAATAATAATATAATATAGCCTCCAAAAGGAGGCTATTTCCAGACGATCGCTGGTGTAGTCGTCATGGTACTGTTGCTGTTGGTGGGGGAGACCCCTGGCGGTCTGTGTTCGAATCCTCGGAGGGGTCATAGTTAGTGATATCTGTGCTTAGGGACCATTAAGGCGTCATGAACCCTCGGAGGATTCTTACCTAGTGTTACACATGTTTCCCCACCAACAAACAGCTTTACTACCATGACTACTGACCCAGCGATGGTCTCGCTTCTTGCAGGTTGACGTTAAATCTCTGACCATCCAAATGGCTGGACACCATTCCCTCCCTCATATCCTATCCTTAGTCCCTGTCCTCATATCCCTTCCAAGTGCTATAGCGGTATTGACAGCGCTTTCTCCTGATAATAACCTTTACCTTATGTCCTGATAACTAGATTATTTCACAATGAAAGACCTATATGAAGTCCTTACTGGACGTTCATCACACAAATCACACCTTTAACTGTGGAAATTCAAAATATTACTTGAATCCTTTCGTTTATGTGTGATTAATAATAAAACATTTCACCGTTTAAACATTCTGAGTAATTACAGTTATAGTGATAAAAAGGAGGCTATTACTCAGATAGGACTAATAAGGACTCAAACATAAATTGTCAAATTTTACCAACAGCTGAAATAAAAGATCAATGTCCTTCAATTATATTTAAATGGATTAAAGCACGGGACCGCTGAGTATTTACTAACAAACTTTACCAAACTCCATATAATGGAACAATAAATAATTAATTATGTACTTAGCAACTGAGGGCTCATCGCCCCGCTTCGTGAACCTGCAGAGGTCTGACGTATTAATCCTCCCCCCCCAACATGCACTTAAAAATTAACTAATCTCCCTAAAATAACATTATCAGTAAGTGTAGTGAAGCCAGAAATTCAACTTCATTTAGAGAGTTGATACAAAACTGGATCTGGCCACGCATATAAAGTGACTGACGATGCCTGAATCCAAACACAACAACGCCAGATAAAACAGTGATGTGTATTGCAGCAAATTGAACTTTTAGCACTAAGCAGCTGCAGCTTATAAATTACACGGGTTTATGGTTTAGGTTACGAGGTGAACCACTCCCAGCAAGTATTTGTATTGTTCTTGTGTTACAAGTTCATAACCGTTTATTAACTTAACATTACACACGTGTTCCCTCTTGAACAAATCTACAATTTATAGCAGCGAATAAGTAAACGTGATAATAGATTTGCATATTTAACCCTTCATTTATAACAAATTGTGTTTGATTTTCTTTCTAGGTGAGTGGTGAGGTGTTGCCGAACACAGCAGCAGCTCATCGGGTGAGTACACACTATTAGAGTTTCCACTGCGTTCATTAATGTTAATACCTTTACTACACATTATATTCATCACTGCAACCATCTCCAATACACGCTGTAATAATCAACTTCTCCACTGTAACAATTTAATTTAAAATTTTGCTCCGAGGGCGAGTTTATTGTGCAGTGCCACCCATCCTGTAAGACATAACGCCATAGCAGCATGTACAAACCCCAATAGGAAGAAAATCCGCTGGGTTGTTCATCCTGTCACTTGTACCCAGACATAACTGGGACTTGCTTAACTGTCTCAAGTGAACAGCTTCTCAAACAAGAAGATTAACATTGTCAATCTTTAAAATCTTACGTTATCCTGTGGGTGCAAAAGAGGGGAATCTTTTAAGAACAGTATCTGTATTTGATAAATAGTGTTTTCCTAACTCAAACAATGTGGGCTTTATTATTCTACACATTTCTAATGACTCTTAGATGTTCATACTCTCTGATAGTGGTCAAAGCGGTGTCTATCACTCACTACAGATTCTGCAAATCCTCTGCTCAACTGTTGTTTCCATTCCGAATCTCCATGGATATTTGAATCTAAGACGGATTCTTGCTATTACGGATTCCCTCTGCGGCTATCTCCTCTTTGCCCATAATGATTGGGATTGCCAGCTGAGTTGTATCCTGAGGTTGCAACTGCTGCATTGTGGTCACTGTACATCTTCTGTATTGCTCTTTCTAATTACTTTCTTAATCCGTGATAGACTGTGATATGTAAATGTCTACATTTCTTCTTAGTTGCAAGTTTGCAGCTTCATGTGCAATGTCATTTCCTATTATTCTCACGTGACTTGGCACCCAGTTGATAAGTACCCGACTTGTAATCTTGTATAATAAAGTGTACAACATAAATAATACAGGGATGGTAGGAGAAGTGAACACTAATACGTATTTAGTTAAATAGCAAGTTTTCTTTGAATGCTCTATATTCCCTTCTTAGAGGCTATGGGTCCCAACAATTGCATCAGAGGTGGTACCAATATATATATATATATATATATATATATATATATATATATATATATATATATATAATATATATATATATATATATATATATATATATATATAATATATATATAATATATATAATATATATATATATATATATATATATATATATATATAAACCAACTGTTAAACAAATATATATTAAAATAATAGAAAATGTAATCAAATATGTAATACTCCATTGTAACCATCCTTTGTGTATGCGATCTCTTGTTATAATAATAATAGCTTCACTACATAGAGAAATCACATTATCGTGATATATCAATGAGAAAATGCACAGGAGCCGTGATGAGGGTTCGAACCTATGCGCTGGGTGTTCCCAGGCACGCTCTAGTCGACTACGTCACGATATGGTCAAAAGAATTGCAACCTGGGGTACTACTGTACCCTCGAGGATTCCCGAGGCTTCCACTGAAGCCGAATCAGGGTTTCACACAATTCCCCCATGCACTCTGATAACTGATGTGATATTTCTTATGACTGCGCTATGCAATGCCTAGTTACTACTGTTATTAGGAGTTAGCTGGAGGCGAGCGCAGTGTGTGGACATGCCCGACACGCCACTGCAACATTAACATCTAACACAGTACACACATCTAACACATGTATATGAACAACAGGAGTGCTTCTGTATTTGTGAAGAATTTAAATATTGCTTACTCCTATGTTGCATTGCAGGATGCGCCATTTGAACTGTCAAATGACACTGAGGTATGAGCTTGAGCATTATGGACAGGTGGTGGAGGTTCGAAGGGGCAGCTTAATTGGACAAGAACGGTAAAAATGGTTCTCCAGGAATATCCCATCTTCAGTATCAGTTGTGGCCCGGATGCTACGAATTATGTATAGTAGGCAACCCAGAACATGTTTTAAATGTGGTCAGTCAGGTCATCTGGTTGCTGCATGCAATATTATGATGGCAGATCGGATGAACATGTTCTGGGAAGAAGACTTCCCGCCATTCTGGCATGAGGAGGAGTCAGGATGGAACAGGATGCTGCTGTCGTCGAGTTAATGAAAGCTTAAACAGTGCTAAGGTATATGGATGCGGCTCACTTGTGGTTGTTAAGATGGGTGGTGAGAGGGTGCAGTCTACTGAAATTCCAAGTTCAGCTGGCATTTCTGGGGAGTAGTTTGTGAATAGGCTTCCCCACTATGAGGCAGTGGAGGCAGACTTTCACGCGAGGAGGTGAAGAGTGCCGATGCGTTTGCCCGGCCACCTGAGATGGGTCTGGGTGATAGATGTTGTGAAGTGACGCCTGTACTAGGTCAACGTGGATTTGGACAGTGATGAGATGAGTGGGGATGGCGAGGTAGTGGTCATGGTGGATACGCTGACCACAGGCGCTGGCTGGGCCTCTTGGCCGAGACGCGTGTGTCGTGGTATCGCCTGGGAGTGATGGTTTACTGGCCGAGATTGTGTGAGCATGTGGGAGGTGATTGGAGATGACTTTGACAGGTGGTGAGGTATTGTTTCCTGAATGAGGGGGGATCGGCAAGTCCCAATTGTATGGTTGTTTTGGTTTTTTTTTCGAAATCGTGGAATTTGCACGACAATTGCAATTACAGACCTCTTTCCTGGTTAAATCAGGATTATAGCATTTTTTCGAAACTGGTGGAGAACTGCCTTAGCCTAGATGTGGGTTGGATTGTGTCACCGGAACAGTTTCATGACGTGCCTGGGCGTTGGATTGTTAGTTATAATAATAATGTCAGGAACATCGTGTTTCGTGTAACTGAGAACTATCAAGTGTACCTTGATAGTCTCACCGTTTCCATGAAATTTGATGGCGCTCCCAGTTATTGGATATGTTGATGATACTACAGTGTTTGTATCAGATATTCTGTGTTGGCCATCTAGGATGTTGGGTATGTTTGAAAAGGCGATCGGTGCCGTGATAAATAAAGAGAAGACGTGTATGATGGGGCTTGGTCTTAGAGTTTCTAAGTCCCACTAGGGTGGTGCATGGATTCGGGTGGTTGTTTCTTAAGACCTTTGTGGTGACTTGGTATCACTCATATGAGTAGACGGGGAGGAGGACCTGGGAGGGCGTGTTGTCAGTCGCTAGGGTAGCGACGTCACACTTGTCATTAAGACGGTTGACCCATGTACCAAACGGCGGTTGTATTGAATTGTAAGGTGCTGTCGAAAGTATGGTTTATGGCTCATTGTTTGCCGCTGAGTGGAAAGTGTGGTGGTGGAAACTGACAAGGTGATTTTTAGAGTTATATGGCATGGTAGGCACTAACCTATCTGGCGGTCGACGCTGAGTAAGAGGAGAGGATGGGTGGGTGTCCACAGTGTGTCTTTTATGACACTGGCTATTTTAGGTGTTACATTCATGTAGGAAATGGTCAATTGCACTGGTGTGAGATTTGAGATTATTAACTGTGTGCAGGCTATTTGCTGCAATTTCCTGCATATAGTTGTTGTTGGGTGACGACGATCGTGGGATCGGTTGCACCCCGACGTACCCGTGAATCAGATGCACCCCAATGAGGCTTAATCGCGAAGCCTAATGGCGAAAGGAATGTCGCATATCAGCGGAAACTAATGATCCTCGCGGCCAATAAACACACAGATGGACAGATGATTGGGGAGCCCCAGGAGTCCCTCAGGAGACGAGCACCGGCCCCGCCCCACACAGACAACACAGGGTAGCAAAACCAAAAACGCGGCCCCCAACTAAAGCGCAAAAGTCATCCAGTGTCCTCCAGCAGAGCAGAAGCCAGCCCCCCGCCATGTCTGAGGGCACACCAGGAGCCCCCCACGGCTGAGGGCACAGCAGGAGCCCCCCCACGGCTGAGGGCACACCAGGAGCCCCCCACGGCTGAGGGCACACCAGGAGCCCCCCACGGCTGAGGGCACACCAGGAGCCCCCCACGGCTGAGGGCACACCAGGAGCCCCCCACGGCTGAGGGCACACCAGGAGCCCCCCCACGGCTGAGGGCACACCAGGAGCCCCCCCACGGCTGAGGGCACACCAGGAGCCCCCCACGGCTGAGGGCACACCAGGAGCCCCCCACGGCTGAGGGCACACCAGAAGCCCCCCACGGCTGAGGGCACACCAGGAGCCCACCAACTCCTGGAACCTCTCGGCCAAGCCGGCGCCGGACACCGTCACCCGGCCCATGGACCGAGCCAGAAAACGTTAAAAATCTATCACCTATCCTGTGACCCAAGACGATATGTGCGCAAGGCGTCGTAACTATCCAGACCGTTGAATAGGAACGTCAAGGATATGTTAAGGATATTGAGGATATTCAACGTACTGGTGTACAGCATTTGCATGAGTCCCTACTAATGCTCGCCTTCACTTTTTAGTATTATGGATAATGGAAAGTGTAATAATTGTGATGGGCTTGACACGCCGCTACATGTTTTCTATTTTGTTAACATAGAGCTGCTCTCGTGGCTTGGTTAAAAGGTAAGATTACCGCTTTGTGTGGGACTAATGTCATTTTTGACCCCTTGAGGTTGTTGATGTGTAGTTTCCGCTCCTCAAGTGGAAAGTTGAAGAGCGGAACAGTTATAACCAAGCTATATTGTTATTATAATATGTTAGTAGAGATATATGGGGATTGTAGAGTTGTGTGCCATATTGTTGCATTAATATAGCATGTGTTTCATGGCGGTCATACCAGTTAGTGTACCGGTATTGGGTTTACATTCCCTGGTTTACCCGGGTACTGCTTGTGTGTTCGCAATTTGTAAAAAACTTTGTGTACCATATTTTTATGTGTGGGTTCCTTGTTTTAGTGTGATGCTGTTTGTTCCATTATAATGTTCATGCTTCTTATTTGTTTACCCAAGTTTGGTAGTATACCAGGCTGTGTTCGTACAGGTGAGTCCGTTTATTAATCTTATTTGTAAATTCTGTGCTTTTTATTAATAATAATACAAAGTTATTATGCTTTCTTTTGTTTATGATTAAAATTTTTGTGTTGCCTGTGTGTTGGACATCTGTCCTCTTTCAGAGTTTGTAGTGTGCTCTGTGTTTGTGTTTGAAATCTTAACTTCTATCTTTTCTTTGTAATTAAAATGTGTATTTGATACAATTTTTTTATATTTGTACATCTGTTCGACAAAAATGAATGTTTAAGTTGCTTTTGTTGGATTATTGTTTGTTTTAGTTCTGTGTTTTTTTAATACAACTGTATGTTCTATTCATTTCTTAATTGCTGTGTTAACTCAGATGACGTTTGTGTCTTGTTTGCCATTGTGTTGATTTCCGTCTGTATGTTAGGTTAGGATATTTCGGTAATGTTTTTTGATTTGAATATATTGCGTTAAAGAAGAAAAGCAATTATTACTATTTTATTGATTACACTGGCCAAGGTAGCTAATTTGGATGATTTTCCTTTAGCCACTAACTGTTGTAGGGGGGTCTAGGTTACCATCTAGTTACTCTAGCTTGGGCGCCTCTCCCGCACACAAATGGTTTGCCACGTATGTAGTTTAGCTTAACATTTTAAAAGCACCGAATCACCTTCTGTGGTTGATTGTTCAATAAGTCCCTGAACTATATGTTTAACACATCTCTAACCCTGTCAATGGAGGACAGAAGAAAATGTATATATGCTGGTTAGCATTGTAAATGTGTGGCCACGGCTGTGGTAGAAAAAAAATGACTTCTGCCTCAGTGGTCAAATGTCTCGGTCCAATGTTATGTACTCACCTATCTTGTGCTTGCGGGGGTTGAGCTTTGGCTGCTTTGGTCCCACCTCTATCAAATCTACATTTGAAAACTGTGTATGGAGTCTGCTTCCACCACATCACTGCCTAATGCATTCCATTTGTTAATTACACAACACTGAAAAAGTCTTTTTCTAACGTCCCTGTGGCTTATTGCGTACTCAGTCTCCACCTGGCGTCCCCTTGTTCGCGTTCCACCCGTGATAAACAGTTTATCTTTATCTACCCTGTCAATTCCTGTAAGAAGCTTATAGGTAGTGATCATGTCTCCCTTAGCTAGTTCTGTCTTCCCAGTGTCGTGAGGTGTAGTTCCAGTAATCTTCCTCGTAGCTCATTCCTGGTCAGCTCGAGGACTAGCCTGGTGGTATACCTCTGAACCTTTTCTACACTTCCTTTTGTGTTGACTAGATATGGGACTCCATGCTGGAGCCCCATTATGTGTGTTCATATTCATGTCCTTGCCCTAGGCATTTGACAAGTGGAGAGTGGATGGCGTGAAACATAATAATAAACTGTATATAAACCTTTAATGATAAACATACATTCACATAAGCCAGGTAAGCTGATTACTGCTTAAGGCATATTCAAAATAAACTCATGTATCGCTGTGTCAGGTGGTAAAGAAATACTCGAGCAATCTACTTGGTAAACTCAGATCACATATAAACTCTTGACTCTCGCAATTCCTCTGAAAGGAAAACAAAATACTAGCAGGGCCTCTGTCTCCAGTAATTCTTACTGAAAGAATTATTATGTTACTTTGTATTTTTAAACTGATTGCCTTGGCCTTTAGTTCTTCTTTAGTAACAAATATATATAAAGGGTATACTATCATATACACTCAACAAGTAAGGTCATTATCTTCCAGTTAAATTAAATATTGTATTTAGTACAGCCTATCACAAAGGCAGAGGGGGCGGGGGGGGGGGGGGCCGTATGATCTACCTTATTATAATTCAGTTGAATTCGCTCTTGGGTTCAGACGGTTTGTTGTTGTTTGGCAGGTGACCACCCAGTGTTATCCTCCTCCCTCGTCTGATCTTCACCGCTCCTCCTATTGGAGTCACAACAGTTAGTCACAGTTAGTCTCCTTATCTCTTCTTCTGCGAGGAATTAGTTGATTGCTTACATCACTGTCGATCACTCTACAGTCACTGCGGGACCATTCTAAACTGGTAGTGATTGTATCACAACACCTGTTCTACCCGTTCTCGGTCATGAGTCACCGAGGCCAGGTGTGAGTATACCTACACTACTCGGTACTCACTACCTCGTCTGGGGCGCACGTTCCTCCCAACTGGAGTTTACTTGTGAGTCGGGTCCCTTCTGAGAGGCACATGGGCCCCAGACTCCCGTTGCTCTCGCGCTGGTCTGTAACTCCTCCTAGGTGGCAGGGTTTTAGGTCTGGTGTATCCTACCTATCTCATCAAGACTTCCCTGCTGCTGACGAACGATGGCCAGGACTGCCTAGTACCTTCGCTAGGTCACGCCGAGAAGAGAAAACAACTCGCGAGCCGTCACTAGGCTATCCAGTCCCGCCTCTAGAGCACAGGGGGACCACCGTGACTTGGAGTTACTCCTCGTCTGTGGTCTTCAGTTCTTTCACCCCGAAACTCCCCCAGGAACATTCACGATGACTTTCCTGCTCTGGTCCTCAAGTATTACCAGCCTCGCCTGACAGCTGGGTGGACAGCGCTTCGTATTCGTAGTCCTGAGGTTCCGGGTATCGATCCCCGGTGGAGGCGGGAGACAAAAGGGCAAACATGTTCTTCTTTTCACACCCTGATACCCCTGTTTACCTACGAGTAAATAGGTACCTGGAGTTAGACAGCTGCTAGACGAGCCTGCTTCTTGGGGGTAGTGTAACCATGAGGAGGCCTGGTCGAGGACCGGGCCGCGGGGACGCTAAGCCCCGTAAATCATCTCAAGATAACCTCAAAGATCTCAAGATAGCCAAGATGTTATAATTTCGTTGAGGTATGCCTAGATTTTGCTGGATACCTGCAAACGGCGTAATCTTGTCCGAGCAATGCTGTCGGGGCGGTAAGTGACCTTCCTCAGGGGCCGCCCGGGCGGAAGGCCGGTCGCTATATGTCCTGAGGGTCATAGTATTCTGGCGTTATGGTATAGCTACGCCGTTCTAGGTAAGGTGTTTTGGGTAATTGCAGAGTTTGGGGCCGTGACCATCAGGGGGCGTGAAGCCACATGAGGCGGGGAAGAAGGAAGTGACCTTCCTCAGGTGCCGCGCGGCAAGGTCACTTCCATTCTTCCCGCCGTCGATGTGGCGTCATGTCTCCGTGATTGGTCAACGCCCCCAAACTCTTCAACCCAAATCCGATCACGCTTCACATCCGATGGTAACTTCATTCAGTGTCCGTCGAATCTTGAGTTATTCTTCCGGCGCCGGAAAACTCCTCTACGGGGGGCTCTCCGCCACCTTTGGTGGCATAATGCTAGGATTGCCTCTTCCCAACCGAAATTAAAAGTGAAATAATTTAAAACTTTTGGGTTTCTTGCCTTCCTCTGAGTATAATACAACAAATCTAGATGGCTTCGAGTCCATGTACAGAGAGCGCACGAGAGTATGACTCTTGATGAATGTAAGAGGCGTGTCAGACTTGGTAACCGTAACATTAGCCATATT
>WNGS01092210.1:2543329-2555320 GCA_020271785.1 Procambarus virginalis
TAGAAACATCAAGAATATGGGCCAATAGGCCGTCCGCAGTTACAGATATATATATATATATATATATATATAGATATATTATATATATATATATATATATATATTGTGTGTGTGTGTGTGTGTCGTACCTAGTAGCCAGAACGCACTTCTCAGCCTACTATGCAAGGCCACGATTTGCCTAATAAGCCAAGTTTTCATGAATTAATTGTTTTTCGACTACCTAACCTAACCTAACCTTAACTTTTCGGCTACCTAACCTAACGTAACCTATAAAGATAGGTTAGGTTAGGTTAGGTAGGGTTGGTTTAGGTTCGGTCATATATCTACGTTAATTTTAACTCCAATAAAAAAATTAATACCTCATACATAATGAAATGGGTAGCTTTATCATTTCATAAGGAAAAAAATTAGAGAAAATATATTAATTCATGAAAACTTGGCTTATTAGGCAAATCGGGCCTTGCATAGCAGGCCGAGTACGACGTTCTGGCTACTAGGTACGACATTATATATATATATATATATATATATATATATATATATATATATATATATATATAGTATATATGTATATTCTTATCGCCATCTTTCAACAATATTAAATTAGAAGAGTACGACAGCTTGCTAAAATCAACACTAGAAAAAGCTCTCAATCTTTCCCTCCAGTGACTCACAGTGTAAACAGGCCTCCCTTCCTGTCAGACTCGGGGAGCCTCGGCGGTGCGCACAGCAACACAAATTGCTGTACCAACGTTGCTGTTCTCTTCAGTGGGGTCCGACAACTTTGTGAAGGAAATCCTACCTGAGCACCTAATTCAACAGGCAGGGGTACATGATCCCATCTTTACAGACTGCACAACCAAATGGGACTCTCTCGCAGGACCAGCACCCCTGTGAGGAGATGTAGAATCTCCTCAGTTAGTTTTCCTAGTTTCTAGAATGTCGCTCTAGGGACTCTAGAAACTGAAGCTTTCAAAATTTCATATACTTGTTGGGTAATCATATGAAAGCTTATGTTAAATGCTGGCAGTTAAACTAATGAGAGGTCTGTGATTGCTCTGTAGAGAGAATTACAGCAAAATTTGCCTGTTCTGTGAAACAGAGAAGGGTCAGTAAACAAAAACCGTTAGACGGTGGAGTGGGGGACAGTGGGGGCGAACGCTGCCTCCCCCCCACCAAGGGAGACGTTGAGACGTTGTGTTAGGCCTCACCCTCCTTGTGACGTCACGCCACGCCACAGGCGAGGGGCCCGTGTGAATGGTCTAAAGCACCCCTGCCCCTATGCCGAGTTTTGGCGCGAAGAACTGTCATTGGAAGCGGCACGAGGGACAGTGCCGGCTTCCTGCTGATTGGTCAAGACAAGGTAGGGGGAGAAATATGGGCATGTGAGCCTCTCTAGCCGCCAAGAGAGTTGAGTTTCGAATTGGGCAGCAAGGGTGTGAGGAGTGTCTAGGTGGGGTGGCGGGCCTGCCACCCCCACCACCGTTATCGCTCCTGTCGTTCTGTTTACTCATATTGCATGGCACTCCAGCCACCCTGGGTGTGTCGAAGCCCAATTTGCGAGAAACTGGGACTTGGACTTTGAATTCCGCCCGACGTCGTCCATGTGGTAGGTGTCGCCGGCCAGTGTCACCCTGTCACCCCAGTGTAAGAGCGAGTCAAGCTCTGGTATGATGGGGTTGTTAGTGAATCCCCATCCAAGTGTGTATGGCACGCGGCCATCCAGGCCGCCCTCTGGCCACCCAGGCCGCCCCCTGGCCTCCCGCGGCCGACCCGCCGGCCACCGCCAGCACCCACCCACCACCCACCCACCTTCCCCGCGCGTGCGCGGCTGCTCGGTGGGGGTGGGTGCTGTGACGTCACGCGCCACCCGTGGCCACCCTCCTGAAGGCCAACGCAGTGGCCACATGTTGGCCACACACCTTTGGCCCACCCTTTGGCCACATTCCCAGGACAGCCTAAGGCCACATCTTGTCGAGGCACGAGGAGCAAGCTAAGTGTTGACAGCCAGGGGGTAAGGACCTGGGAAATGAGGAAATGTGTGACGGAAACGTGAGTACTTTATCAGTGTATAAAATGGTCTCAGTTAAAAGAGAATAGAGAAAGGTTCGTTGGAGCCCCTAGCCCGGCCAGGCTAGGGAAGTAGCTGAGACGCTCGTCTGTGGCATGCCCAGGTGACTGTGGGGCAGTTCCTGGAGTGGGAAATTGTCACTGTAAATCACGTAGTGTTATATTATATATCTGTAGATATATTGTTGTGTGTAGACTGATTGGAGTTTGGGACCAGTCAGTGTAGAGAATCATCATATAAATGATCCAGTCTGGCGATTCTGTATAATCGTCAAGCATTGGTTAGTGCCATGGTACCTCATTATGTAATTAGGCCAGGTTAGAGTTAATTAAGCAGACCCGTGGGGCAGGGTTATTAGTGGAAATCCTGAGGTCTGTATATGTCCAGGTGATTAATTTACATTGTTTATGTAAGGCATTTCCATGTGTTTCATTTGCATGATTGTTGTACTGTGTTGTGTGGTGAGTCAGTAGATGTGATTGCTGACTGAGTGCCTAATGATGTCATTAGCATGGGGGGCATGCTGACGGTATCATTATGTGCAGGTTTGTGCAGTGTTATCAGGTATACGTTATTACTGTCCTAGGATTTGTGTTGAGGATTTAAGGGGTCTCTTTGAGTATTCAGGGAAATTCTCAAGTCACTTAATGAGAGCGAGCAATTAGTTAATTTGCCTAATTATGGGAGAATTAGTGCCAGCTGTCCGCGTAGAGCGACGGTTGCCTTATATTAACGTTAATTGTCTTGCTGATAGCAACCGGGATCGGGCGATCTTTTGCAACGTTTGCAAGATTGGAGGGACAGTAAGATTGGTATACCTTAATTGTTGCAAAACCGTGTGTCACTACTGTGTGGGGCATAGTAATTAACGAGTTGCAGTAGTCGCAACTGTATGTGGGCAGTGCTATTTTTATGTTTTGCATGCCATTATATGTTTGACCTATGTAACCTTAGGGTTACTTTGTTACTTTAAGTTGTGTTGAGTACTTAAGGATTTAGTGAGTTAATTAGGGGTAATTAACTGGATAAGGGGGTGCACACTTGAAGTTGTTGAATGAGTGAGTGCTGTTATGGGAGAACAGTGCTGAACTTGACCTTGTGGGAATACGTGTCCGGTGCAATTAATTGTCCGTATGACAATTAATTGACCACTCTATCTAATTATGTAATTAGCATTCTCATCATGAATTCACGTAGTGGGAGAGTATCTGTCAGAGTACTGTCAGTGATAGTGTAAACGTCAGTTGCTCGAGACTAACGCCCTTTCAGGTGTATTGGAGCGGAGTCTTGAAGGGGGTAGAATAGTTGTGCATTAATTGGCTATTGATTGCTGGTGTTGACTTCTTGATGTGTAGTGCCTCGCAGATGTCAAGCCGCCTGATGTCGCTGATCTATCAATGATTTTAGTGTTTTCTGTGTTACAACACAGAAATCATTGATAGATACAGCGACAGCAGGCGGCTTGACATCTGCGAGGCACTACACATCAAGAAGTCAACACAGCAAATCAACAGCCAATTAATGCACAACTATATTCACCCACTTCAAGACTCCGCTCCAATATGAAGCATCAAGAAATATGGGACAATAGGCCGTCTGCAGTTACAGATCTATTCTTCCCTTTAACTTATACCCATTGTTCCGTGTTCTGTGTTTTGTTGAAAGTTTGTTTTCACCTCATCTAAAACCATTGAAACATGTCACCTCACCCAAATGCGGGTATAAAAAAGAAAGTCAAAGATATATATATATATATATATATATATATTATATATATATATATATATATATATATATATATATATATAATATTCTTCAGTTGTGGACCCTCGTATACAGTACTTGCTAGTTGGTCAATAAGCACTTGTGTAACTTCAGTAACCCTTCAGAGGTTGATAAGCCTCTGACACAGTAGTAAGAACAATTGAGTCACAGTCGAAATGTCATGGGTTAGGTTACCGCGAAAAGGGCGGAAATGTTTGGACATGGTTTCCTTTCATCTAGCAGTAAATAATAGGTATCTTGAGGTTATCTTGAGATGATTTCGGGGCTTTTAGTGTCCTCGCGGCCCGGTCCTCGACCAGGCCTCCACCCCCAGGAAGCAGCCCGTGACAGCTGACTAACACCCAGGTACCTGTTTTACTGCTAGGTAACAGGGGCATAGGGTGAAAGAAACTCTGCCCATTGTTTCTCGCCGGCGCCTGGGATCGAACCCCGGATCACAGGATCACAAGTCCAGCGTGCTGTCCGCTCGGCCGACCGGCTCCCCAGGCACAGGTACTCGGGAGTACTTGGACAACTATTGTAGCTTCTCCCGTGAGGAAGGTCAGTAGTTGTCGTAGGGGTGGGGAGGGGAGACGATAGGTCTAACAGGCTTCCTGTCCCCGATTAAGGGGAACAAAATGTCAACCAAACGTAACACTTTCCTCGCTGGACTAAATCCAACCTAAATGGTTGTAGACTTATTTATTCAACCGCTCACCGGCCATTTTCTCGTGAAGAAATCTTAGAGCTGCATTTTTATGAGACATTTTATTGTGGGAAAAGGCATTAGAATTCGAACTTTTTAAGGACGATTATAGTCACATTTTCCATTACCACTCCGCCTCTGACGGCGCATTTTCTCAAGAGACTGCATTAGTATACGGCCTTCTTTCAAAAAAAAAAAAAAAAATAAAAGCCTCCACACCATGGCCCAAATTAGAAGTAAAAAAATTGATGGTGATGCGACAATTTCTGGTTGTGGCAGCGAGTAATTTACTCCAGTCTCCCCCTTTACGGCCCCGCCCGACGACACTACTAATGAATGACAAAGAAAACGGAGGTTAATGGACTTTCCCGCCTCAACTTTCCATATCCCAGTACCGCGGAAGTAAGAAATTACCAAAAGTACTGAACACTTTTGCATAAAGAAAAGTGCGAGAGAATGGAGGAGGGAGAGGGAGGGTTTGAGAGAGAATGGACTGTAAGTAGGAGAAATTGGTTGAGAAGCGAGAAAGAAAATAAGGAGAAATACAGCTAAAGGGTGACGAGGTTGAGGAGACAAAAGGGAGTGAAAGGGAGAGAGTCGTTGTGAAGGATGCATGCAAAGGGGAAGGTAGTGGGCGACAGTGTACATTGATCACTGTCGGGGCCGCTGTAGTTCCAGGGTAGCGGCCTCAGGACAGCAGCCACAGGATAAACAAAGGGGTCCTCAGGCTGTTATTATACTTGGGTGCGCAGGCCCACGCGCACGTCCACGCGCACGTCCACGCGCACGTCCACGCGCACGTCCACGTCCACGCGCACGTCCACGCGCACGTCCACGCGCAGGTCCACGCGCAGGTCCACGCGCACGCACACTGGCAGCCACAGACACAGCAATACACACAGACGAAGGAGCAGGAGGCTGAACACAAGGTACCATCTGCGAGGTGATATCCTGCAAGTATTAAATAGAGAGAAAGATCTGGGGTTGATATCACATCGAACCTGCCCCCAGAAGCCCACATGAAAAGGATATCATCAGCGGCATATGCTAGATTGGCCAATTTAACAACTGCCTTTAAAAACTTGTGTAATGAATCATTCAGGATCTTATATAACACTTATGTCAGACCAATCCTGGAACATGCAGCTCCAGCCTGGAGTCCATACCTAGTTAAAAACACAAGACAAAGTTAGAGAAGATTCAGAGGTATGCCACCAGACTAGTCCCGGAACTGAGAGGTATGAGCTACGAGGAAATCCTAAGGGAGATGAACTTCACGTCCCTGGAAAACAGAAGAGTAAGGGGAGACACGATAACCACCTACAAAATTTTCAGGGGAATTGACAGGGTGGACAAAGACAAACACTTTAGCACAGGTGGAACACGAACAAGGGGACACAGGTAGAAACTTAGTACCCAAATGAACCACAGAGACATTAGAAAGAATTTTTTTAGTGTCAGAGTAGTTAACAAATGGAATGCATTAGGAAGTGATGTGGTGGAAGCAGATTCCCTACACAGTTTCAAATGTAGATTCGATAGGCACAATAGGCTCTGGTATCTGAACCACCAGTTGATTGGCAGTTGAGAGGCGGGACCAAAGAGACGGAGTTCAACCCCCCGCAAACACAACTAGGTGAGTACACACAGCCACACGCAGGCACAAGTGCAAGCATTGTGGCTGCCTGATATTGCCTGAGAAACGTGATTGAGTTCTATGACAAGGTTACTAAAATATGACAGAAAAAAGATGGCTGCGTAACTGTTTTTTCCTAGACTGTCAAAAAAACACTTTCCCTAATGAAAGGCTGGTGGACAGAGTGGAAACTCTGGCTGGGATAACTGGGAAAAATTAACTGGGAAAGAGAGAACCTAAAGAATTGAAATCATAGTCAATGTCAGAGAGGAGGTTTCGTGTTGGAGAAATGTAACAAGTGGAGACCCACGTGACTCGGCCATGGGACTGCAGTTGTTCCTAATTTATGTTACTGACTTACGTGAGGAAGTGAGCTTGTCAATGGTAGCAAATGACACAAGGCTGACGAGGAATGTAAAAGCATTGAAGGGGCAGCAAGAAGTTACAGGAGGACCGTGACGAACTTGTCCACCATGTCTTTTTTGCCTCGGCATCTTGTATATTGTGATCATATCTCCCAGGGTGTGTGGAATTTAGTTACATTAGCCTGTCCACATAGAGTAACCGTATTACCTTTGTCACTAACTTTCTTGCATTCCTCTGTAGTTTTTTAATACATTTATTTTTTTCAATATATTTTTGTAATGCTTTTTCAATATTTTTTTTAAAACTCGAGGAACGGGTAAATAAATGTATGCTGGAATTCAGCCCCCAAAAGTGTAACGTAATGAAGATGGAATAGAGAGAGATGAGACCAGGAGGCATCTACACCATAAGGGGAAGGCAGTTGCCTTCTCGGAAAGAGAGAATTCGGGAGTGGATATAATTCCAACATTAACACTGGAGGCACACACAAACAAGGTAACATCAGCAGTATATGAGACGCTGACTGGTAAGCTGCCAACCAGCGTCCAGGACATAAGAACATGTTTAGAAACCTAAATCAGGATTCATTCAAGGCAGTTTACGCAATATTCATAAGACCAATACTGCAGTATACAGCACCAGCATGGAATCCGCATCTTGTGTAAAGTAAAAACCAAAATTAAAAAAGTACAAAGGAATGGAAGAAAATTAGTGACATAATAGGGTTACTGTAGACCAGACCACACACTAGTAGGTGAAGGGACGACAACGTTTCGGTCCGGCCTGGACCATTCTCAAGTCGACTGAGAAGGACTCCTTTCGACTTGAGAATGGTCCAGGACGGACCTAAACGTCGTCGTCCCTTCACCTTCTAGTGTGTGGTCTGGTCAACATATTTTAGCCACGTTATTGAGACTCATCGCCTGCATAGGGTTACTGTATGTGGACAGGCTAATGAATACAAAAGAATTTTCCATTTTGTGTATGTTATTTTCATGTTATTATTGTGTGTTATTATTATCATTTTAACTCTTGTGGGTTGTGTGGAGATCTGCCATTTATGTGTATTTTAGTTTGTGTTTGATAGGGAATTAAGTATGCTTAAGGGTGCCTTCTCGCCGTGTCCTGTGACTGGGGGGATTGGTGCCCTGAAGCTACATAAACACCCTAAATCCTCCCCCCCCCTCCGAAGTGGAAAGGGGAGTTAGGGGGACAACAAAAGTAACTAAATCCCACAAACCTAGGGGGATATGATCACAATATACAAGATGCTGAGGCAGAAAGGAAAAGGTGGGCAAGGATTGTCTTTTTTTAAATTGAGAGAAGCTTGGACGAGAGGACACAAGTGGAAGCTGGAAGGGAAGGGAACTATCAGGTGGAAAGCGCCAAGCCATTACGACTATATAGCACTGGGAAGGGATCAGGATAAGGGTTTGGGATAGGACGGGGGGGGGGGGGTAGGAATGGTGCCCAACAACTTGGACGGTCGGGGATTGAACGCCGCCCTGCATGAAGCGAGACCGTCGCTCTACCGTCCAGCCCAAGTGGTTGGACGTGGAAGCTGGAAACGCAAGTTGAAGAAATATAAGGAAATGCTTTAGCCTGTACGGGTGGTCAACAAGTGGAATGCACTTAGAGTTAACGAGCCACCTCCATCCACAGCTTTAAGGCAACAGGCACAACAAGGCGGGGCACGAGGAGCCAGACCTCACTCCTCCCTAGACGGTGATAGGTAAGTACTGATAGGAAGGCTCACAGGCACGCAGACTTTCAACATACATAAACATGCCTCTCCTAAACTTGTGTCATTATCTTGATAGTGAAACATTTGTTGTCGTCGCGACTTGATTAGTTCTGAGGTCGTGGCGCGTCACAACCAACCCGACTACAAAAATATTGTTGCTTCGTTTCAAAAATGTAATTATTGTTTTCGTTCGGGTTATTTTGATCCTTTTATTGTATTTTTTTTAGCATATTGTTGTTTTTATATAGTTTGGTGTGTGTATTTACTATTTGTAGAATCGAGCAATTTGCCTTTCTAATCAATTTACTTTTCTTCTATTATGCCTACTATATATATTTCTCTCCAACATGCGCGCGCGCGCGCACACACACACACACACACACACACACACACACACACACACACACACACACACACACACACACACACACACACACACACACATCCCCTAGGAAGCAGCCCGTAGCAGCTATCTAACTCCCAGGTACCTATTTCCTGCTAGGTGAACAGATGCATCAGGGTGAAAGAAACTATGCCTATTTGTTTCTACCTCTGCCGGGGATCGAACCCGAGCCCTTAGGACTACGACTCCAGAGCCCTGTCCGCTCAACGGCGAGGCCTGTGTGTGTGTGTGTGTGGGGGGGGGACATGTGTGTGCGCACGCGTATCTGTGTGTGTACTCACCTATATGTGTCTGCAGGATCGAGCATTGACTCTTGGATCCCGCCTTTCGAGCATCAGTTGTTTACAGCAATGACTCCTATCCCATTTCCTTATCATACCTGGTTTTAAAATTATGAATAGTATTTGCTTCCACAACCTGTTCCTTAAGTGCATTCCATTTTCCCACTACTCTCACGCTAAAGAAAACTTCCTAACATCTCTGTGACTCATCTGAGTTTCTAACTTCCATCCATGTCCCCTCGTTCTGTTACTATTCCGTGTGAACATTCGTCTATGTCCACTCTGTCAATCCCTCTGAGTATTTTATACGTTCCTATCATGTCCCCCCTCTCCCTTCTTCTTTCTAGTGTCGTAAGGCACAGTTCCCTCAGGCGCTCCTCATACCCCATCCCTCGTAGCTCTGGGACGAGTCTCGTTGCAAACCTCTGAACCTCTATGTGTGTGTGTGTGCTCGGGCGTGCATACACACATGTATGTTAAATATGCATTCTTGATGTCTTTAGCACATGTTCGTGCTTATGTATTATGACTCTGTCTCGCGTCTATCAATATCACCCCCCCCCCCCCCCATCTGTACTTCCATAACTGGAGCCATACTAGACGCAGAACCAAAAGGTCTCCGTTTTCTATACTTCTCTGAAAATGACAATCTTACCATGTTAGAAAACAACAGACAGAAAATGGGAAGCATTATACAGTATATATTACATCAAAAAGACATGTGGAAGCAAACGGTAAACATTACACTGTCAGTTAGTCGGAGAGAGCTATAGACAAGTCTCCTTACACCCGTTGCCTCTGTTCACCCAGCAGTGAATAGGAACCTTGGTGTTAGTCGATTGTTGTGGGTGGCATCCTGGGGAATGGTCAAATGCTGTATATATCCGAAGTATACTCGAATTTCCCCACAAACGCCGCAAGGTACAGTATGAGGAAAATAGCCGGAAGGTTACACATGAAATATGCTGCAAGGCAAAGCAACCCCTCCGCACACTAGGCTGGTTAAAGCAGCGGCCGTCCTCTCCAGACTCATTCATCAATTTTAACATACTGTGTATTAAACATTGGTTTCTTCTCATATATAAATTAATATTATTATACAACAAAATTCTATGAAAGTTAGACGTAGGTTAAGTTAGGTTTTTAGGTTCTGTTGGCGATTATTTGTATTTATAAGTTCGTGGGTGAAGCATTTGTAGAATTGTGGTTCGAACAGAGGACGTGAGCGAAGTAATTGTCCCAGAAGCGTTCGGATGCCATCATTTTGAGAGTCGTGTGTAAAGCGTTTTTCATTCATAAACGGGGTTTGGCGGCTGGATTAACGAGCTTGGATCTGTTTATGCAATGACGGGCTGGCCAAACATACTAAAGCCGCAAGGCCACTTAAACGAGTGGGCAGGAAGGTCTCAGAGTCCAAAAAAGGGCTCACGCCCAAACTGCATTAACACTAAACAGTACATAATAAACATTACACAGTAACGTTAAACAGTACGTTTGATATAATACACAGTAAACATTAACTAGAAAAACACTAAACATTACACATGAACTTTACCAATTAAATCTGAGGCTACATCTGCCCAAAGTATTCAGAGCACAAAGGAGCACATAGCGGGTCTCTCGACACCTCCATTATCTGAGCACAAACAACATTTGCTGGAGTTTTGGCCCAGTGATTAATGACCGCCATTAGCAGGTGGCGGGACCTTAGCAAAAATGAGGCCATTTTGCCCAGCTAACAAATATATCAAACAGGTAATTACGGTCGTTAATTAATTTTCAAAATCACAGTTATTCGTTAATTAGCGTAATGATAACGTTGTCGATACGGCCTGAGATGGGCAGAAATTATCAGTAAATGTGTGGAATGCAAATTAAGTATATGGTAATATTATGGTGATCATTGATTGGCAACATTATACATAGGAAGTATGAATACTCAGAGACTCCATTTATCTATACACATATCTTCCATACTACACAATGCACACATACTACACAAGCACCGCCACACACCACCAAAACACCCACAGAAGCACCGTCACACACCACCAAAACACCCACAGAAGCACCGTCACACACCACCAAAACACCCACAGAAGCATCGTCACACACCACCAAAACACCACAGAAGCACCGTCACACACCACCAAAACACCCACAGAAGCACCGTCACACACCACCAAAACACCCACAGAAGCACCGCCACACACCACCAAAACACCCACAGAAGCACCGCCACACACCACCAAAACACCCACAGAAGCACCGTCACACACCACCAAAACACCCACAGAAGCACCGCCACACACCACCAAAACACCCACAGAAGCACCGCCACACACCACCAAAA
Source organism: Procambarus virginalis (assembly GCA_020271785.1). Lineage (NCBI taxonomy): Eukaryota > Metazoa > Arthropoda > Malacostraca > Decapoda > Cambaridae > Procambarus > Procambarus virginalis. The sequence goes on from WNGS01092210.1 coordinate 2,554,654, forward strand.
CACCCACATAAGCACCGTCACACACCACCAAAACACCCACAGAAGCACCGCCACACACCACCAAAACACCCACAGAAGCACCGCCACACACCAAAACATCCGTCAGCTCAATACAACCAGCGGAAAAGTGGTTCTTCTTATCTAGGTGTTACAGCATCAGTAGGAGCAACAGAAGTTGAGTAAAAGCAGTTGCAAAAGATGAAAAAATAGCCGGTCATTGACAGTCACAGCAGCTGTAGCACGTGTAATACAAGTAGTAGTAGCTCTTAAGATCAGAAGCAGCTGGTGGTAATGCTTAAACAGCAATATCGGAAGCAAAAGAAGCAAAAGTTTAAGTAGGTAAAACAAAAACAGCAGTAGCAGGTAATTCAAAAGCAACAGCAGCAGTGTGTTAAGCAAAAATAAGGTCAACAGCAGCAGTAGCACCAGCAATTGAAACAAACCACGAATTAACAGCAACAGGCGAATGGAAAAGCAGGATTACAGCAGCAGCAGCAGGAAAGTCCAAAACAGCAGAAGCAGCAGGTGAAGCAGCACCAACAGCAGTAACACAATTAGCCAATTTAAACCTTTTAAAAGAATTTTAGTGAAGAATTTTAACAAAAATACAGGAAAATTCTGTAATATGAGAACCTCAAAAGCTGCCTAATTAAATTTCCGCGTGAAA
>WNGS01092210.1:2597101-2609957 GCA_020271785.1 Procambarus virginalis
ATATATATATATATATATATATATATATATATATAAAAACTGAAACTCCACACCCCAAAAGGATTCGAACCCAGACTGCCAGGAGCACTGTGCACCTTGGCTACTGGTTCCTTAAGCGCTTGACCACACTGACTGTACATAAATGTTGGAAGTCGTGAGACTTATGTACCCAACATCCGACAGCGCTCGGTGGTTAACTTGGTCATAGATATTTCATTGAATCACCTCACTTGGTGGGGCCACGTGAGTAACACAAATACGAACATTGTTCGCATTGTTGAACACCTTTACATGATCTGATTTGTGTTCGCCGAAGAGCAGTTTTAATTCACCACTGTTGCGAGATAGATTAAACGGGTAGAGGGGCCGGAAATAGCGATGTACGGCACAGAGCACTGCATCTCTTCTGACCATGTTGAAGGCATTTTTAAAGTCTGGTTTGAACAGGACCTTTTCGTCAGAAATGTTAGTGATGTATGCTCGTGCTGCATTAGCAGCCGCTTCACAGCCTTGGGGGATCCCAAATCCTAAAGGAATTGGTTTTAGTAATTCAGCCGCTTGCTGGCTAACAACCCTCGTGGCAGCCTTGGCAATCAGGCGTCGGAGTGTGTTGCCAACAACGATTGGCCTGATAACCCCCACCCTAATTGTTGAGAGCACAGAGGGAGGCACTAAAAAAAAAAAATGGGCCCTTGTAAATCACTGGTTCCTGGCTGGTATACCACCAGCCAGGCACGTGTTGACGAACATTGTGAGTTCCACAAGAAGATCTTGAGCAGCATCTCCAACCGCGGGATTTAACATTTGCTTGATATGTTGAGGTTTTAATCCTGTAAAGCCGCCTGCTGACCCGGGTGGAAAAGAAAGAGCTGCTTTGTTGAACTCAGATTCACCAACAGTTAATGGGTCTGAACTCTGTTAATGAGCGGTACGATGTTGTCGATTCCTGAGACTCTGGGTGGGTGCTTGCTTTGCAGGGCTCGTGCTGTGGCAGTTTCTAGCAGCAATTTTCTCGTCACTGGTGAGGACTCGAATAGCACTTGCGGTATTTCCCTCTTCAATTTTCGTGATGATTTGTGCTCTGATTTTGTTCGTTTCAGATGTGTTGTTACCATTTCTGCGATGGGTGTTTTGCTGGAGGAGGCAGGCGAACGTGGTTATCCTCTTTTGGTAATTCATTCATTTATTGCCAATAAATATATATATATATATATATATATATATATATATATATATATATATATATATATATATATATATATATAATATGCGAACAAGCCTCAACGGTCTCCAGGCACATATGCAACTGAAAACTCTCACCCCAGTAGTGACTCGAACCCATACTGTCAGAAGCACACTGCAACTGATGTACAGGATTACATCGACAGTCGAGTGGTTAAGGGATCCTGTACATTAGTTGCAGAGTGCTTCTGACAGTATGGGTTCGAGTCACTTTTGGGGTGCGAGTTTTCAGTTCCATATGTGCCTGGAGACCGTTGAGGTTTGTAAATCAAACACCACTAGTAATGGAGACAGTAGCAGTAAATTACAGTAACCTAAATGAACATTAGACACCCAACCCACACATATGAAAATATAGGAAGTAACATCGTTTCGGTCCATCATGAACCATTATCAAGTCGCCTTGAAAATCTAACGACTGAATTATGGTCCTGGGCGGACCGAAACTTTCTCAATCTATATTTTCAAATGTGTGCGATAGATGTATAGTTGGTTAATAATGATTTTATCTGTGAATAATAACACTCAAAGAAAAAATTCTATGGGAGAAATGTAAGACTTGGAAAATAATTAAGAGCTAATTTCAATCATATGGCAGTTGAATTTGTAAGCGCAAATGCTCCCGTCTGCCTCTCAGCGTGATCTGTGTACCTGGTACTCGACCCGGAACTTGTTTCGAGTTGTTCACTTTGAGAGACGGGAAGTAACGGTCCTAGAGTGTACCTGGAGGAGGCTCTGGGAGTGCAGCTGCTCCCCAAGCTCGGCTTAACTTGTAATAACTTGGTCCAACACAGATATGTTGAAGCAAATGGGATGAACACACGAGGAGCGTTCTTGACCAGTCCAGGATAAATGGGTAACACTTTTACCCAGAACTCACTTTGGGTAATGGATAACTCACTCACCCATTGACTTAGTTATTGGAATTCATGTGTCACCGAGAAGCTGTGTTTCACTATATATTCATGGAATTGTGTTGAGACGTCATCTACAGCGTATTGAATTGATACCTTGTCAGAACCGTGGTAATTTGATTTATAGTTATGTGTTGGAAGCATCACTGGAAGTCCTCAATAAGGCAGTTCAGGTGCCTGGTGCCTGCCTTGAGCACCTGAGTGACAGCATGTGCTTCGATGGCTTCACAAGTCGCTGGAATTGCGTCGCGTTTTCCTCTTCAATAAATCGCCCCCAGAGCTTCAGTTTTGATATGACTGCATTGATATAGTTTGCAAGGTGGTTCATGCTGCTCTGACGACCCTGCAGTTTCTATTTAAGCTCAGTTAGTGATTCGAAGATCTCTAAAATAAGTTAAATGACTCTTCTCTATTAAGATGAGGAGGAGGGTCATCTTGATATGGCCCCAACGGTCAAAATATGACGCGCTGTAAATCATAGCGAGTATTTATTCGTGTGTCCTCAGGTTAGGTAATTTAGTACACCATTTTTGTGAGGTGAAGGGTCGAGAAGACCAAGCTCTGCGTGTGGACCAGAGTGGTCTTCAGCACCCATCCCAAATCCTTATCCTGAGCCCTTCCAAGTGTTATATAGTCGTAATGGCTTGGCGCTTTCTCCTTACAATGAACCTACCTTACCTTGGGTAATGGTGTGTAAGGAGGAATGGTTCATGTTAATGTCCTGGAAGGTCAATAATTATCAGGAGAAAGCGCTAAGCCATTACGACCATATAGCACTTGGAAAGAACGAAGATAAGGATTAGGGATAGGACAGATGAAAGGAATAGTGCCCGACCACTTTGACGGTCGGTGATTAAATGGCGACCTGCAAGAGGAGAGACCGTCGCTCTACTGTTCAGTGCAAGTGGTTGAGCTAATGTCCTGGAAGTAAAAGCTTCTTTGTGAATCATGGAGTGCATCCCATAAACTACAGACATTTTACGTCTTAAGTGACGCCCCACCTCACGTGTGGACATCGATCCACAACCCAGCAACATCCACTACGGGCTCACCATAGCCCGTGCTACTTGGAACTTCTTGTTCCAGGTAGCAAATCTTTAACAACAACAACAGCTGGGGCGTCGTCACGCTCCTAGTACGCCCTTCTTTAGTAGTGCTTCTTTATCAAAGAAACTTCTAATTAATTACATCCCATTTTATTGTTTCTTGTCGTTGTCAGTGGACGACAAAACAGTGTCCTCTTTGATGTCTTGAATATCAGCATATCTGGTAAAAAAGAACCTTGAGAGATTTACAAGTCGGTGGTTTCCTCAACATGAATGACAAAGTATTTTGATGACTTAGTCTTAACACTTATTTGACCTTTAATGTTATGAACCGTATCATCTATCAATGGCATGGTAGTATTATTAGACATCGGGATTTGCTTCAGTTTATTTGTTGCAATATCGTTGAGGACAAGTTTTGCACTATCAAGGACACATGGCTTGATCAGGTCTCCTGCAATTTGATTGAGGTAATCTATTCCTGGCAATATGCAGACAATTACAAGTGACACATGTGAGGTAGCTTTGAAGTATGTTGCAAGGGCCCACTACCATCCAGCCTAATACTCTGCAAACCATCGGATATTAGTTAAAAAAAGATGTATTGTTATATTTAGCTAATTCTGGGAGAAGTTTTAAGTAATACTAAATTAGTAAAAATAATGTTATTGAACCATTTGCTAAGAATGTGGTTATCTATTACGCTTCCGGGTAGTTTTATGCCAAACTTCTCGTTTTGCTCTGAAAATTTATAACAATAGCGAGGGTTTGGTTTACAGATTGTACATTCTTGTATTACCAACAACTTGTCCAAATACACTCTGGCCAGTTTGGCCTCTTCTCTTTATCCCCTCCACGCTGGTGTATACACCCCAGGAGGTGATACTCACCCGCCTTGGGGTATCTCAACCCAGGAAATACTCCGGTTTGGGTTGAGTATCTGGACTGCAGAAGATAGTCCAGAAAACGGTGATAAATAGGAGTAAAGTTACGTCATCAACCTGGCTCTTTTGAGCTTTTCCTGCAAATTTAGGTGAGCAAAAAGACGCAGAGGAATGGAAGCGAGGAGAAGAAAATAAGATAAGGAGCACGAAGAGAAGAATGAGGAAGAGGAAATAATAGAGAAGGAAGGGGTGTAAGGATATCGACAGGTATAATTCTGGTGCCAGTTCACCTGGGACAGGAATCGAAATTACAGGAGGAGGAGGCGTCCCCTCGGCGCCGACCGCTGATAGCACTGACTTCTGCACGAGTTTGGCTGCTGCATGAGTTTGGCTGCTGCACGAGTTTGGCTCCCGCACGAGTTTGGCTGCTGCACGAGTTTGGCTGCTGCACGAGTTTGGCTGCTGCACGAGTTTGGCTGCTGCATGAGTTTGGCTGCTGCACGAGTTTGGCTGCTGCACGAGTTTGGCTGCTGCACGAGTTTGGCTGCTGCACGAGTTTGGCTGCTGCACGAGTTTGGCTGCTGCACGAGTTTGGCTGCTGCACGAGTTTGGCTGCTGCACGAGTTTGGCTGCTGCACGAGTTTGGCTGCTGCATGAGTTTGGCTGCTGCACGAGTTTGGCTGCTGCACGAGTTTGGCTGCTGCACGAGTTTGGCTGCTGCACGAGTTTGGCTGCTGCATGAGTTGGCTGCTGCACGAGTTTGGCTGCTGCACGAGTTTGGCTGCTGCACGAGTTTGGCTGCTGCACGAGTTTGGCTGCTGCACGAGTTTGGCTGCTGCATGAGTTTGGCTGCTGCACGAGTTTGGCTGCTGCACGAGTTTGGCTGCTGCACGAGTTTGGCTGCTGCACGAGTTTGGCTGCTGCACGAGTTTGGCTGCTGCACGAGTTTGGCTGCTGCACGAGTTTGGCTGCTGCACGAGTTTGGCTGCTGCACGAGTTTGGCTGCTGCACGAGTTTGGCTGCTGCACGAGTTTGGCTGCTGCACGAGTTTGGCTGCTGCACGAGTTTGGCTGCTGCACGAGTTTGGCTGCTGCACGAGTTTGGCTGCTGCACGAGTTTGGCTGCTGCACGAGTTTGGCTGCTGCACGAGTTTGGCTGCTGCACGAGTTTGGCTCCCGCACGAGTTTGGCTCCCGCACGAGTTTGGCTCCCGCACGAGTTTGGCTCCCGCACGAGTTTGGCTCCCGCACGAGTTTGGCCACAGCATGAATCTGGTTCTTACAAGAGTCTGGCTCTTGTAACAAGCCTACAAATCTGGTACACAAATGCTGATGTTGTTTCAAAGTAAACGATGAAATAGAGAGAGTCGAGAGGAGAAGGGGAGATGTACCGGCACTAGTGTAGACTACATAATTGTCAAGTCATACTAGTTACTGTTTCTCCCAGGGACTGTGAAGAAGGATACAGGCAGAAGAGATGAAGTTAAAGTAGCTCTTGATAAAAGGTGCATTGATTTCTCTTGTAAATTTACAGTACAAAAACTAAAAACTTTAGAGAAACAAAAAGGAAAAACTACTAAAACTTACAGTACTGAACACAAACGAGATTCTGGACAATAACACAGGGATTGCTACAGCAGGAAACGGGAAAGTTGGGGTGGCAGTCATGTACAACTACTTAGTAAATAATGTAATATAGATGTACATGTTAGGACAAGATCAAAGATCCTAATCATAGGGAATTTCAACCACCCTACGACTGGAATGGGAAGTGGAGAACTTTTCTTGTCAAGGCCCGAAGCCTCTGCTTGGCCCGATAAGTGTTACTCGCTTCTTACTATCTTAGGCGGTGTGTGAGTAGTTATGACTCGTATGTTTGCTTCTGTAAGATTACCTCCAATGTGTTTAACAACATCTTCTGTTAAATCTCTGTTGAAATATTTAGTGCGTAACTGTGCACTGTGTTAGATAATGTTCCAGTGGTGTGTCGGGCATTTCTTGACAGTGCCGACATTTCCTCTCATCCTCTAGACCCTGTAAGTCTATTTTCCCTGGTCATTGATATCCAAGCCTAATGCGACGTAAGTGCACTGCACTACAGAAGTGCACTTCTGTTTTTCTGTTGCTTCCTTTCATCGAAGTAAGTGGTTAGTGGAGAGCTAACAGTGAATGATCAGGAAATATGTGAAAAGCTAAGTGAACGATTCCAAGAGATCTTCTAAAATGTAGTCTGAACAGGTACCTGACATGGGATGGAGTACTCCTCTCGAGACAAAGGTGAGTACAAGAGTAGTTACAGAAAAAGAAGACTCGAGACAAAAGCTGTGCTATTTAAGATGATCTCACCATGGATTGTAAGGAAGCTGCTGAAATACTGGTATGCAAGTAAATTGTTGTGACCTCCAATACATCACTTGAGACAGGCGTGATACCATATAGCTGGAATAAGTTAACACACCGAAACAATTCAACCACAAATGTCCTTGACAAGCAAACCATGGAAAGTCACAAAGAGAAGAACATGGAGGAAAATAACGGAGCATCTAGATAGTATTAACTTTACGCCAAAACGTCATGGCAGATTCAGTCCGGACAAATGTATGTCTCTCAACCAGTTGGAGTTCTACGATAAGACTAAGATCACACAAGAAAGTGCATAGGTGAGTAGACATTATTATTTGGCTGCCAAAAAAAGCATCTGGCATTGTTCCACCAATGAAAGTTCATGTACAAGTTAGAGAACAAGTCTGATTAATTAATAGAGAACTTCATTGGGTGAAGAACTACCTAACAATAAAATGGGAGGATAACATCGAGATGGAGAAATGTCATTGGTGGAGTCCCCTTAAGCGTCGGTGCTGGGACCATGTTATTCCATATACAGACGATGAGTCACAATAACGTGGCTTAAGATTTGAAGAGTAAAACACACATTAGAAGGTGAGGAGACGACGACGTTTCGGTCCGTCCTGAACCTTGATATTGGTCCAGGACGGACCGAAACGTCGCCGTCTCTTCACCTTCTGGTGGGTAGTTTGGTCATGTTTTTCCATGAAAATATAATGACATGACTGATGAATTAGACACTCCTCATACTGCTGGAAGACTTGGATAGGTTGTAGTCAAGATTGGACAAATGACTACTAGTATTCAATCCAACTACGTGCAAAGTAATGAGGACGCGGAGAGGAGTAAGGAGGCTAGAAGAGCAATACTTAGGTAAAGGAAGAAATCTACCAGGCTCAGTAGAATAAAAAGTTCTGTCAAACACGTACTATCACAGATGGTACACATCAGTTGAATCACATCAGCAGCATATGCTAAGCTGGGGAGCATCAAGACTACTTTCAGCTATTTTACTATGGATGCGTGGAAAATGCATTAAATAGCGTATGTCGGACCAGTGCTAGAGTACTCTGCACCGGCGTGGAACCCACACTCCCGAGATTTATAATTACTTCCGAGATTGGCTGGTCGACTGGACTCAATTGTGAGGGGATTAAGTTGCCAGAATAGACTGATGGAGGTAATCTTAACTATGACGAACGAAATGAGAAATAGAAGACTGACATGATCCAGACATAAAAAACATAAATCATGGCACGTACTCACCTAGTTTTGCTTGTGGGGGTTGAGCTCTGGCTCAACGCCTCTCAAATAATGTACACATTGGCAAGCCACAGGGATGCGATGCAATTGTAGGAGTTTCCACCAATGGAAACAATATATCTAGATCTAAGGACAGATATAACACGAAACCAAGCTTCCTAAGGGTAGACTGACAGTTGTATAGGGGGGAGCCCAGGAGGTGGTGTTTGATCACGTAAACTCTGTTAGGTAAAGGTTCACGTGCGCACGTGACCACCCCCCCCCCCACACACACACACACACACACAAATAAGCGCGCGAGCGGAAACATTTAAAACAGTACCCCATAAGAGGCTGATGTATAAGCTGGAGAAACAGACAGGAGTAATTGGTAGGGTGCTCCAGTCGATGAGGGAGTACCTAAGCAATAGGAAGTAGAGTTACTGTGAGAGGTGAGACATCAGATTGGCGTGAAGTCACCAGTGAGTCCCATGGGTTCTGTACTCGGACCTATCCTGTTTTTGATAACCGTAAATGACTTCCAAAGGGTATCCCTGGAAACACAAACCAAAACTATCTCTATTTTCCGCTTGTTAAACTTGTAATAAAGTTGTTACATCTTGGCTTAACGTGTTTATGACGTATTAGAACGCTGTTACAACTTGTTATATTGGTTGTTATAACTGGTTAGGAGGTATTAAAACTTGTTCGAACGTTGTACCAACGTCGTAGTTTCGGTGTGTGTTTGGCGGGATAGACTCATTCCTCGCTGTGTTTGCCAATGACGCTAAAATTTTGAGAAGGATTCAGACAGGAGGACAGCATGAGGTTTCAAGATGACCTGGACAAACTGAAGGAATGGTGTAGGAACCGACCTGTGAGATTTAAATTTATTTAATTTATATGAATTTATATAAAATTTATATTTACATTAATTTATATATTTCGATAGCAATTTGTATGTTTAGTGGACTGTATTTCTGCAATATCTCACAAATCGATCCTTACACATTAGGGGGGGGTTATATTAAATTTATATATATGCAGCTAATCAAACTACAGTATTAAACTACATATATTAGTTAATAAATTAGAGGTGCCTTATCTTATTGTATGGCAGGTTTAGTCCACCAGGTATAACTAGGATGTAGACACCAAATTATCCTCATGAGAGGCTAGCTTCCATCACCCAAGTAACTGATGTACCAAGTGTGACAGGTTGTGGTATCGCAGCTATACCGAACCAAGAAGGTATGGCTCTCCCGCACATAATAAAACAAAAATGCTGCTATTGGCCCTGCAGTGTGTAAGTAGCAGGTGGAAACAAATAAAAATCATCAAATAAATAATTAAACAATTTTCTGAAATATTAATGAACATAAATGCCCCTGAAAATACTTGGCTTTCATGTAATGCAAAAGTGAACAAGTTAGTATGATCTTAAATGTAAAAATAAACTACAGTATAAGCAATGAAGAAAAGCATAAAGATATACTGGTGTACTGATGACAGCTACCATACCACCATGGCACCAGTCACACGACGTTGGCTGAAGGCGGACGACGGTGAGAGACAAAGCTGATCCTAGAGCACTAAGGGAGAGACTGGCTCTCCAGGGTTGTTGTTGTTAAAGATTCGCTACTTGGAACAAGAAGTTCCAAGTAGCACGGGCTATGGTGAGCCCGTGCTCTCCATGGAGGCAGTGCCCTTTATATAGTCCGGCGGTGACGACTCATCCAGTGTCAACGCGAGGTGGACATCTGGTCAACTAGCAACCTGCTCGTGGTGGCTGGCGGTGCCTTTGTGTTGAGCTGCACCACTGTCAGTTGAAGGCGGCTAACTGCTTGTTTGTGGGGGCAAACTACCAGTTAGCAGAGGCACCCAGCTTGCCTCTGAGTCGTACCAGGCAGTGCCAGGCAGTGCCAGGCAGTGCCAGGCAGTGCCAGGCCCTGGCGGGTATGGAGAGGTGGCAGGACTGATGACTCATCTAGGCTGGTGTAGATGTATACTTCCAGTGCAGAGGCATTGAAGGTGAAGGGTAAAGGCAGTTCCACTGCTATGCAGGGGATTCACGTGACAAGATTAATTCTTGCTTCCTCGTCTTGTTCCTGTCAAAGGGCACTAGCTGTAAAGCCGGAATCCTAATATATGACAGCTATATCAGAAAAAACACTGTATATTATTAAATAAGAATCAAGGCTTAATTAATTACCTGTGTCGAGTCGATTGTTCATGTTCTAACCTGAAATAATCCTATCTAACATAACATTACTGGCCAATAATGACTTAGATAAGATTTCGGAAAGACACTTCCCTTGTGGTTGTTGACAGCGTGTTGATGATGGTAAAACACTAATTTGATCTCCATAACACTTCGTCCAAGAGAATTATAGGAGCGGAATTTGCTCCAACGACTTTGGTCTTAACAATGGCTGACCTCTCTCCACTGACGCTCCTGGCTCACTTTGTCCAGATGTCAATAAGTGATAGAAGGGTCACATTTACTCTATTTTGATACTGATAATTAAGTTAATTCAAATGAGATGTTTTTATGATGTAATAAGTCCAAAGACTACTGTATTTAAGAATAATTCCCAACAGAATAGCTGGTGAATTTATAGTACTATGTGGCAATGATATCCCGTTTTCTATTGACGGAAAATTCCACTACAAGCTACATTTTCTATGGGTTAGCTTGTGTATACAACAGCAGCAATATTTTCTGCATATTGCATGTAATATTATTAAATGGTGTCGTGTTTACCGACAAATGGTTCAACAACTGGTTTTTAGAGTTTAACCCGAGCAAATGTAATGTAATGAAAATAGGTGTAGGGAGCAGGAGGCGAGATACCAGGTACTATATGGGAGATTAAAGTATTGTAGAATGAGAGAGAGAGAGAGAGAGAGAGAGAGACCTGGGGGTTGATATCACGCCAGACCTGTCCCCCGAAGCCCATATGAACAGGATAACATAAGCGGCACATGCCAGGTTGGCCAACATAAGAATGGTCTTTAGAAACTTGTGTAAGGAATTAGTCAGAACCTTGTATAACACGTATGTCAGACCATTCCTGGAGTACTCAGCTCCAGCATGGAGTCCATATCTCGTCAAGCAGATGACTAAATTGGAATAGATTCAGAAGTTTCCCACCAGACTAGTGCCCGAACTGAGGGGCATGAGCTATGAGGAGAGACTACGGAAATTAAACCTCACGTCGCTGGAAGACAGGAGAGTTAGGGGGGCATGATCACCCCATAGAAGATTTTCAAAGGAATTGTTAGGATAGGCAAAGACAGTTTATTTAACGCAAGGGGTACATGCACTAGGGGGCACAGGTAGGAATTGTGTGCCCAAATGAGCCATAGAGACATTAGAAAGAATTTTAGTGTCAGAGTGGTTAATAAATGGATTGCATTAGGAAGTGATGTGAGGCAGACTCCATTCACAGTTTCAAGTATAGATATGATAATGTACAATAGGATCAGGAACCTTTACACCAGTTGAATGACAGTTGAGAGGCGGGACCAAAGAGCCGAAGCGCAACCGTTGCAAGCATAACTGGGTGAGCGCGCGCGCGCGCGCGCGCGCACACACACACACACACACACACACACACACACACACACACACACACACACACACACACACACACACACACACACACACACACACAGAAAATGGGTTATATAGTCATGGGTTGGTGCTTTCTCCTGATAGTTCCTTTCCCTCCCTAGATCTAGGCAATAGACCAAGAAGTTCCTGAGCTATGGGGGATGGAGCAAAACCTTGCAACACTGGAGGACTGACATCGTTAAAGATAAAGTAAAAAATAACATGTGATGGAGATGGATCCTACTAAAGCTTTAACCAGAAAAGATATCACCATGAATACTAAAAAAAGAAGCATAAGCCTTGTGGTGGCCTCTTATTATGCTATATAACAAGTCGCTGGAACCCGGAGACGTGCAAGAGACCTGGAAGATATCCAGTGTTGTTCCAGTATACAAAAAGGTAGTAAACATACATGAGGCATTAAACTACAGACCAGAGTCACTTCCTTGCAAGTGACTCTGGTCAAAATGGTAAAACTCATGAACAAATGATTTGTTCGTCTTCCAAGATGTTCTTGCATGGCACGTCGAAATTCTCGAGAGTTAATGGCATATCTTTCAATAATATCCATAACTTCTCCAAGAACAACCCCAATTCTGGATAATGGTAAAATTGCTGCCAGCTCACGATTTACCCAGGGCACCAAACGGTGACGGAAAAGATCATAAGAGAGATGATAGGAGAACTTCTGGAGAGAAGGGACTGTTTAACACAACACTACCTTGGTTTCAGAGATGGTAACTCTCACCTCACAAACCTGATCGAGTTCTATGAACGAGTGACCGAGATGAGACAAGATATAGAAGGGTGAGTGGATTGTATATTTTTGAACTCTCAGAAAATCTTCGACACAGTGTCGTACAGGGGACTAGTACGCTAAAGGCAGAAACGGACAGGAGTAACAAGGAAGCTGTTACCTTGTATAAAAGAGTATATCTTCAACAGAAGACATTCACATAGAGGTAAAGAGCCTCAGAGTGGCAGGATGTTGCCGGTGACATTACACAAGAGTCAGGTCTGGGGCCGATCCTACTCCTAAACTATGTAAACGACCTACCAGAGGGGATATATTTCTTTCCCTCAATGTTTACTTAGGATGTTAAAATTATGCGATTAGATAAATTCGACGGAAAACTGCATGTAACTACAAGAGAACCTGAACAAGATGGAAGTATGGCACCTCAAGGGAAGTATGGCACCTCAAGGGAAGTATGTGCACCTCAAGGGAAGTATGGCACCTCAAGGGAAGTATGTGCACCTCAAGGAAGTATGCACATCAAGGGAAGTATGGCACCTCAAGGGAAGTATGGCACCTCAAGGGAAGTATGTGCACCTCAAGGGTAGTATGGCACCTCAGGGAAGTATGGCACCTCAAGGGAAGTATGGCACCTCAAGGGAAGTATGGCACCTCAAGGGTAGTATGCACCTCAAGGGAAGTATGTGCACCTCAAGGGAAGTATGGCACCTCAAGGGAAGTATGGCACCTCAAGGGTAGTATGGCACCTCAAGGGTAGTATGGCACCTCAAGGGAAGTATGGCACCTCAAGGGAAGTATGGCACCTCAAGGG
>WNGS01092210.1:2609982-2612482 GCA_020271785.1 Procambarus virginalis
TGGTGTGATCTGCCGTAATAGTTGGTTGATATGGTTGATTTTTAGTGCTTCGCGATGTAATCTTTTATTGTCGTTGTACATGTCAATGATTTCAGTGTCTTTTGTCAGGATCTCTCTAGTGATCATCTGGTGGTTTGTAGAAATTATATGCTATTTAATGTAGCCTTGTTGTTTATCCATTGCGAGGAGCCTTTGAACAATTATTTTCTTGCTAAGGCAAACTTGAATATATATTTCAACTCTGACTTTGAAAATGTTGACAAGATCAACGAAACGCAAATTTTAGTGTGTTAAGCCATAATAAAACAGTAAAACTTAACATTGGAGAGTAAATTTTTAAAAATTTCTTCTCAAGTAAAGAACAGAGATATATAAAAAGAATCATGCAAGAATCAGTGATCTAACACTGACATATACACACACTGTGTTTTTTGCAAAATGAGATTTTCAAGGAACCAGACAAGAAGAATTCCAGAGAACAGCATAAGCACATAGAGGTGTATAGAGACTAAGTGGAAAAAAATGTTCAAGGAACTAAGTAAGAACAAAGCAGTTGGCCCAGATGGCATTTCACCATGGGTTCTGAGAGAATGTGCACCCGAGCTCAGCATTCACTTCAACCGATTTTTCAGACATCCTTGTGTACAGGGGTCCTAGCAGATGTGTGGAAAAGGCTAACATAATTCCAATCTACAAAAGTGGCAGCAGGGAAAGCCCCTTCTGTTATAGACCTGTATCACTGAAAGTGTAATAGTCAAATTATTGGAAAAATATAATTAAAACTAAATGGATAGAGCCCCTGGAGAAAAATTATATAATAACAGACAGTATGGTTTCAGATCTGGAAGATCCTGTGTAATGAATGACTCAGTTTCTATGATCGAGCCAGGGAGATTTTACAGTAGAGAGATGGTTGGGTTGACTGCATCTATCTGTACCTAAAACACGGCATTCGACAGAGTTCCACATAAGAAGTTGTTCTGGAAACTGGAAAATATTGGAGGGTGACAAGAGCTTCTAAGATGGAGGAAAAATTTTATATCAGAAAAATGAGGGCAGTAATCAAAGGCAATGTATCGGACTGGAGAAATATCAAGTGGAGTACCACAGGGTTCAGTTCTTGCACCGGTAATGTTCATTGTCTACATAAACGATCTACCAGTTGAAATACAGAATTATATGAACATGTAATATGATGATGCTAGATAATAGGGAAGATAAGAAACTTAGGTAATTGCCATGCCCTTCAAGAAGACCTGGACAAAATAGTGTAAGAGCCCCACTTTGCAAATGGAATTTAGACTTAGGAGAACAAATACCTCACACAACCAATAAATTATGTGAGAAATCTTTAAAGAATTCTGATAAAGAAAGAGATCTAGGGGTAGTTCTAGATAGAAAACTATCACTTGAGGACCACTGAAAGAATATCGTGCGAGGAGCCTATGGTACACTTTCTAATTTTAGAATTGCTTTTAAATACGTGGATGGTGAATACTAAAGAAATTGTTCACAACTTTTGTTAAACCACAGTTGGAATAAGCAGCGGTTGTATGGTTCTGCTTGGGCCCATATCTTAAGAAGCCAATCAAGGAACTGGAACAGGTGAAAGACATGCAACTAAATGGCTCCCAGAACTGAAGGACAAGCGCTACGAGGAGAGCTTAGAGGCATTAAATATGCCAAAAATAGAAGATCCAAAACTAGAAGATAGAAGAAAAGAGGGGATAGGAAGACGGGACTCCACGAGCGCAGCTCTCATCTTATAACTACACTTAAATAATTAATAGATGATGTACCCGGTGGTGCACGGGTCGATGCATGAATAAAAAATCAGTCTAGCTAGAATGCAAATAGCATATTCGTCGTGGGGTTGACTTTGGCACCATGTTATGTGTACTTGTATCAATTATGCCATCCTCGCCTGACAATGTTTTATCCTTTCCGAAAAGCAATTACTTTGAAAAATTGGTAAGGCTACCATTACCTTGTGATTACCTTGCGATGGTTACGGGTTTCAACGTCTCTGCGGCCCGGGCCTTGACCAAGGCTCCTCTGGTTAGCCCGAAGCATATGGCCTCACACCTCGAACTGACAAATAGTGTTTCAAAATATATCTATTAAACTGAGACTTTTTTAATAGAATATCATGTCAAGGCCGGATCAAGACTTCCCGCACAAATTGATTAACGTGGGCAAAAGAGATGGGAACATTTTGCTCCAACCCGAGTGACGTGACGAGTGAGCCGTCATGACCGGCTGAAGCCAATGATCTCGTAAAAAAAGCAAACAGTGTGTAGGCCGAAGGAGACGACCTGTCTTCAGTGGAGTCCCCAGGTTTCGTCCTTAACGGCGTCGTGTCCGTGTCTGGGATGAGCTGTGTGAGACACCAGTGTGGGTGGTTCTGAACACTGGAGATACGTTGCCGAAAGCATGGAGCCAATACGGTAAACGGGTTCTAGTGACGCAGATCAGTGATAATATACGAATGTTCCAGGTG
>WNGS01092210.1:2617482-2622291 GCA_020271785.1 Procambarus virginalis
TGTTTGGTGTGAGTGGCAGTGAGTGGAATGTTTGGTGTGAGGGACAGTGAGTGGAATGTTTGGTGTGAGGGACAGTGAGTGGAATGTTTGGTGTGAGGGACAGTGAGTGGAATGTTTGGTGTGAGGGACAGTGAGTGGAATGTTTGGTGTGAGGGACAGTGAGTGGAATGTTTGGTGTGAGGGACAGTGAGTGGAATGTTTGGTGTGAGGGACAGTGAGTGGAATGTTTGGTGTGAGGGACAGTGAGTGGAATGTTTGGTGTGAGGGGCAGTGAGCAAGTGGAATGTTTGGTGTGAGGGGCAGTGAGCAAGTGGAATGTTTGATGTGAGGGGCAGTGAGCAAGTGGAATGTTTGGTGTGAGGGGCAGTGAGCAAGTGGAATGTTTGGTGTGAGGGGGCAGCAAGTGGAATGTTTGGTGTGAGGGGGCAGCAAGTGAATGTTTGGTGTGAGGGGCAGCAAGTGGAATGTTTGGTGTGTGAGCAGTGAGGAAGTGGAATGCGTTAAGAATAGGCCAAGACCCATCACACTGGCAATTGATGGTTGAATGTCACGTAGCATAATCCCAGCACACGGCTATGTAAGAATAGCTAGGAGAGCACACACACACACACACACACACACACACACACACACACACACACACACACACACACACACACACACACANCTTCTGCTTTCACCTCTATTCTTTCATCTAGGGTAATCTCTTTTAACAGTGGAGCTGCTCAGACTCGGTTGTGAACACTCCATGGAAACTGGCATTCAGTGCCTCAGATTTCCTAGTCATTTTCTGTATATGCCGCCTCTGTTTCCTTAGTCTTGTCACTTGGTCGTTCACCGACATTTTTCTTCATATATGGCTGTGTAGTAATTTAGGTTACTTTTTCGCTTTGATTGCAATATCGTTCTCATAATTTCTTTCCGATGCTTTGTTATGTTAATGTAATAGTTCCTAGCTCTGTTGCATCTGATCCTGATGTCATCTGTCCTTTGTCTTCTGTACTTCCTCCACTCCCGCCTGCTTCTCATTTTTGCTTCCTGACACTGTGTATTAAACCATGGGTTATTGTATTCCCACTTACTTTTTTCCTTTACTGTTGGTATAAATCTCTCTTCGGCCTCCTGGCATTTTCGTATGACTAGGTCCATCATATCTTGGACTGTTTTTCCTCTTTCTTCCTCCCACTGCACTTCTCCCAGATAGTCCCTGATCCTCCTATAGTCCCCTTTCCTGTAGTCAACTCTCCTTTCCCAGACCTCTTGTCCCTTGGTCACAAGTTTGAATTCCATTATGTAGTCAAAGACTAGGACACAATGGTCACTGGCCCCCTAGAGGTATTTCATGTTCCAAATTCTCGATGTCTTCTACGTTCTGGGAGAAAATTAGGTCTAATGGACTCGGTGCATCTCCTCCTCTTTCCCTTGTGTCTTCCTTCACATGTTGTGTTAGGAAATTCCTGTCTATAACATCTACTAACTTTGCTCCCCACGTTTCGTCCCCTCCATGGGGATTCCATGATTCCCAATTTCTCTCTCCATGATTTAGGTTCCCCATGACCAGCAGTTTCGCTTTCATTCTGTGAGCTAATGTTGCTGCCTTCTGCAGTTCACCTATGCATGCCTTGTTGTCATCATGCTCCTTCCTGGGTCTTCTACTGTTTGGAGGGGGATTGTAGATTACCAAGATCAGTCTTCATCCCATCTGCTGTCAGAGTTCCATGTATGGCGCTTGTGCTCTCATTGGTAACCTGATTTCTCAGGTTTTCAAACTTCCATTTCCCCTTTATTAGGAGTGCCACTCCCCCTCCCTGTCTGTGTCCTTTTCTTATCACCTGGTACCCCTCTGGAAAGATTGCATCCGAGATCATGCCATTTATTTAAGTTTCCACTATTGCAACTGTGTGTGTGTGTGTGTGTGTGTGTGTGTGTGTGTGTGTGTGTGTACTCATCTAAATGTGCTTGCCGGGTCGAGCTAGGTTAAATTAGCTGCAAGTACTTCTACGTCTAATCTATTCCATTTATTGATAGTTCTAATACTGAAAAAGTTTTTCTTGATGTCTCTGACTCATTTGCATCTGTAGTTCCATCTATAACCTCTCGTTTTCTGTTTCTAGTTTTGAGCAACGCTACTTTGACAATTTCCCTTACTCTTATATGTTATCATATTCCCTTCTGTTTCATTTCCTCTACTGTGGTAAGGTCCAGTTCTTTGTTTTTTCTTCAGTAACTTGGATAAAGGGACTTTTCGGGCCTATATAAGCGAAGTTGGGACCCACACTTCAGTATGCATCCCCAGCATGAAACCCTTCGACTGAAAAAGGAAATAGTAAACCTAGAAAAGGTCCATATATAAGCAACGATGCTCGGTCCTAACCCTCAGTAACTGAGCTTGAAGGATACACGGACGTTGGCCACTATGCCATATGCAGCTGTAGTTATTCTACAAATGTGGACTTCTGGCATTTGATTTGGGGGTTATCCCCACTCCCTAGTCTTTGTTCTTGTCTGATTGAAGAATATCTTTCCTCTATCCTATACTGCTGCACTAATCTTCGCACTCCTGTTCCTATCCTCATAACTATTTGCATTTGGTGGGGTTAAATTCTAGCAACCATTTGTCAAACCACTTACAGTGTGTCCAAATTATTTTGCAATGCCTTACAATCTATCCCTTACCTGATTCTTCTCATTACTTTTGTATCATCTGCTAACATCAATATGAAGGAGCCAATTTCCTTTTATCAGGTCATTTGACATTAGCAACGGTATGGGCCCCTAGAACCGACCCTTGTGATAATCCACTCGAAACCTCTCTTCACGCTGATGTGTCTTCCCTCTCTATAACCCTTTGCTTCCTTCTTGAGAGATACTCTAACCTACCTTAGGACTTTTCAAGATACACCAGCCTGCTTCTCTAGTTTGAGTACTCTCAAAGTCATTCATGCAGGACCATATCACATGCCTTCTGACAGTCGAGGAATATGCAGTTTGTCCATCCCTCTCTATTATTTGATTTTTGTCATATTTTTGTAGAACCAGCAAGTTTGTCGAGCAGGATTTTTCTTTAATAGAACCATGCTTGTGCCTTGAGACAAAATTGGTGTGTTGTAAGGGTTCTTGTAGCTTGCTTCGGATCAGTGTCTCTAGCAACTTGCAGGGGGATACTTGTTAGTGATACGGGCCAGAACCTTACCTGTGTGTTCTCACCTTGTGCCTTCCGGACTGAGCTCTTAACTCCTGGAACCCGCTTTTCTATCCGCTGGTTGTCTGTTGTATTGACTCCTGATCTATTTCTATATCATACCTGCTTTCAAAGCCGTGATTTGAATTTGCTTCTACAACCTGCTCCTGTTGGTCATTCCACGTACTAGGCTTACGCTAAAGAAACATTCTAACAACTCTTGACACATCAGAATATGAAGTTTCCTTCCATGCCCCCTTGTTCTATTTTTATTCATTTTAAACCTTTCCTCATAGTCATAGAATTTAGTCTATGATTCATCTGAGAGCCCTAGCTCTTATTCCATTGTGAACATTTCCTCTTTTTACACACTGTCAATCCCAATAAAATTTTTATGCGTCTCTATTATGTCTTTCCCTCCCCCCCTCTCTCTCTCTCTCTCTCATCTTTTCTAGCATCATTAGGCTAGAAAATTTATATGAGCATATAAATAGAAAATTATATTTGTATGAGCCCCCAAAGTTACGTTTGTGTTATGTCCACTCTCAGATTTGTTGTTATATAGAGAGGTAGTTTCCATTTGCTGTCTTTTTGGTGTCCTTTTACATGCTACCATTTCCTTGCATTTGCTGGTGTTGAAATCCAGTAACAATTTCTCGAACCAGCTGTGCAGCTTGTTTAGTTCATCTTGGAGACTTTCAATCTTCATTTGTCTCAACTATTCTCATTATTATTGCATAATCTACAAACACTGACTTATGGGACTCAACTGCTGTAGATAGGTCATTTACACAAGTGAGAAATAGTGTGGATCGCAGCACACATCCTTGAGGTACTCCACTCGTTACTGCTCGCCAGTCCTACTTCTTGCCCTGACTCCTGTCTTTTAGGTAATTCCTTATCCATATCAGTGCTCTTTCACTTACTCCTGCCTGCCTCTTGAAGTTATGTAGTAATCTCCTGTGAGGAGATTACTTGAGGAACTATGTCAAAGGGTTTTTGGCAGTCAAGAGAGTCGCAATCTACCCAACCTTCTTTGTGCTGGTCCAGTAGCTTTAGTTTCGTCCAGTGATGCTATTTGTGCCTTACTTCCTCGGTGTTGCCTCAATATACAAGTCTCTCATCGAGGGTTACCTGCTCTTCTAGAACTGGAAGCTGTTCAGTCTCAATTTCAGTCTCAATCACTACAGTCTCCGTGGTGTAGTGGTAAGACACTCGCCTGGCGTTCCGCGAGCGCTATGTCATGGGTTCGTATCCTGGCCGGGGAGGATTTACTGGGCGCAATTCCTTAACTGTAGCCTCTGTTTAACGCAACAGTAAAATGTGTACTTGGATGAAAAAAACGATTCTTCGCGGCGGGGATCGTATTCCAGGGACCTGCCCGAAACGCTACGCGTACTAGTGGCTGTACAAGAATGTAACAACTCTTGTATATATCTCAAAAAAAAAAAAAAAAAAAAAAAAAATTGTGAAGCTGGTATTAAGTTCTTTGCAAATTCCTTTATCATATCCTGTATATCTCCACTTTTTCGTTCACTGTTATATTCTTTCGTATATGAGTATTTAGGAGTCATTGTTTATAAAGCAAAGAAAAAACTAAATCATTTTGTTTCTTTCAGATATTCTTA
>WNGS01092210.1:2624140-2654921 GCA_020271785.1 Procambarus virginalis
CATACTCCAACAAAATATAACATTTTATTTTATATATCTTTTAGGATACATTTTTATCATACATAAATTAAAATAAGCAACTTAGTAAATCATACATGTACATTAATTATTTTTTAATCATTCGGGTATAAAATATGCAACTTTTCGTAATACATTTATAGAAGAAAATGCAATTATAAATTAAAAAAATAAATATTTAATTATACCTAGGAAATCATTCGCAGTTTTATGCTCATGTTAACAGTACTTAGTCTGTCTCATATCTCAATGCTGTCCCTCCACAAGAACTAATAATTAGATAAAAGGCAGCAAATATGATGGGTGAATCAGACACTTGGGAGGAAAGGAAACAGATTGGACACACCCGGTGAAGTTAACACGGGGTGGAGCCCACTACACCACATAGTGCGGCAGGGTAAGGGGTGGGACACACCAGGTGATGAAAATATAAGGTGGAGTCCAGATACAAGGTGCAGCAGGCCAGGTACATGGTGCAGCGGGCCAGGTACAAGGGGCAGCAGGCCAGGTACAAGGTCCCTGCACCGCCACTCTCCTTGTTGTCCTCAAATATTCATATACGCAGCTATTGTTTACATTCGTCAGCTGATTGTGACGTCACGAACCCCAAAACCCTCACGCAGGTCAACACGGAAGTCGAGGTGTACCTTGAGTGTTGGCACGAAGGTGAAGGTGTGCCTTGAGTGTTAGCACGAAGGTGCAGGTGTGCCTTGAGTGTTGGCACGAAGGTGCAGGTGTGCCTTGAGTGTTGGCACGAAGGTGCAGGTGTGCCTTGAGTGTTAGCACGAAGGTGCAGGTGTGCCTTGAGTGTTGGCACGAAGGTGCAGGTGTGCCTTGAGTGTTAGCACGAAGGTGCAGGTGTGCCTTGAGTGTTGGCACGAAGGTGCAGGTGTGCCTTGAGTGTTGGCACGAAGGTGCAGGTGTGCCTTGAGTGTTGGCACGAAGGTGCAGGTGTGCCTTGAGTGTTGGCACGAAGGTGCAGGTGTGCCTTGAGTATGGAGGGAGGTGCACATCAGGGTAGGGACAGCATCGGTCAGTTCAGCATGTTATTCACGTGTTCATCAGAATGTTCAGTATAACGTCGATGTCAGCCGAAACTGAATCAAGTAGAGTTCAGTACTCAAATTTCCGATGGAAAGTTGCAGTGTAAACTCGCTGAGTCTGAACGCTGACTCACTCAGACTACACGCTGACTGGCTGGGTCTGCACGCTGACAAGATGGTATAAGTATATACATATGATGGTATATAAGTATGTACTTATGATGGTATATATAAGTTATTTATGATGGTCTGATGAGTCCAATAAACTGTGGTTGTTGACCAGACCACACCTAGAAGGTGAAGAGACGACCTAGGTCGTCTTTCTCACCTTCTAGTGTGGTGGTCTGGTCAACATACTTCAGCCACGTTATTGTGACTCATCGCCTGCATATACTCATGGTATTAAGATGGTATATAAGAAATAGTTACTTTTAATAATTTCTTCGCTGTTCTCAAGTCTGTAAAATTAGTCAACATTCAGTTGTGTTATGAACGCTGTATATCAATATTTACACAATTCTTGTGTTTCAGTAAGGAAATTAGCAAACTTAAACATTCACACTGCAAATGGTGAAGAAAAATCGAAGGAGGTAGCGTAAAATCTTCTGGAAAAGGAGGACTGGCTTGTCTCGGAATAAGGAAAAAAAAAGAGCTCAAAGCTGACGGACATATTGAAATTCAGCGCCTGCCAAGTCTCCTGAACCCGAGCGTCAAGGAAGCAAAATATTAAATTCAAGACACACAACTGCAAGTTTCCAAGTTGATCAGCAGCAGTCTGTGACAAGTATCGATATACGAAACAAAAGAGGTTGCGTGTGAGAGTAATCTCTACCTATAGGAAGAGTGTCTGTTTCTCTGTTTGTCCAGAGTTGGAGGCCAGACGTTTGGGGCTAGCCTCACTCAAACTTGCCAAGTTTGAAAAGATTTCCTTGAAAGAAAGAGACCAAGAAAATGAGAAGGAAGAAAGGAGGACGAGGAGATGGAGTCAGGGGGGGAAATGGGGTGAAGAGTGGGAGACAGGTGGGGAAAATACTTGGGAGCAGCCGAGTTCCCCTTCCATAAGACCAGGTGCACAGTGCACCACCACACTCCAGCAGTCATCCACAGCAGCAACCACAGCACCATTCTGGGCGCCTGACAGCTGGGTGGACAGCGCTTCCACGCTGTCCACCCGCTGTTTCGGATTCGTAGTCTTGAGGTTCCGGATTCGATCCCCGGTGGAGGCTGAGACAAATGGGCAAAATGTTTCTTTTACCCTGATGCGCCTGTTACCTAGCAGTAAATAGGTACCTGGGAGTTAGACAGCTGCTACGGAAAAAAACTTTTTTTTAGTGCAGAGTAGTTAACAAATGGAATACACTAGACAGTGATGTGGCATATTCCATATACAGCTTCAAATGTAGATATGATAGAGCCCAATAGGCTCAGGAACCTGTACACGGGTTGAGTGACAGTTGAGAGGCTTGACCAAAGAGCCGAAGCTCAGTCCCCGCAAGCACAACAAGGTGAGTACCTACCTTGGGGTACGTACAGATATGGGCCAGTGCTTCCCCATATCACCAACCGGTATCCAAGGTTGCAGAGTTTCTTTCCCCCCTACCACAGACGTGGCCATATATTGACAATGCTAACTAGCATATATACATTTTCTTCTATCCTCCATGGACAGGGTTGGAGATCTGCTGAATATATAGTTCAGTGATTTATTGAATAATCAACCATAGAAGGTAATTGTAAGGTTTTTAAAATGCTAATCTAATCTGCATTAACCACTAGACCATATGACTGTACAAAAATCTTGGTAGTTGTGAGACTATTTATCCAAGATCCGACAGCGCTCGATGGTCAACTCGGACATAGATATTTCACATCGAATCG
The DNA here is from genome assembly GCA_020271785.1 of Procambarus virginalis. Lineage (NCBI taxonomy): Eukaryota > Metazoa > Arthropoda > Malacostraca > Decapoda > Cambaridae > Procambarus > Procambarus virginalis. Next base: position 2,627,080 of record WNGS01092210.1, read on the forward strand.
CCTCACTTTGTGGGGCCACGTGAGCAACACAAATGTGAACAAGCTTGAATGGTCCCCAAGCCAATAAATCTTGAATAAAGTCGGATCTTGCTGTCAGATCCGTGTTATGATCTCAGCCTGCAGGAGAAACGAGTCTCCCCTTGAGAGTTATTCTGCCAGGCCTGACCTAACTAAGAGGTTAAGGAGATATAGACCTGGATATTTGTATAGTAAACACTCGACTGAATTTGACAAATAGTTTGCATGTATGGACAGTGAATAAGAATATAAATAAATGACTGGTCATGAGATGTGGAGAATTGGACCTCCACATAGTGAGGAATTGGACCTCAAACTGTGTGAGGAGGAGCAGTGAAGTGAAGTTTCACATGCTTCTGTGGAATCGGTGGTGGAGTACCGCCGATTCCAAGGAGTCCAAGGAAAACTTAATGGTGCAGCAGCCTGGAAGAGTTGTAGAGGAGCCTGGTAGATAAACCTGGAAGAACCTGATGTCAGGATAGTGAACTCCCAGTTGTGGAAAGGAAGTTCTTATTGACTATTTGTATGGAGTTGGTAGAGTGCTTGAGTGTCATTAGCGTGCAAGACGCAGTGAAAGGTGGGTGATTGGTTATCATTTTTTGTGCCAAGAAATACTTATACTGAAGTTTATAGTGTTCCAGCTATAGGCTGGATTATCTGCAGAGATAAATATATTCTAGGGCTGATAGTGCCATATTTGTTTTACAAGGCTTAACTCACTTGGTGAGGATGGTAGCATAAGTGGCAAGCCAGGAGTTGGGCTACCACTTGGTATAAGCAGCTGATTGTCCGGATGGTATTGGTTTGCAACCAGGTTATAATATCATAGGGTGTTGAAGTTTATATACTGTATGCGAGTGCTTTATATATGTTCTGTGTTGTTATTAAATGTTTGTGATGAACAGGTGTTTGCTCTTGTCCTAGTGAGGCTTCCCAGGAAATGAGAGAGAGAGAGAAAAGCACCACAGTTGTGGACAAGGTAGTACAGAATAATAATTCAGAAAAGGGGATTGAGGAGATCATACCAAACTAGGAGAGTGTGGGGAGTCACGGCGGCTCAAGTGGGTGTGTGCACATGACAACAAGGCAAGTGTTGGAGCCGCATCCCCTAAATATATGACGCTGAGCCCCTCTCCAAAAGCAAGAAGCGTTCAGGGTGATCTCCTGGTCGAAGTATAAGCACTCTACAGAGGTTTTGGTGGATTGTCTGGAAGCGACAATCCATCGACCCACAACAACATTATATTAAGGTACCAAGTACGCCAAGGTGCACAGCGTTCCTGGCTATCTGGGTTCGAATCCTTCTGGGGTGTGGAGTTTTCAGTTAAATATATGTGAATGTGTGTGTGTGTGTCTGTATATGTATGTATGTGTAAAAAGTACATGCGGAAGCTGGTCAGAATTACATTTCACCTTTGTAAATGCACATTAATGACAGAATGTAAAAGACATATCGAACACTTGATTTAGGGCAGACGTAACTCTGTGTATCTGTTTGTATCTGCATCTGTATGTCTGTAGGTTAGATTAGCATTTTGAAAGCATTATAATCACCTTTTGTGGTTGATTATTCAATAAATTCCTGGACTATATGTTTAACAGATCTCTCGCCTTGTCCGTGGAGGACAGAAGAAAATGTATATATGCTGGTTAGCATTGTAAATGTCTGGCCACGTCTGTGGTAGAAAATAATAATAATAAAAATCTTTCCTCTGGATCAACAAGGACCATTGAACAGCTGTATGCTCAAAGTCGAATTCAACTGGATGTTGATTACTGGAGTCAGCCCCTGAATAAACACAGTCTCAAGTATACGAAGCTCCCTACGATCGTTGGTGTGTGTGATTATTTTCGTACCTGTCACTGTGTCTTGGCGATTCAGGATGGTGTTGTGGTATTGAGAATGATGTTGCTTAATACCTCCGTCTTACAAATAAAGTGTAAGACGTCTACTCAATGTATTCGTGGTATGTCCAATGTAACATATAATTCGGAGAGCAGTCTCCAGATCTGCATTTGTAATGATACACTACATTGGTACACCTCAGTTTGTCAGAGGAGGCAGAGATGTTATTTGTCATAGTGAGGGGAAGATGTTACAATAAGTGACAGGACGAATCTTTGCGTTTTCACTGCAAGGCTTGCAAGTCCTGTCAATTATATCCTTGGGTTTCTTCACGTGAAGCTTCAGGTAGAGGGAGCCGGTGGCTGAGCGGACAGAACACTGGACGCGTGATCCCGTGGTCCCGGGCGCCGGTGAGAAACATTGGGCAGAGTTTTTCACCCTGATGCCCCTGTTACCTAGCTGTAAATAGGTACCTGGGAGTTAGTCAGCTGTCACGGGCTGCTTCCTGGGGGTGGAGGCTTGGTCGAGGACCGGGCCACGGGGACACTAAAGCCCCGAAATCATCTCAAGATAACCTCCATGATGGGGGGCGGCATGCTCTAGGACTGGTAGTGTAAGGCGGTGTAAAGCGCTCTAAATGCCTCCTTACTTAGGTTCCTGAATGATGTTCTAACTTTTGTTAGCGTAGAGTACACTGATGTTGTTGTTCTATTTATATGTGCCTCTGAAGTTAGATTTGGTGTTACATCCAATCCCAGGTCTCTTTCTCAAATCGTCACAGGTAAATAGCATGCCTTAATTGTGTACTATCCAGTTGGTCTTTCACCTAGTCCGATTTCCATAACTTTACACTTGTTCGTGTTGAACTCCAGTAGCCATTTTTCCGAGAATCTTTGCAACTTGTTCAAGTTCTATTGGAGGATCCTACAATCCTCATCTGTCGCAACTCGTCTCATTAATTTCGCATCATCTGCAAACATCGACATACAGGACTCAACACCTGTAGACATGTCGTTTATGTATATTAGAAATTGAACTGGTCCCAGCGCCATTCCTTGAAGTACTCCACTTGTTACTGTTCTCCAGTCCGACTTTTCGCCCACTATTGTTACTCTCTTGCTCCTGCCTGTTAGGTAGTTCCTTACCCATGCTTTTTCCGTTTATTTCCACCTGCCTCTCAAATTTGAATAGCAGTCTTCTGTGTGATACTGTATCAATGGCTTTTTGGCAGTCTAGAAATATGCAGTCTGCCCATTCTTCCTTCTTCTGCCTTATTCTTGTTACTTTATCATAGACTTCCAGAAGGTTTGTTAACTACTGACCAGTATCAATGACAAGTATCCCCTGCAAAGTACTTTAAAACATAATCAGGTTAAAGATTATTTACACACTTAAGATAGAAATAGGTACTAAAACACGGGTTGAGGTAAGCCAGATAAAATTCGGTACTTATACAACAACATGGGTTCAGGGAAGAGAAATCACGTTAAAGTTTGCGGCGCGCACGCTCGGGGCGCGAAAGTGTTAAGCGCCTCTTTTATCTCCTTTCTTGAAAATTGGTACCACATTAGCCTTCTTCCAGCAACTGGGCAACTCTCCCGTCGTAAGTGACTCATTAAAGAGTATTGCTGGAGGATTGCTGAGGGCCTGCGCTGTCTCTTTTAGTATCCACGGTGATACTTTATCTGGTTCAACTGCTTTAGTTGCATCCAGTGTTGTCAGCTGTTTCATTATCTCCTCTGCTGTCACCTCTACATCTGGTACTCTCTCATCTAGGGTCATCTCTTCTAACAATGCGAGCTGCTCAGGCTCAGTTGTGAACACTCCATGGAAACTGGCGTTCAGTACCTCGCAGATTTCCTTGTCCCTTTCTGTATATGATCCTTCTGTTTTCCATAGTCTTGTCACTTGGTCGTTCACCGACATTTCCCTTCTTATATGACTAGTAGTAGGCATCCTTCAGTCTCGGGAGACTATGGAGTTGCGCTCTGGTTGTCAATCCTGGTTCAGCGTCTGGTGTGACTGATGAGGCCGATCCCAGAATGGCAGTCCATCCCACACTGAGCACAAACGAAATCTGATTCTGGTCTGTCTTCCTGCCTGCCGACTATCCTTCTCTCTCTTTGCCTCAGATTGCTTGGCAAGTGACTCCTCAAACTTGTAGAGAGACCTCTGAACAGACTCACCCAGGCTGAAAAGTCTGTGGCCAGTGTTTCCCACGTAGCAAGTTCGACGTCCATGGCTTTCAGGTCCCTCCTGCATATGTCTTTGTACCGTAGCTGGGGTTTGCCTGTTGGACGCTTTCCTTGCATCAGCTCTCCATACAGGAGATCCTTGGGGATCCTGCCCATTCGCTCCACGTACCCGAGCCAGCACATTCGTCTCTACTTCAGCACTGTGTACATGCTGGTGATTCTAGCTCTCCCCAGGACGCTCTTGTCACCTTGTCCTGCCAGGTGATGTCCAAGATGTGTCGGAGGCAGCGCATGTGGTAGGTATTGATAGGCTTGTATGGCTATGTAGTAATTTAGAGGTTTTTTTGCTTTAATCGCAATATCGTTCTTTTCATTTCTTTCCAATACCTTCCTTATATCTATGTATTCGATCCTCGCTCTGTTGCATCTATTCCTGTTGTCATCCCTACTTCCTCCTTTTCCTTCTGCTTCCTGATACTGTCTATTAAATCATGGGTTATTATATCCACTCCTACTTTTTTTCCTTACTGATTGTATGAATTTCCATCAGTAAGGGAGGCCTTACTTCGGCCTCCTTGTATTTCACTTGATTAAGTCCATCATATCTTGTAGTGTTTTTGCTCTAAGTTCTACCTCTCACTGCACTTCTAGCATTCCCTTATCATCCTGTGTGTGTGTGTGTGTGTGTGTGTGTGTGTGTGTGTGTGTGTGTGTGTGTGTGTGTTCACCTAGTTGTGCTTGAGGGGGTTGAGCTCTGCTACTTCGGCCCGCCTCTCAACTGTCAGTCAATCAACTGTTACTAACTACTGACTATTCCCCCCCCCCCACACACACACATACACAGGCAACAGCCCGTAGCAGCTGTCTAACTCCCAGGTACCAATTTTTACTGCTAGGTAACAGGAGCATCAGAGTGAAAGCAACTCTGCCCATTTGTTTTTGCCATAACCGGGGATCGAACCCGGATCCAAGGATTACGAGCCCAGAGCGCTGTCCACTCAGTTATCAGGTGTGTGTGTGTGTGTGTGTGTGTGTGTGTGTACTCACCTATTTGTGTCTGCAGGATCGAGCATTGACTCTTGGATCCCACCTTTCGAGCCATCGGTTGTTTACAGCAATGACTCCGATCCTATTTCCCTATCATACTTAGTTTTAAAATTATGAATAGAATTTGCTTCCACAACCTGCTCCTTAAGTGCATTCCATTTTCCCACTACTCTCACGCTAAAAGAAAACTTCCTAACATCTCTGTGACTCATCTGAGTGTCCAGCTTCTACTCAGGTCCCCTCGTTCTGTTACTATTCCTGTGTGAACATTTCGTCTATTTCCACTCTGTCAATCCCCCCGAGTATTTAATACGTTCCTATCATATCCCCCCTCTCCCTTCTTTTTTCTAGTGTCGTAAGGCTCATTTCCTTCAGGCGCTCTTCATGCCCCATCCCTCGCAACGCTGGGACGAGTCTCGTTGCAAACTTCTGGACCTTTTCCAGTTTCCTTATGCGTTTCTTCAGATGGGGGAGTTCATGATGAGGCGGCATACTCTAAGACTGGCCTCACGTAGGCAGTGTAAAGCGCCCTAAATGCCTCCTTACATAGGTTTCTGAATGATGTTCTAACTTTTACTAGTGTAGAGAACGCTGCTGTCGTTATCCTATTAATATGTGCCTCAGGAGACAGATTAGGTGTTACGTCCACGCCCCAGGTCTCTTTCGCGCGTCGTCACAGGTAGGCTGTTCCCCTTCATTGTGTACTGTCTCTTTGGTCTCCTAGCACCTAGTCCCATTCGCATAACTTTACATTTGCTCGTGTTGAACTCCAGTAGCAATTTCTCTGACTATCTCTGCAACCTGTTTAAGTCCTCTTGGAGGATCCTACAATCCTCATCTGTCACAACTCTTCTCATCAACTTTGTGTCATCCGCGAACATTGACATGTAGGAGTCTACTTCGGTAAACATGTCGTTAACATATATTAGAAATAGAATTGGTCCCAGCACTGATCCTTGAGATACTCCACTCGTTACTGTTTGCCAGTCCGACTTCTCGCCCCCTACCGTAACTCTTTGGCTCCTTCCTGTTAGGTAGTTCTTTATCCATGCCAGGCCCTTTCTTCCCACTTCCGCCTGCCTCTCAAGTTTGAATAGCAGTCTCATGTGCGGTACTGTATCAAAGGCTTTTTGGCAGTCCAGAAATATGTAGTCTGCCCAACCATCTCTGTCCAATCTTATCCTTGTTATTTTATCATAGAATTCCAAAAGGTTTGTTAGGCAAGATTTCCCTTTCCAGAACCCATGTTGATGTTTGTTTACAAACCTAACGTTATCTAAGTGTGCAACCAGTCTTAGTCTAATTATTCTTTCAAGTATTTTACAGGGGATGCGTGTCAGTGATACAGGTCTGTAGTTAAGTGCCGCCTCCCTATCATCTTTCTTGAAAATCGGTACAACATTTGCCCTCTTCCAGCAATTGGGCAATTCCCCCGACATAAGTGATTCATTACAGATCCTTACCAGAGGCTCGCTGAGGGCCTGCGCTGCCTCTTTTAGTATCCACGGTGATACTTTGGTCCAACTATTTTAGTTGCATCCAGTGTTGTGAACTGTTTCACTACTTCTGCTTTCACCTCTATATCTGATAGTCTTTCATCTTGGGTAATCTCTTTTAACAGTGGGAGCTGCTCAGACTCGGTTGTGAACACTCCATGGAAACTGGCATTCAGTGCCTCAGATTTCCTTGTCATTTTCTGTATATGCCCCCTCTGTTTTCCTTAGTCTTGTCACTTGGTCGTTCATCGACATTTTTCTTCATATATGGCTGTGTAGTAATTTAGGTTACTTTTTCGCTTTGATTGCAATATCGTTCTCATAATTTCTTTCCGATGCTTTTATGTTAATGTAATAGTTCCTAGCTCTGTTGCATCTGATCCTGATGTCATCTGTCCTTTGTCTTCTGTACTTCCTCCACTCCCGCCTGCATCTCATTTTTGCTTCCTGACACTGTGTATTAAACCATGGGTTATTGTATTCCCACTTACTTTTTTCCTTTACTGTTGGTATAAATCTCTCTTCGGCCTCCTGGCATTTCCGTATGACTAGGTCCATCATATCTTGGACTGTTTTTCCTCTAATTTCTTCCTCCCACTGCACTTCTCCCAGATAGTCCCTGATCCTCCTATAGTCCCCTTTCCTGTAGTCAACTCTCCTTTCCCAGACCTCTTGTCCCTTGGTCACAAGTTTGAATTCCATCATATAGTCAAAGACTAGGACACAATGGTCACTGGCCCCCTAGAGGTATTTCATGTTCCAAATTCTCGATGTCTTCTACGTTCTGGGTGAAAATTAGGTCTAATAGACTCGGTGCATCTCCTCCTCTTTCCCTTGTGTCTTCCTTCACATGTTGTGTTAGGAAATTCCTGTCTATAACATCTACTAACTTTGCTCCCCACGTTTCGTCCCCTCCATGGGAATTCCATGATTCCCAATTTCTCTCTCCATGATTTAGGTTCCCCATGACCAGCAGTTTCGCTCTCATTCTGTGAGCTAATGTTGCTGCCTTCTGTAGTTCACCTATGCATGCCTTGTTGTCATCATGCTCCTTCCTGGGTCTTCTACTGTTTGGTGGGGGATTGTAGATTACCAAGATCAGTCTTCATCCCATCTGCTGTCAGAGTTCCATGTACGGAGCTTGTGCTCTCATTGGTAACCTGATTTCTCAGGTTTTCAAACTTCCATTTCCCCTTTATTAGGAGTGCCACTCCCCCTCCCTGTCTCTGTGTCCTTTTCTTATCACCTGGTACCCCTCTGGAAAGATTGCATCCGAGATCATGCCATTTATTTAAGTTTCCACTATTGCAACTGTGTGTGTGTGTGTGTGTGTGTGTGTGTGTGTGTGTGTGTGTGTGTGTGTGTGTGTGTGTGTGTGTGTGTGTGTCTACTCATCTAAATGTGCTTGCCGGGTCGAGCTAGGTTAAATTAGCTGCAAGTACTTCTACGTCTAATCTATTCCATTTATTGATAGTTCTAATACTGAAAGTTTTTCTTGATGTCTCTGACTCATTTGCATCTGTAGTTCCATCTATAACCTCTCGTTTTCTGTTTCTAGTTTTGAGCAACGCTACTTTGACAATTCCCCTTACTCTTATATGTCATCATATTCCCTTCTGTTTCATTTCCTCTACTGTGGTAAGGTGCAGTTCTTTGTTTTCCTTCAGTAACTTGGATAAAGGGACTTTTCGGGCCTATATAAGCGAAGTTGGGACCCACACTTCAGTATGCATCCCCAGCATGAAACCCTTCGACTGAAAAAGGAAATAGTAAACCTAGAAAAGGTCCATATATAAGCAACGATGCTCGGTCCTAACCCTAAGTAACTGAGCTTGAAGGATACACGGACGTTGGCCACTATGCCATATGCAGCTGTAGTTATTCTACAAATGTGGACTTCTGGCATTTGATTTGGGGGTTATCCCCACTCCCTAGTCTTTGTTCTTGTCTGATTGAAGAATATCTTTCCTCTATCCTATACTGCTGCACTAATCTTCGCACTCCTGTTCCTATCCTCATAACTATTTGCATTTGGTGGGGTTAAATTCTAGCAACCATTTATCAAACCACTTGGAGTGTGTCCAAATTCTTTTGCAATGCCTCACAATCTATCCCTTACCTGATTCTTCTCATTACTTTTGTATCATCTGCTAACATCAATATGAAGGAGCCAATTTCCTTTTATCAGGTCATTTGACATTAGCAACGGTATGGGCCCCTAGAACCGACCCTTGTGGTACTCCACTCGAAACCTCTCTTCACGCTGATGTGTCTTCCCTCTCTATAACCCTTTGCTGCCTTCTTGAGAGATACTCTAACCTACCTTAGGACTTTTCAAGATACACCAGCCTGCTTCTCTAGTTTGAGTACTCTCAGTCATTCATGCAGGACCATATCACATGCCTTCTGACAGTCGAGGAATATGCAGTTTGTCCATCCCTCTCTATTATTTGATTTTTGTCATATTTTTGTAGAACTAGCAAGTTTGTCGAGCAGGATTTTTCTTTAATAGAACCATGCTTGTGCCTTGAGACAAAATTGGTGTGTTGTAAGGGTTCTTGTAGCTTGCTTCGGATGAGTGTCTCTAGCAACTTGCAGGGGGATACTTGTTAGTGATACGGGCCAGAACCTTAACTGTGTGTTCTCACCTTGTGCCTTCCGGATTGAGCTCTTAGCTCCTGGAACCCGCTTTTCTATCCGCTGGTTCTGTTGCATTGACTCCTGATCTATTTCTATATCATACCTGCTTTCAAAGCCGTGATTTGAATTTGCTTCTACAACCTGCTCCTGTAGGTCATTCCACGTACTAGGCTTACGCTAAAAGAAACATTCTAACAACTCTTGACACATCAGAATATGAAGTTTCCTTCCATGCCCCCTTGTTCTATTGGTATTCATTTTAAACCTTTCCTCATAGTCATAGAATTTAATCTATGATTCATCTGAGAGCGCTAGCTCTTATTCCATTGTGAACATTTCCTCTCTTTACACACTGTCAATCCCAATAAAATTTTTATGCGTCTCTATTATGTCTTCCCCCCCCCTCTCTCTCTCTCTCTCTCTCTCTCTCTCTCTCTCTCTCTCTCTCTCTCTCTCTCTCTCTCTCTCTCTCTCTCTCTCTCTCTCTCTCTCTCTCATCTTTTCTAGCATCGTTAGGCTAGAAAATTTATATGAGCATATAAATAGAAAATTATATTTGTATGAGCCCCCAAAGTTACGTTTGTGTTATGTCGACTCTCAGATTTGTTGTTGTATAGAGAGGTAGTTTCCATTTGCTGTCTTTTTGGTGTCCTTTTACATGCTACCATTTCCTTGCATTTGCTGGTGTTGAAATCCAGTAACAATTTCTCGAACCAGCTCTGCAGCTTGTTTAGTTCATCTTGGAGACTTTCAATCATTTGTCTCAACTATTCTCATTATTATTGCATAATCTACAAACACTGACTTATGGGACTCAACTGCTGTAGATAAGTCATTTACACAAGTGAGAAATAGTGTGGATCGCAGCACACATCCTTGAGGTACTCCACTCGTTACTGCTCGCCAGTCCTACTTCTTGCCCTGACTCCTGTCTTTTAGGTAATTCCTTATCCATATCAGTGCTCTTTCACTTACTCCTGCCTGCCTCTTGAAGTTATGTAGTAATCTCTTGTGAGGAGATTACTTGAGGAACTATGCCAAAGGGTTTTTGGCAGTCAAGAGAGTCGCAATCTACCCAACCTTCTTTGTCCAGTAGCTTTAGTTTCGTCCAGTGATGCTATTTGTTCCTTACTTCCTCGGTGTTGCCTCAATATACAAGTCTCTCATCGAGGGTTACCTGCTCTTCTAGAACTGGAAGCTGTTCAGTCTCAGTTGTGAAGCTGGCATTAAGTTCCTTGCAAATTTCTTTATCATATCCTGTATATCTCCACTTTTTCGTTCACTGTTATATTCTTTCGTATATGAGTATTTAGGAGTTATTGTTTTTAAAGCAAAGAAAAAACTAAATCATTTTGTTTCTTTCAGATATTCTTATATTTATATATATTGGTTTCTGGTCCTGTGCATCTATTCCGGTTTTCTTCCACTCCCTCTTGCTTTTCATTTTTGCTTCTGGGCATCATATGCTGAAATTTGGATTGCATAGTGACTATGCAATCCACTACTAGTCCTATAATTTGGATTATAGTCCTTCCTACTGTTGTCCCTTGTCCTTATGAAACTCTTCAGTCTGCATATCAATTTTATTTGATTCATTATTTCTTGGACTGCCTTATCTCTGCAATGTAAAGGATCTGGGTGTACTCATGTCGGAAGACCTTACCTTTGAAGAACACAATAAAGTAGCCGTCACAACTGCAAGAAAAATGACAGGTTGGATAACAAGAACTTTTCACACTAGAGATGCTATACCGATGATGACACTTTTCAAAACGCTTGTGCTCTCTAGAGTGGAGTACTGCTGCACAATGACAGCCCCTTTCACTGCGGGTGAAATTGCTGACCTGGAGAGCGTGCAGAGATCCTTTACTGCTAGAATCCACTCGGTAAAACATCTAAACTATTGGGACCGACTAAAGAGCCTAAATCTGTATTCCCTTGAGCGCAGGCGGGAGAGATACATAATAATTTACACGTGGAAAATATTAGAGGAGCTGGTCCCAAACCTGCACACAGAAATAACATCACATGAGACCAGAAGACATGGCAGGATGTGCAGAATACCCCCGTTGAAAAGCAGAGGTGCAACTGGTACTCTGAGAGAGAACTCTATCAACATCAGAGACCCGAGACTGTTCAACACGCTTCCACTACACATAAGGGACATAACTGGCAAACCCCTCACAGTGTTCAAGAGAGAACTGGATAAGCACCTCCAAAGGATACCTGATCAACCAGGCTGTGACTCATACGTCAGGCTGCGAGCAGCCGCGTCCAACAGCCTGGTTGATCAGTCCAGCAACCAGGAGGCCTGGTCGATGACCGGGCCGCGGGGACGATAAGCCCCGGAAGCACCTCAAGGTATCCTCAAGGTAAGGTATCTCTAAATTCTTCCTCCCATTGAACATTTTCCAGATGCTCTTACTCTTCCTATAACCACCTTTTGCTATAGTTTCCTTTCCCTGACCCCTTGTCACATGGTCTTAGTTTTAAGTTCGATCATATATAGTCAAATGCCAGGAAACACTGATCACTATCACCTAGTGATATTTCGTGTTCCAAGGTCTCGATTTATTTCTCATTCTGGGTCCGTCCAAGTGATTGGGCACCATTCCTTCTCCCCACCCCATCCCAAATCCTTATCCTGACCCCTTCCAAGTGCTATATAGTCGTAATGGCTTGGCACTTTTCCCCCTGATAGTTTCCTTCCCTTCTCATTCTGGATGATGATCAAGTCCAGTAGACTTGGTGTATCTCCTCTTTATGTTGTCATCCTTTACACGATGTGTTAACAACTTAATTTCCATAACTTCCAGTAATTTGGCTCCCCCTCGTTTCTTCCTAGCCATTGAGACTCCTCAATTCCCAGTCGATTACTATGTGACTTAGATTCCCCGTGACTAGCGGCTTGGCTCCTAATCTGTGTGATGCTCTGCAGCTCACCTGTGCATGCTTTGTTGTTGGCATCGTATTCCTGTGTGGGTAGTCTGTTGTTTGCTGAGGAAGGGGGGGATGAGTGTGTGCGTGTGGATAGAGGATACCTGATCAATCAGGCTGTGATTCATGCGTCAGGCTGCGAGCAGCCGCGTCCAACAGCCTGGTTGACCAGTCCATCAACCAGGAGGCCTGGTCGAGGACTGGGCCTCGGGGACGCTAAGCCCCGAAATCGTCGCAAGATAAGGTGTGCTTGTGTGCGTAGAGATGGACCTAATGAATTCAACAATCACTTGGTTTTGTTTACGTGCCATCTCAAACTGCACTCACCGCTACCACCTGTAGAAATGAGAAGTTGAGAACTGTACAGTTACGAATCCCCACACACGCTCAGTTCAGTTACTCCTTTCAGTTAAAAATATGGAACATTGCATTTGTCGCAGTTTAACTGTACAGTTCTGTTGAACTGACGAAATGAGCAACTGAGATACCCACACACGTGCAGTTTTAACTGACAGTTTTAACTGAACAGTTATAACTGTCAGTTAAAACTGCACGTGTGTGGCCGGCCTAAGGGGGTGTAGCGACAAGCACCACACCTAACAACCAACGAATGGTGCCAAGAAGCACACTTTGCTCCTCCACTTTTGGCTACAAATGTCTCTCAACATGACAAGGTCTCATGTTTTTCTAAGCCCTTGCCAAGTGCTTCAGGTCGTGTCTTTGTTTGAGCTGGGCAATTAGTTGTCCCGAGTGCGTTTGTCTTGTTCTTGGGCGATGTTGACATGGACACTGCAATTTAACAACGGCTCTGTAATATCACAATAAAAACACAGCATTTCCAAGCTTAATGAACGCCAGAGGTAAACACGTTAACTACAGCTCCTCGTTAGTCTCTCGTCCACCTGACTGTACAAATATCTTAATACAATTTCAACGTGCAGTTTACTTCCATAATAAAATATCGTTATGTGTATCATATATATATTCTATTATGATTATTATTATTACACGTTGTAGTCGTATTTATATAATTTGCAATTTGTGTTATTTAGTAACTAGCTGTGTTTTTAATAAGTTTAGTCTGACCTGACCATTCATAGGGTTCTTCTTCTGACCATTCATATGGTTCTTCTTCTGACCATTCATATGGTTCTTCTTCTGACCATTCGTATGGTTCTTCTTCTGACCATTTGTATGGTTCTTCTCCTGACCATTCATATGGTTCTTTTGACCATTCTTATGGTTCTTCTCCTGACCATTCTTATGGTTCTTCTGACCATTCTTATGGTTCTTCTCCTGACCATTCATATGGTTCTTCTCCTGACCATTCATATGGTTCTTCTCCTGACCATTCATATGGTTCTTCTCCTGGTCATTCATATGGTTCTTCTCCTGACCATGCATAAGAACATAAGAATAAAGGTAACTGCAGAAGGCCTTTTGGCCCATACGAGGCAGCTCCTATTTATAATCACCCAGTCTCATTAATATATGTCTAACCTATGCTTCACACAATCAAGGGACCCTACTTCCACCACATTACGTGGTAATTGGTTCCACAAATCAACAACCCTTTTACGGAAACAGTATTTACCCAAGTCTTTCCTAAATCTAAATTTATTCAATTTATACCCATTGTTTCGTGTTCTGTCTTGTGTTGATACTTTTAAAACCCTATTAATATCCACTTTGTTATGTACACTTGTACCCCTCTATCATGTCACCCCTAATTCTTCGTCTTTCTAGAGAATATAATTTAAGCTTCGTCAATCTTTCTTCAGTTGACAGGTGTTTAATTTGGGGGATTAACTTTGTCATCCTTTGCGTGACGCATTCTAGTGAGTTTATATCCATTATATAGTACGGCGACCAAAACTGAACTACATAATCTAAATGAGGCCTAACCAGAGCAAGATATAGCTGAAGAACACCACCAGGTGTCTTATTACTTACGCTTCGATTAATAAATCCCAGTGTCCTATTTGTCTTATTACGAACATTTATGTAAGGATTGTTTAGTTTTACATTCTTACTTATCATAACTCCCAGATCCTTTTCGCAGTCCGACTTTGCAATCTCAACACCATCTAGCTCGTATCTTGTAACGTTATCATTACCTAGCCGCAAAACCTTATATTTGTCAGCATTAAACTACATCTGCCAATCTTTTGACCATTGCCTAACCCTATTTAGATTGCCTTAAGTGATAGTGAGTTTTTCTTGTTTATTACCCTCCCAATTTTTTTATTATCGGCAAATTTGCAAATATTGCTGCTTAGACCTGAATTTAAATCATATATATACATATATTATGAATAACAGAGGCCCTAGGACAGAGGGTTTCTTGATTTAAGGGCTTAGCGTTTTCTACCTGGAACAGGAGCGGGGCTGTAACTTCATATATGGTTCTCCTTGTCCTGACCATTTATATGGTTCTTCTCCTGACCATTTATATGGATCTTCTCCTGACCATTTATATGGTTCTTCTCCTGACCATTTATATGGTTCTTCTCCTGAGCATTTATATGGTTCTTCTGAGCATTTATATGGTTCTTCTCCTGACCATTTATATGGTTCTTCTCCTGAGCATTTATATGGTTCTTCTGAGCATTTATATGGTTCTTCTCCTGACCATTTATATGGTTCTTCTCCTGACCATTTATATGTTCTTCTGAGCATTTATATGGTTCTTCTCCTGACCATTTATATGGTTCTTCTCACGACCATTTATATGGTTCTTCTCCTGACCATTTATATGGTTCTTCTCACGACCATTTATATAATATCTTCAAACCAAATTCTCGTACAGATAGTGTTAACATTAGTATTAAGAATGAAAGCAAGTTCCTTGGCCTATACATAGACAAGAGACTAAACTTCAGCACCCACTTATAACACACAGCCTGAACATTCTCAACAAATGCAGGCGTACTCTCTCAAATTCAGATATTGTGTTCCCCACTCTGCTCTCCTCTCATACTTCTCGCTAAACTATCCCTGACTTGGGCCTGACAGCTGAGTAGACAGCGCTTCAGATTCAAAGTCCTGAGGTTCCGGGTTCGATCCCCGGCGGAGGCGGAAACAAATGGGCAGAGTTTCTTTCACCTTGATGCACCTGTTACCTAGCAGTAAATAGGTACCTGGAGTTAGACAGCTGCTACGGGCTGCTTCCTGGGGGTGTGAAAAAAATACCCTATCACTTCACATTTCAGCTGACCCTCTCCTGGCCCTTAAGGTGACCCTTCACCTGGCCCTTTAGGTGACCCTTCACCTGGCTCTTTAGGTGACCCTTCACCTGGCCCTTTAGGTGACCCTTCACCTGGCCCTTTAGGTGATCCTTCACCTGGCCCTTTAGGTGACCCTTCACCTGGCCCTTTAGGTGACCCCTCACCTGGCCCTTTAGGTGACCCTTCACCTGGCCCTTTAGGTGATCCTTCACCTGGCCCTTTAGGTGACCCTTCACCTGGCCCTTTAGGTGATCCTTCACCTGGCCCTTTAGGTGACCCTTCACCTGGCCCTTTAGGTGACCCTTCACCTGGCCCTTAAGATGACCCATCACCTGGCCCTTTAGGTGACCCTTCACCTGGCCCTTTAGGTGATCCCTCACCTGGCCCTTTAGGTGATCCTTCACCTGGCCCTTTAGGTGACCCTTCACCTGGCCCTTTAGGTGACCCTTCACCTGGCCCTTTAGGTGACCCTTCACCTGGCCCTTTAGGTGACCCTTCACCTGGCCCTTAAGATGACCCATCACCTGGCCCTTTAGGTGACCCTTCACCTGGCCCTTTAGCTGACCCTTCACCTTGGTTGAAGGGTTTCCTGGACACTCCCCACACCCCCATTTTGTTTCCACCCCCCTCTCTTCCCTCCCCTCATCTTTCCTCCTTACCCCGCCCCCTTCCTCTCCCCCCCCACCCACCCTCTGTTCCCTCTGCCAGGTGAAGTGTGGCCCTTCACCTGAAGTGGCCCTAGCTAAAGGGCTAGGTGAAGGGGCGGGGTAAGATGACTTTTCGCCTGTCCCTTCAGCTGACCCCCCCCCCACCTAGCCCTTTAGCTAGGGGGGCCCCTTCAGGTGAAGGGCCACACTTCACCTGGCAGAGGGAACTAGAGGGTGCGGGGGGGGGGAGGAAGCAGACGTGGTAAGGAGGAAAGATAGGAAAGGGGGGAGGAAAGATGAGGGGGGGTGGGAGAGGGGAGTGTGTCCAGGCAGTGGTGGGATGTCCCTTCAAGTGTTCACAGGTGTATGTCGTGAGAGAGGGAGAGAGAGGGGGGGGGGGGGAAGGAAGAGACGTGTCAGGTCAAAGGTTTCAGAGCTTATAGAGTACGAAAAATATTCTGCAGAAGGCCTTCCCCTCCCACACTTTACCCTCCCCTCCCACACTTTACCCTTCCATCCCACACATTGGATGCCGTTTGGCAGTTGATGATACTTGCTAGGGGACGGGAGAGATCACACACTGTCATTGCTTCAAGGGCATTATTGGGTAAGGTAACAAGGTATAGTAGGAGCCAGGAGGTCCTGCCTACTCTGGTGCTGTGAGATACTGAGGCCTACTTGAGAACCGGCACTGCCACTCTATGGCGTGTGACGTCATGGGCTAACTGCCTGTGATTGGCTATTCTCTTCAACCGTCATACAATTTGAGAACTAACACCACTCGGACACGCTACCAAATCGACGTCCCTTGTCGACAAGCTCTGGCTAGCTGGTTACAATGACACTGAAAGGACCCTCAGTAACATACAATAATGGCTTCCATGTAATATTGCATATTAAACATTAAAAGGTAGATGAGGTGTGCGTAATACTAACACCGCTCGGCATGTGCACAACAATTATAACGTTATAGGTGAAAAATCCTGATAACAATGCTTTATTTGGTACAAGAACATAAAGAACATGTGAATGTCTAAGTATCAGACAATACTTTGAGTTGTATTGTTCATATCTAAGACAAAATTATCAATATCTTGCGTTAATGGCATGTGCTTGGAAAAAAATAATTAAAGACAATTATCTGCTTTAATGGAACAAAGTTATGACCTAACAACCACAATGGAATTTTTAAGATTAGATAACAGGGAGGAAAAAAATTAATGTACAATATATTTACAAGATATTTACAAGGACTGGATCTAGAATGATAACATCTTAGTGATAGTAGTTAGGAATCACTGGCCTCAGTGTTGTTGCTAGAACATCAATGGAACTCTTGATGACATGCACTGTGCAAATACAAATGGCACAATAGACTTAACAATGACATCTGATTTATGACACAAAATAAAGTTGAAAGAAGTATATACAATGCATTATACAGTCATAATAGGACACATGGGGTAGAAATACTGGGAAGTAAGTTTTGCCAACAAAAACAAAATAACTGCAGAATGCACTTAATTATAAATTCTGCGAATGTGAACAGCTAGTTCATCGAGAGCACTATACAACTCTGGCTCTGACTGAAGGTCAGGAACAGATGATACTGCATGTGTCAAGCTCTCATCTTGGAAGTCAATTATGTTAGCATCTAGCCAATGTACATGTGATGAGTGCACGATTGAAACGAATGGTTTAGATCTAAGATTATAGGTGCTAGCTTGCGTGGCTGTACATCAAGTGGTCTGTCAACCACAGTAGGTCGGGTCCCAATACTAGAATCTGTCTGGGTAGATTCATTGTCATCTTCCTCAGTCTCGTCAGCCGTCGTGTTAGCTAACTTCATGTGGTCTAAATGTTACTTTATACTCTCCTGTTAACAAATTCTTAAGTTTGTACTTGTTACCTTTGATAAGCTCTATTACCTTACATGTTTCATAGTTAGCTTGTACATAGGGCCAGACCTGTGTTGGTTAACACATTCCCCTCCTCTCTCACATTTTACTCTTCCTTCCCACACATTCTCCTCCCCTTCCACACTTTATCATTCCCTCCACTTTCCCCCCTCTCCTACACTTTCCCCTCCCTTGTGACACTTCCCCCCCCCCTTCCTCCCACACTATCTGGAGTAGTTGTTACACACCCCCCTCTCGGGTGCCAGAGTTGACCACGACACAGGCAGTGTTGACCACGACACAGGCAGTGTTGACCACGACACAGGCAGTGTTGACCACGACACAGGCAGTGTTGACCACGACACAGGCAGTGTTGACCACGACACAGGGCAGTGTTGACCACGACACAGGGCAGTGTTGACCACGACACAGGGCAGTGTTGACCACGACACAGGGCAGTGTTGACCACGACACAGGGCAGTGTTGACCACGACACAGGGCAGTGTTGACCACGACACAGGGCAGTGTTGACCACGACACAGGGCAGTGTTGACCACGACACAGGGCAGTGTTGACCACGACACAGGGCAGTGTTGACCACGACACAGGGCAGTGTTGACCACGACACAGGGCAGTGTTGACCACGACACAGGGCAGTGTTGACCACGACACAGGGCAGTGTTGACCACGACACAGGGCAGTGTTGACCACGACACAGGGCAGTGTTGACCACGACACAGGGCAGTGTTGACCACGACACAGGGCAGTGTTGACCACGACACAGGGCAGTGTTGACCACGACACAGGGCAGTGTTGACCACGACACAGGGCAGTGTTGACCACGACACAGGGCAGTGTTGACCACGACACAGGGCAGTGTTGACCACGACACAGGGCAGTGTTGACCACGACACAGGGCAGTGTTGACCACGACACAGGGCAGTGTTGACCACGACACAGGGCAGTGTTGACCACGACACAGGGCAGTGTTGACCACGACACAGGGCAGTGTTGACCACGACACAGGGCAGTGTTGACCACGACACAGGGCAGTGTTGACCACGACACAGGGCAGTGTTGACCACGACACAGGGCAGTGTTGACCACGACACAGGGCAGTGTTGACCACGACACAGGGCAGTGTTGACCACGACACAGGGCAGTGTTGACCACGACACAGGGCAGTGTTGACCACGACACAGGGCAGTGTTGACCACGACACAGGGCAGTGTTGACCACGACACAGGGCAGTGTTGACCACGACACAGGGCAGTGTTGACCACGACACAGGGCAGTGTTGACCACGACACAGGGCAGTGTTGACCACGACACAGGGCAGTGTTGACCACGACACAGGGCAGTGTTGACCACGACACAGGGCAGTGTTGACCACGACACAGGGCAGTGTTGACCACGACACAGGGCAGTGTTGACCACGACACAGGGCAGTGTTGACCACGACACAGGGCAGTGTTGACCACGACACAGGGCAGTGTTGACCACGACACAGGGCAGTGTTGACCACGACACAGGGCAGTGTTGTGTTGGAACACTTACCTTGTGGCTAACAACACATGGTAATCGTCCGCAATCTAAAGGACACATGATGCTTTTTCCACTATTCATACTTCATTGAGAAACGCGCGTCACAACACACACCACACAACACTCATGCGCATTCAGGCGCGCGCGCGCGCGCGCGCGCGCACACACACACACACACACACACACACACACACACCACACACACACACACACACACGCACACGCACGCACGGACGGACGGACGGACGGACGGACGCGCGCGCGCACACACACATACACGGGCTCGATTTCCGGTTCCGGCAGAGACAAATGGGCAGTTTCTTTCATCCTAATGCCCCTGTTACCTAGCAGTAAATAGGTACCTGGGAGTTAGTCAGCTGTCACGGGCTGCTTCCTGGGGTGTGTGTGTGTATGTGTGTGTCGTGTGGAGGCAAAAAAAAAAATAGCAGTAATAGAAACAGTTGTTTGACAGTTGAGAGGTGGGCCGAAAGAGCAGACCCCCGCAAGCACAACTAGGTGAACACACACACACACACACACACACACACACACACACACACACACACACCACACACACACACACACACACACACACAATGTAATGTAATGAAGATAGGTGTAGGGAGCAGGAGGCCAGATACAAGGTATCATCTGGGAGAGGAAATTCTTCAGGAGTCAGAGAAAGAAAGAGACTTGGGGGTTGATATCACATCAGACCTGTCTCCTGCCGCCCATATCAAGAGGATAACATCATTTGCATATGCTAGGCTAGCCAACATACAAACGGCATTCAGAAACTTGTGTAAAGAAACATTCAGAACTTTGTATACCACATATGTCAGGCCAATCCTGGAGTATGGAGCCCTAGCATGGAGTCCATATCTAGTCAAGGATAAGACTAAACTGGAAAAGGTTCAAAGGTTTGCCACCAGACTAGTACCCGAGCTGAGAGGTATGAGCTACGAGGAGAGATTACGGGAATTAAACCTCACTTCGCTGGAAGACAGAAGAGTTAGGGGGGACATAATCACCACATTCAAGATTCTGAAGGGATTGATAGGGTAGATAAAGACAGGCTATTTAACACAAGGGGCACACGCACTAGGGGACACAGGTGGAAACTGAGTGCCCAAATGAGCCACAGAGATATTAGAAAGAACTTTTTTAGTGTCAGAGTGGTTGACAAATGGAATGCATTAGGAAGTGATGTGGTAGAGGCTGACTCCATACACAGTTTTAAGTGTAGATATGATAGAGCCCAATAGGCTCGGTAATCTGTACACCAGTTGATTGACGGTTGAGAGGTGAGACCAAAGAGCAAGAGCTCAACCCCCGCAAGCACAACTAGGTGAGTACACACACACAACAAAAGAAGGTGCAGAAGCACTAAGTGTGCCACTCTATGGTGTATAACAGGTCACTTGAAAGAGAAGACCTACCGGAAAGCTGGAAGACAGCTAAGGTAGTCCCAATATAGAAATGGGTGACAGGCAAGAGGCACTGAACTACAGGCCAGTTTTAAAAACTTGTATACCATGCAAGTTATGGAGAAGATTGTGAGGAAAAGGCTCGTAGAGCATCTGGAGGGAAATAGTTTTGTAACTCACCACCAGCATGGGTTCAGAGATGGTAAATCGTGCCTCGCAGGCTTAATAGGCTATGACCAAGCAACAAAAATTAGGCAAAGAAAAGGGTGGTCAGACTGCATTTCTTGGACTGTCAGAAAGCCTTTGACACAGTACCCCATAAAAGTCTATTACAAAATTTAGAGCAACAGGCAGGAGTGAAAGGAAAGGTGGTCCAGTGGATAAGGGAGAATCTAAGCTACAGGTAACAAAGATTAAGGGTGAGGTGGGGAAGACATCAGAGTCCCAAGTATAGAGCCCCACAGGGCTCTGTACGTGTACCCATCCTGTTTCTGATATATATAAATGATCTTCCAGAGGATATAGACTCATTTCTCTCAATGTTTGCTGATGATGCAAAAATTATGAGAAGAATAAAGATAGATGAAGATAGACAGAGACTACAGGACGATCTGGACAAACTTGAGGAATGGTCTAGAAAATGGCTACTAAAGTTTAACTTAGGAAAGAATGAAGTAATGAAATTAGGCGAAGGAGCAGGAGGCTGAACACAGGGTACCATCTGGGAGGTGAAATCCTGAGTCAGAGAGAACGATCTGGGGTTGATATTACACCGAACCTGTCCCCAGAGGCCCACATCAAAAGGATATCATCAGCGGCATATGCTAGATTGGCCAGCATAAGAACTGCCTTTAGAAGCTTATGTAAGCAATCGTTCAGGCCCTTGTATACCACTTATGTCAGACCAATCCTGGAATATGCAGCTCCAGCCTCGATTCCATACCTAGTTAAACACAAGACAAAGTTAGACAAGATTGAGAGGTCACCAGACAAGTTCCGGAACTGAGAGGTATGAGCTATGAGGAAAGGCTACGGGAGCTAAACCTAACGTTCCTGGAAGTCAGAAGAGTAAGGGGAGACATGATCACCTTCAAAATTCTCAGGGGAATTGACAGTGTGGACAAATACAAACTATTTAACACGGGTGGAACACGAACAAGGGGACACAGGTGGAAACTTAGTACTCAAATGAGCCAGAGACATTAGAAAGAATTTGTTCAGTCTCAGGGTAGTTAACAGATGGAATGCACTAGGCAGTGATGTGGTGGAGGCTGACTCCATACACAGTTTCAAATGTAGATATGATAGAGCCCAATAGGCTCCAGAACCTGTACACCAGTTGATTGACAGTTGAGAGGCGGGACCAAAGAGCCAGAGCTCAGCCCCCCGAAGCACAACTAGGTGAATACACACACATGTAACGTTTATCAACCCTTGGTAACATTTGGTGAGCGATCACCAACACTGCTGCTAGCCTTTGTAACGTTACGCACTAACGTCAGCACTGTAATACCTAGCAAAATGGTTACTAAATTGGTAACCAATTGGCTGTAATAATTATTAAATATCTCCCCAGCGAACTGGTTGAGTCTACCCTGGCAGCAGAGATGATCAAGCCAATTAGCAGTGGACGGAGGACGACCAAATGATGTTAAATATATCGTACAATTCTTTACAGCACTGGATGGAAGATCGGATACTCAAACCATTGATAACGCTACCACCACCACCACCACCACCACCACCACCACCACCACCACCACCACTTCTGGGACTTTTATAAATAAGCTAATTGACTTGTGAGGAGTTCAGTTAATTAGTGATTGAGGACATTAATGTTTTAAATACTTGCAGGAAAATGGATTTCCTTTTAAAAGTTTCTTAACTCCGGACAAGGGAAATATATTGTCTCATAAGGATACTCGTACAATCACAGGAGAGTTCGAAAACACTTAATGAAACTAGGACTCGCAATAAATGAGGGAAAAATATTAAATACACAAGAGCACAACTTAATCACTTTATTTAAGATAAATGCAAAGTTAATTAGCTCTTAAACTCGTAAAACATCCTATCCTAAGAGGCAATGGAAAATGGAAATATAACTTGACAAGAACTGTCAACATTTACCGTATCCTCTGCTTCTAAGTCGATGTTGTGGCTTCCTTAGGTCGACCTAACAACCTCTCTTAGTGTCCACCTCGTTCACTCTGATGGTCACCTCTCACTCTCGCCACCACGACGGCCTGCACCCTGGCCACACTAACGACGTCCTGCACCCTGGCCACACTAACGACGGCCTGCACCCTGGCCACACTAACGACGGCCTGCACCCTGGCCACACTAACGACGGCCTGCACCCTGGCCACACTAACGACGGCCTGCACCTGGCCACACTAGCGACGGCCTGCACCCTGGCCACACTAACGACGGCCTACACCCTGGCCACACTAACGACGGCCTGCACCCTGGCCACACTAACGACGGCCTGCACCCTGGCCACACTAGCGACGGCCTGCACCCTGGCCACACTAGCGACGGCCTGCACCCTGGCCACACTAACGACGGCCTACACCCTGGCCACACTAACGACGGCCTACACCCTGGCCACACTAACGACGGCCTGCACCCTGGCCACACTAACGACGGCCTGCANCATCACCACCATCACCACCATCACCACCATCACCACCAACACCACCACCACCCACCACCACCACCACCACAACCACCCCCCCCCCCCACCACCCCCACCACCCCCCCCACCACCACCCACCACCAACACCACCATCACCACCACCACCACCACCCCACCACCACCAACACCACCACCACCACCACCACCACCACCACCACTCACCACCACCACCACCAACACCACACCCACCACACCACCACCACCACCACCACACCATACATAGCAACATAGGCAGCATATTGGATGCTGGCAAAGACATGAACGTCAAAATACTCGTAAATACCGACTCCTTCAAGGCAATCTACACTGCCTAGTTTTTCCAATATTAAAATACGCAGCACCGGCCTGGAATCCGCGCCGTGTGAAGCACAAAAGTTGAAATGCGGAGATTATCGCCCTAAAGAAGAGAGGAGATATGATCACAGCCTGCAAGATGCTAAGAGGAATAGACGAAGTATGTTGTTTAAGATTCGCTACCTGGAACAAAAAGTTGCAAGTAGCACGGGCTATGGTGAGCCCGTAGTAGACGAAGTAGTTAAGGACAGCCTCCTCAACCATGTCGCACAAGAGGACCTGGAAGCTGGAAACAGAAACGAGTCGCAGAAGTATAACGGGGTCCCTGTAGTGTAGTCGGGTTCGTTCTCAACGCACAGTCGAGAATACCGGGCGGGAGAGAAAAGGTTGGGCACATTTCCTTTCACCTAATGCCTCTGTTCACCCAGGAGCAAGTAGATGCTCAGGAGTTAGTCAGCTTGTTGTGGGGACGCATCCTGGGCGGGGTCAGTCATTCGACTTTTGTGAGGGGGGGGACGTAGATATAAGCCTAACGTACATGAATGATTCGTACCGTGGACGGGTAGTTAACAAGGTGAATGTATAGAAAGAAGTTGTGGCATCAACCGCCATTCGCAACTCTAAGGTCAGATTTCATAAAAAATTTGAGTCAGAATAGTTAAATTATAACGCAACAGGTATAGAACATGGCGGGGCGTACAGAGCTAAACAACCACAACCACCACCACCACCACCACAACCACCACCACCAACCACAACCACCACCACCACCACCACCACCACCACCACCATCAACCACCACCAACATCACCACCACCAACATCAACCATCAACATCAACCACCAACATCAACCACCAACATCAACATCAACCACCAACATCAACATCAACCACCAACATCAACCACCAACATCAACATAAACCACCAACAGTCAACATAAACCACCAACAGTCAACATAAACCACCAACATCAACCACCAACATCAACATCAATCACCAACATCAACATCAACCACCAACATCAACATAAACCATCAACATCAACCACCACGAATCACAACCACCACCATCCACAACCACCATCACAACAACCACCATCACAACAACCACCATCACAACAACCACCACCATCACAACCCCCCACCATCACAACCACCACAACCACACTAACCACCATCACCACACCAACTAGCACCAACCACCACCACCACACCAACCACCACCACCACACCAACCATCATCACCACACCAACCACCACCACCACACCAACCATCATCACCACACCAACCACCATCACCACACCAACCACCATCACCAACCCAACCACCATCACCAACACTAACAATGGCCAAATGCAGACGAGTCATTAAACATACATTACAGCGGACGGTCCTCCTGCCTCGCCTTCCCTGGGAGGTTTTATCGCTGGGAGGACCTCCGTTAGTGGCTGGAGGGAGCCTCCAGGCCCTCCACACCCTCACCTCCGTTAGTGGCTGGAGGGAGCCTCCAGGCCCTCCACACCCTCACCTCCGTTAGTGGCTGGAGGGAGCCTCCACACCCTCACCTCCGTTAGTGGCTGGAGGGAGCCTCCACACCCTCACCTCCGTTAGTGGCTGGAGGGAGCCTCCACACCCTCACCTCCGTTAGTGGCTGGAGGGAGCCTCCACACCCTCACCTCCGTTAGTGGCTGGAGGGAGCCTCCACACCCTCACCTCCGTTAGTGGCTGGAGGGAGCCTCCAGGCCCTCCACACCCTCACCTCCGTTCAGTGGCTGGAGGGAGCCTCCAGGCCCTCCACACCCTCACCTCCGTAGTGGCTGGAGGGAGCCTCCACCCCACGCCCTCACCTCCGTCCAGTGGCTGGAGGGAGCTACCCCTCTTAGCTGAGAGCCCTCCACCCCTCACCTCCGTCAGTGGCTGGAGGGAGCCTCCACTCCAGCCCTCACCTCCGTTCAGTGGCTGGAGGGAGCCTCCAGGCCCTCCACAGCCCTCACCTCCTATGGCGGGCTCCCACTTCTAGTGGCTGGAGGAGCCTCCAGGCCCTCCACCCCTCACCTCCGTAGTGGCTGGAGGGAGCCTCCAGGCCCTCCACACCCTCACCTCCGTTAGGGCTGGAGGGAGCTAGGCCCTCATACCACCTCCTTGCGGGGGGAGCCGGCCCTCCCCCCATCTTAGGGCGAGGGAGCCTCAGCCTCCCGCTCATGTGGCTGGAGGGAGCCTCCAGGCCCTCCACACCCTCACCTCCGTTAGTGGCTGGAGGGAGCCTCCAGGCCCTCCACACCCTCACCTCCGTTTGGCGAGGTCGGCTCCCTCACCCGTGGCTGGAGGGAGCCTCCAGGCCCTCCACGTCCCTCACCTCCGCCAGTGGCTGGAGGGAGCCTCCAGGCCCTCCACGACCCTCACCTCCGTCAGTGGCTGGAGGGAGCCTCCAGGCCCTCCACACCCTCACCTCCGTCAGTGGCTGGAGGGAGCCTCCAGGCCCTCCACGCCCTCACCTCCGTCAGTGGCTGGAGGGAGCCTCCAGGCCCTCCTACGCCCTCACCCTCCGTTAGTGGCTGGAGGGAGCCTCCAGGCCCTCCACCCCTCACCCTCCGTCAGTGGCTGGAGGGAGCCCCAGGCCCTCCACACCCTCACCTCCGTCAGTGGCTGGAGGGAGCCTCCAGGCCCTCCACCCCTCACCTCCGTCAGTGGCTGGAGGGAGCCCCAGGCCCTCCACACCCTCACCTCCGTCAGTGGCTGGAGGGAGCCTCTCAGGCCTCCACCCCTCACCTCCGTCAGTGGCTGGAGGGAGCCTCCAGGCCCCTCCACACCCTCACCTCCGTCAGTGGCTGGAGGGAGCCTCCAGGCCCTCCACGCCCTCACCTCCGTCAGTGGCTGGAGGGTAGCCTCACAGCCACTCCACACCCTCACCTCCGTCAGTGGCTGGAGGGAGCCTCCAGGCCCTCCACCCCTCACCTCCGTCAGTGGCTGGAGGGAGCCTCCAGGCCCTCCACGCCCTACACTCCGTCAGTGGACTGGAGGGAGCCTCCAGGCCCTCCACAGCCCTCACCTCCGTCAGTGCTGGAGGGAGCCTCCACGCCCTCCACACCCTCACCTCCGTCAGTGGCTGGAGGGAGCCTCAGGCCCTCCACACCTCACCTCCGTCAGTGGCTGGAGGGAGCCCCAGGCCCTCCACAGCCCTCACCTCCGTCAGTGGCTGGAGGGAGCCTCCAGGCCCTCCACAGCCCTCATCTCCGTCAGTGGACTGGAGGGAGCCTCCAGGCCTCCACGCCCTCACCTCCGTAGTGGCTGGAGGGAGCCTCCAGGCCCTCCACGCCCTCGCCTCCGTCAGTGACTGGAGGGAGCCTCCAGGACCCTCCACTATCCCTGTTTACGAAGTTCATCACAAGATTTTTACTTAATACGTACTAATGTAAACAAACAATCAAACAAAACACAGTGACAAACGTTTGTACCTCATTTCCGTCCAGGATGTGACGCGAAATGTGATTTTTTTTTAATTTCCGGAAATTGACTCGTTTTGGTCCATTTGGGGGGAATTTGTTGAGTAATTATCGTAAACCTGGCAGTATCATCAAAACAATATTGCCAGATCGTGAGTCCTGCGAGTTTTGTGCCGACTGGGATAACGAGGGAGGTGGGTAATGTGCCGAGAAACAGACGGAGAGGCAGACATAGGTGTTAACTGATAAATGTTAACTGAAAGAAAGGTAGATAGACTAATAGTCATACAGGTATTTCAGAGCGGCAGCCATATAAAGAAATACGCGAACATACAGACGTGCAGAGATTTAGGCAGACAGACCGATAGACAGGCATAGATACAGACAGGTCAGGCAGACAGACAGACGGCGCTAATCGCTTTACCAGTAGCGAGTCCCTAGTCGTTTTCTCGCCTCGTTTGTGTTGGGTAAATGTAGTTCTAG
>WNGS01092210.1:2754616-2773896 GCA_020271785.1 Procambarus virginalis
CACTATCAATTGCCTCTACTATGCTGGAATAAAAAGAGCCTAACCAAATTTGCCTTAAACATGAACCGGATAATGTGACCAAGTAAAACAAAAACTTTGTAAAACCATGTTGCTGAATCATTTATTAATTTATGGTTTATAAAGATGAAGACGAATTGTATTTGCAGTTATCAATTCAGAGTAACTTCCCCACAATAGACGCACTAAGCTAATTGTGCCGATGTTTGAGCGCATAAGTGTTGATCTATATCCTTTCTTAAAAAGTGGTACCACATTAGCAATCTTTTCACATGACTTTAGGCACTACTGCCTGACTCTATGATGCTTATTTAAATATGGTAGACAGGTGGCTCAGCACAAAGCCTTCTCTGTGCATTCTTCTAGCACCCTGGCAAACCACTTCATCCGGCCCTGTGGGATTTTGTTTGGTTTGTATTTTGCTTTTACCTTAATTGTTAATAGAACATTCAACTCCCAGTGCTAACTGCCTAAAATAGCTCAACCTGTCCTCGTACCACCCACATAGACTTAGTTGCGGTAGCTGAAGGCGATTCATTCAAGTTCCTTTTTAGTAAATAGAGAGTAAAATATTTATTTAAAAATACTACTCATCTGTTCGTCATTATCCGTTTTGACCTCTCCTAGTTTTTAATGGACGCTCTATCCTTTCCCTAATCTTTGTTCGATAGAACTAAAAAAACTTTAGGATTTGTTTTCGCTTGCCCCGCTATGCGAACGGGGGGTCGGTCCCCCAGGCCAGGCTTGGGGGGGGTCGGTCCCCCAGGCCAGGCTTGGGGGGGTCGGTCCCCCAGGCCAGGCTTGGGGGGGGTCGGTCCCCCAGGCCAGGCTTGAGGGGGTCGGTCCCCCAGGCCAGGCGGGGGGGGTCGGTCCCCCAGGCCAGGCTTGGGGGGGTCGGTCCCCAGGCCGGCTTGGGGGGGGTCGGTCCCCCAGGCAGGCTTGGGGGGGTCGGTCTCCAGGCCAGGCTTGGGGGGGTCGGTCTCCCAGGCCAGGCTGGGGGGGGGTCGGTCCCCAGGCCAGGCTTGGGGGGGTCGGTCCCCCAGGCCAGGCTTGGGGGGTCGGTCCCCCAGGCCAGGCTTGGGGGGGGTCGGTCCCCAGGCCAGGGCTTGGGGGGGGTCGGTCCCCCAGGCCAGGCTTGGGGGGGGTCGGTCCCCAGGCCAGGCTTGGGGGGGTCGGTCCCACAGGCCGCTTGGGGGGGGTCGGTCCCCCAGGCCAGCTTGGGGGGGGTCGGTCCCCAGGCCAGCTTGGGGGGGTCGGTCCCCCCCAGCCTGGCCTGGGGGGGTCGGTCCCCAGGCAGGCTTGGGGGGGTCGGTCCCCAGGCCAGGCTTGGGGGGGGTCGGTCCCCAGGCAGGCTTGGGGGGGGTCGGTCCCCAGGCCAGGCTTGGGGGGTCGGTCCCCCAGGCCAGGCTTGGGGGGGTCGGTCTACCAGGCCAGGCTTGGGGGGGTCGGTCTCCCAGGCCAGGCTTGGGGGGGTCGGTTCCCAGGCCAGGCTTGGGGGGGTCGGTCCCCCAGGCCAGGCTTGGGGGGGTCGGTCCCCAGGCCAGGCTTGGGGGGGTCGGTCCCCAGGCAGGCTGGGGGGGGTCGGTTCCCCCAGGCCAGGCTTGGGGGGGTTCGGTCCCCAGGCCAGGCTTGGGGGGGTCGGTCCCCAGGCCAGGCTTGGGGGGGGTCGGTCCCCAGGCCAGGCTTGGGGGGGGGTCGGTCCCCAGGCCAGGCTTGGGGGGGGTCGGTCCCCCAGGCCAGGCTTGGGGGGGGGGGTCGGTCCCCCAGGCCAGGCTTGGGGGGGTCGGTCCCCAGGCCAGGCTTGGGGGGGTCGGTCCCCAGGCCAGGCTTGGGGGATCGGTCCCCCAGGCCAGGCTTGGGGGGGTCGGTCCCCCAGGCCAGGCTTGGGGGGGTCGGTCCCCCAGGCCAGGCTTGGGGGGGTCGGTCCCCCAGGCCAGGCTTGGGGGGGTCGGTCCCCCAGGCCAGGCTTGGGGGGGTCGGTCCCCCAGGCCAGGCTTGGGGGGGTCGGTCCCCCAGGCCAGGCTTGGGGGGGTCGGTCCCCCAGGCCAGGCTTGGGGGGGTCGGTCCCCCAGGCCAGGCTTGGGGGGGTCGGTCCCCCAGGCCAGGCTTGGGGGGGGGGGCTCGGATCGGCCTGAAGGCCCACATATCCACCACAGGTTGGTTGGTTCAGCACTTCTTGCAGAAAACTGTCCAGTGTTTTCTTGAAGACGTCCACTTTTGTTCCGACAATATTTCTTACACTTGCTGGAAGGATGTTGAACAACCGTGGACCTCTGATGTTCATACTGTGTTCTCTGATTGTGCCTATGACACCTCTTCACTGGTTCAATTCTGCATTTCCCGCCATATGTCACTCCAGTATGTTATTTTTCTGAAGAAATTTGCACCCTGGCCTTCCATTATATTTTCTGCATATTAATGGTATTTGATACATCTCGCGTCTCCTTTCTAAAGAGTCCATTTGGAGGAGCTTTGAAATGAACCCAAAAGTTTAGGTGTCTTATCGTTCTATGCGTGCCGTTATGTTCTCTGTATTCCCTCTTATTTCAGCAATCTCCGCTGTTCTGAAGGGAGAAACGAGTATGGAGCAGTGCTCAAGGCGGGACAGCACAAGTGATTTGAACAGTATGAGTATTGTGATGGGATCCCTGGATTTGAAGGTTCTCGTAATCCATTCTATCACCATCCCTTGTGGTGTCTGTACTGGAGGTTGGTCTGTCAGCCAGCTGTCGGCGATGTGTTACAGAGGACTGTGACCCCGAAGGAATTGTTGTTTTCAGGTTCGTTTCATAGTTTTTGTGCAGCTGACTGGTGTTTGCTGGGATGCTGACATTTTCATTCTCGTTACGTGTTCTTCTCTGGCAACTTTGTTGGTAATTTCATTTCCACAGATCTGTAGCAGACCAGGTACCATGTTAATTATCAAATTTTTATTTGTAGCTGAAAATTCTGGGAGAAAAGAATTTTGACGAATATATTTTCATTGTTTTGGTGGTTTAGTATTCCTTAGGGTGTGAATAGCTGTGCTGGAGCCGGTGTTTATCAATACATTATTGTGATGGTTGTCACATGCCAATCCATCCTCCAACCAGAGCTATAAGTCAAGGGGCCTCTATGCCCCTTGGCATGCCCCCGGCTCACGCGGTTCGAATCTTTCATGGGTCAAGCGTTTTCTAATGCATATTAGCTTGGAGACCATTCAAGCTTGACGCATACATCTATTTACACACACACACACACACACAAACGCCATTAAACACAACAGCGTTGTGACTTGTAAATTTTCTTTTGGATATTTTCCATTTTACGCAAATATCTTCTACCATCTGGAGAGTGAAGAAACACTAGATCACTTAATCTTTCCATTTTTATTGTTTCGTCAGCAATGTGACATCTTTAGGAGTACACTGTTGAACTGACACAAGTATACTGAGCTTACAAGATTGATGAAGGTTAAGCCACCTAAATGGTGGCACGGGCATGAATAGCCCTTAAAAGGTTGTTGTTATAGATTCAGCTACTCTGAACAAGTTCCAAGTAGCACGGACTATGGTGAGCCCGTAGCTTACCTGGCACAGGAGCGGGGCAAGTAGCCCGGGCTAATGTGAGCCCGTAGTGGACTTATCTAGCACAGGAGCGGTGCCGTTTGTCCCGTAAAAGGAGAAATCTAGACATTTATGTGTGGGTACACCTCACTCTCCGGTTCAATAAAACCTTGTAGATTTTATTGTTCTGACGAAACGTCGACCAATAAAATGGAAAGATTGAATAAGGTAATGTTTCTTCACCTTCCACATAATGAAGTGAAGGGGCCAGGTGGCTGAGTGGACAGCGCTCGGGATTCGTAGTTCTAAGGTTCCAGGTTCGATCCCCGGCGGAGGCGGAAACAAATGGGCAGTTTTTCACCCTGATGTCTCTGTTTACCGAGCAGTAAATAGACCTGGGTACCTATTACCTTACTGGTAAATAGGTACCAGTAAATATTTTACAGCTGCTATGGGCTGGTTCCTGAGGATGTGTAACTAAAAGGAGGTCTAGTCTAAGATCGGGCCGCAGGGACGCTAAGTCCCAAATTAATCTCAAGATAACCTCAAGTAACGATGATAGAAGATATTTGCTTTACTCGAAAATATCCAAAAGAAAATTACCAATATATATATATTATATATATATATATATATATATATATATTATTATATATATATATCTATATATGCAAAACCAGTGAATGGTCCCAGGATAGATACACTGAAAACTCACACCCCAGAAGTGACTCGAACTCATCCTCCAGATATGGGAGTATGGGTTCGAGTCGCTTCTGGGGTTGTGAGTTTCAGTATATTATATATAATATATTATATATATTATAATTATATATATATATATATATATATATATTATATATATATAAAATATATATATTAAATACAGGAAATTGCCTAGATGGTTCCATAATAATTTTTTTAGGGGTATGAGATGTATAAACAGTGGACACTACAATAACCCATAAGCTCTCAGGAAAGAACGAACGAAAAAGTAACGCGTTAAATTCCACAGTTCAGGAAAAACATAATTGTAAAGATTGAGGATATTTTCCTGCGAGTGGCGGAAATATTTTTCAAACTTTGCCTCATTGAGATCATTAAAGTTGTCAAGATTAAGATTATATTTTATTATTAAAAGGCGAACTATATTGGTTTGTACCTTGAATTATCGTTTTTCTTTTTTTATTATATATCAGGTTAAGATTTTTCGGGCAAGGTTTGTTAGTTTTTCCTAGATATTTGTTTTCAAAATATAAAAATGAATATATGGGTAGTAAACAAGATTTACAATGTATAAAGCGAAATCTAGTTTGATAAAAGACAATTTATAAGTAAATCGATATGAGTTGTGTAATCACCTAGTTGTGCTTGCGGGGGTGAGCTTTGGCTCTTCGGTCCAACCTCTCAACACACGTGTGCGCGTGTGTGTACTAACCTAGTTGTGCCTGCGGGGGTTGAGGTCTGGCTTTTAATCCGCCTTTCAACTGTCAATCAACTGATATACTTGTTCCTGAGCCTACTGGGCTCTATCAATCTACACTTGAAACTGTGTATGGAGTCTGCCTCCACCACATCACTTCCTAATGCATTCCATTTGTTATCTACTAACACTAAAAAGTTCTTTCTAATATCTCTGTGCTCGTTTGGGCACTCGGTTTCCACCTTTGTCCCCTAGTTCGTGTGCCCTTGTGTTAACTAGCCGTTCATCTACCCTATCAATTCCTTTGATAATCTTGTATTTGGCGATCATGTCCCCCCTAACTTCTATCTTCGAGCGTGAAGACAAAAGTGTAAGTGTGTGTGTGTGGTGTGTGTGTGTGTGTGTGTGGTGTGTGTGTGTGGGTGTGCGTGCGCGCGCGTGCGTGCGTGCGTGCGTGCGTGCGTGCGTGCGCGCGCGTGTGTATATGTATACTCGCCTATTTGTGCCTGCAGGATTGAGCATTCGCTCTGATCCTGCTTTCTATGCACCTGTTGTCTAATGCAATGGTTCCTGACCGATTTCCCTATCATAAC
Source organism: Procambarus virginalis (assembly GCA_020271785.1). NCBI lineage: Eukaryota > Metazoa > Arthropoda > Malacostraca > Decapoda > Cambaridae > Procambarus > Procambarus virginalis. Next base: position 2,760,193 of record WNGS01092210.1, read on the forward strand.
TTTCAAAATTATGAATGTAGTTCGCTTCCACAACCTGCTTCTTTAGTTCAGTCCATTTTCCCACTACTCTTCTTCTAAATTAAACTTTCTAACATATCTAGGACTCATCTGAGTCTCATGCCTTTTTGTTCTATTGTCATTCATTGTAAACATTTCCTCTTTCCACTGTTAAAATCTCCTAAGTATTTTAGATGTCTCTGTCATGTCTCTTTCCTTTTTTTTGGCATGGTTAGGTTTAGTTCCTTCAGTCTCTCTTCATATCCCATCCCTCGCAATTGTGGGACGAATCTCATCGCAAAATTCTGAGCCTTTTCGAATTTTCTTGTCTTTTTGTATGGGGAATTACGATGGGACGTCATACTCTAAAACAGGTCTCGCGAAGATGTACAGCGTTCTAGACTCCTTCTTACTTAGGTTCCTGAATGATGTTCTAACTTTTACTAGTGTTGAGTATACTGTTCACGTTAGGCTATTTATACGAGCCTCTGGAGTTAGGTTTGGTGTTATGTCCATTTCCAGGTCTTTTTCTCCAGTCGTTACAGGGAGGTTGTTTCCCTTCGCAGTGTACTGTCCCTTCGAGCTCCAGTCATCTATTCCCATGTCCATCACTTTACACTTGCTGGTGTTGAACTGTAGTAAGCTGTTCTGACCAACTCTGCAACTTGTTTCAGCCATCTTGGCGAATCCTACAATCCTCATCTGTCACAATTAGTCGCATTAATTTTCCATCATCTGCAAATATGGACATATGACTCAACTGTAGATAGGTCATTTACATATGAGAAAGTGTTGGGCCTAGCAACACCTCAAGGACCTAGTCCTTAAGGTACTCTGCTAGTTACTGTACACCAGTCTGGTTTCTTGCCCCATACTGTTACTTTTTGGCTCATGTTAGGTAATTCCTTAAAAAAGATGGTGCTTTTCCGTTTACTCCCGCCTGCCACTTTTTGTATAGTAATCTCCTGTGAAGTTCTGTGGGAGAGACTTTTTGGCAGTCCAGAAATATTCAATCTGCCCATCCTTCCCTGTCCTCCCATATTCTTGTTACTTTTATCATAGAACTCTAGTAGGTTCATTCTGCATGATTTCTCTAAAACCATGTTGAAGTTTGTTCACGTACCTAATTCTCTGTAGATGGGTAACTAGTCTTACATAGATTATTAATTCCCGTATTTTGCTAGGGATGCTTGTCAGTGACATTGGTCTTTAGTCGAGTGCCTCTTCTATATCTTCTTTCTTGAAAACTGGTACCACATTTGCCTTTATCCAGCAGTTGGGCAACTCTTCCTTTGTAAGTGACTCATTCAAGATTCTTGCTTGAGGTACACTGAAGGCCTGTGCTGCCTCTTTTAACATCTACGGTGATTTATTGTCTGTTCCCCATTACACATGCACATCTCCTGTACCAGGTGAGTACGACGGGCTCACCATAGCCCATGCTGCTTGATTTTTTTTATTGTTGCCGCCGGAGGCGGCTAGTTTATTGTGCACCCCATACTCATCCTGTGAGCGGTAGCGCAAAAGCATTACAGAGAGCACAAAAGATCTTTATCAGACCTCATCTTAGACTATTACATAACCAATTTCGTCTGTCCTTCACACCTAATAGTTACATGTCAGCTAGTTACAGAGAATGTTCTATTTCAAGAGCTATATATTTACGTTGTCATTATTCATTAATGGTAGGTCTTATCGCTAATACATAATTGTTTGATCAATGGAGATATTAGTCATAGGGGAGCTGCTGTTTATTATTAGTCTTCACAATACTGAGTTTCTTAATCTCATTTGTCATTTATCTACTGGAAGCGAAATATGGATACAGCGCAAGGATTTCAGGTATTTTATCCTTGGTGATAACATAGGTTGCCATATCGTACAGCGTGAGCTGAGATTTATCTCTTAATGGCTCAATTTTACTACAATCAAAGATAGTGTTCGAGTGTGTGTCCCTATCTTTGTCCACAAACTTTACACTTTACTTCATCTAGATCCCTATACAAACCGAACTGCCAGAGATACTTGTAGCTAAGTCTTATACGAGCTGTGACAACATCTGTTAGAGTACTGACTTTGTTACTTGCCCCATACACATGTTTTACTTCAAACATTTCATTGTGATAAACATTGGACCTACTAGTTGCAGTTTACACTGTTCTACTTTCTTTAAATCCATCCAGGAGTTCTCGTCTAATGACACTTTTAAGGGACCTATTTGACAACTCAAGATGCCATGCTGCTTTGAACGTTTTGTTCCGAGTAGCTGAATCTAAAACCACCACCAATAGCTTTGGTTTCGTCCAGTCATGCTGGCTGTTTCTTTACTTCCTCTGCTGTCACCTCAATATTTGACAGTTTTTCATCTTGGGTTATCTCCTCTTCTAACGCTGGGAGCTGCTCAGACTGTTGTGAACACTCCGTGGAGACTGGCGTTTAGTACCTCGCAAATTCCTGTGTTCTCACCTAGTTGAGCTTGCGGGGGTTGAGTTTTGGTTCTTTGGTCCCGCTTCTCAACTGTCAATCAACTAGTGTACAGATTCTGGAGCCTGTTGGGCTCTAGCAAATCTACACTTGCAACTGTGTATGGAGTCTGCCTCCACCACATCAGTGCCTGATGCATTACATTTGTTAACTATTCTGACATTGAAAAAATTATTTATAATGTACTTGAGACTCATTTGGGTACTGGGTTTCCACCTGTGGTCCCTTGCTCGTGTTCCACCCACGTTAAATAGTTTGTCTTTGTTCACCCTGTCCATTCCCCTGCGAATTTTGTAGATGGTGATCATGTCTCCAGTTTATTTACTATTTGTGCCTGCAGAATCGAGCTATTAGCTTTTGGACCCCACCTTTCTAACCAATCCATTTTTCCTACATTATGTCTACTACATATATTTCTAACACACCTACACACACACATCCCTAGAAAGCAGCCCGTAGCAGCTGTCTAACTCCCAGGTACCTATTTACTGCTAGGTTAATAGGAGTATCAGGGTAAAAGAAACTCTGCCCATTTGTCTGCCTCGGCCGGGAATCGAATCGGAGCCCTTAGCATTACGACCCCCGAGCGCTGTCCACTCAGCCGCGAGGCCCCGAGTGTGTGTGTGTGTGTGTGTGTGTGTGTGTGTGTGTGTGTGTGTGTGTGTGTGTGTGTGTGTGTGTGTGTACTCACCATTTTCTACCCGCAAGATCAAGTTTTAACTCTTGGACTCCATCTGTCGAGGCGCCAGCTGTCTAAAACAATCACTCCATGTTTTTGACCATATAAGCTATTCGACTAAAACTGTTGATGTAGCTGGCTTTGACTATCACCTTCTCTAGTTAAATATACATTTCTACAACTCTTTCGCTAAAGGAATATTGTACACCTCTCTCTCTATCTGTGTTTGAAGCGTGTTCGTGTTCATTCGATATTCATGGTAAACATTTCTCCCTTTTCCACCCTGTCAATCTCCATAAGTATTTTCTGTCTTTCTCATATCTCTTTTTCTCGTTCCTTTCACGGTGGGTAATTCTTTTTTCAGTCCTTTCTTCATACCCCATCACATAATTTTGGGAGCTGCCTCGTTGCAGATTTATGTATCTTTTAAAGTTATCTTTACGAGCGGGCTACATGCTTTAGTACTAGTCAAATGTAGGTTATCTTGAGGTTATCTTGATGATTTCGGGGCTTAACGTCCCCGCGGCCCGGTCCTCGACCAGGCCTCCTTTTTTGTTACACACCCCCAGGAAGAAGCCCGTACCAGCTGTCCCAGGTACCTATTTACTGCTAGGTAACAGGGTCATCAGGGTGAAAGAAACATTTTGCCCATTTTGTTTCCGCCTCCACCGGGGATCGAACCCGGAACCTCAGGACTACGAATCCGAAGCGCTGTTCACCCAGCTGTTAGGTGCCCTGGTAGGTAGTGTAAAACAATTTGAATTTAAATTTTTTTAAGGGCCCTAAAGGTTGTCCTGATGCTAGTTTCGGGTATGTTGTTGACATTATCGTGTTTGAGTTGCTCCAGGGTAAGAATTGTTGTTACACGCACACTGAGGCCCTTTAATTTAACTGTTTCCTGTAAGTAGTTCCCCTATATCATAATCCCTTTGATAGTGATCCCTCATATCCCTAAATGTTTTGTCGTGTCTCCTATATCTTGTTTCCATAACCTTACACTTATTGGTGTTATATTTAAGTAGCCATTTATTGGGACAAAATTTGCAGCTCGTCTAGGTCTTTTTAGTGTATTGTCCAGTCTACTGTCCAGACTCTTCTTAAGTTTACATCATCCGCTTAACAATGACATGAAGGACTCTACCACCCAGATGAGATCTTTCTCAAAGATGAGGAATAGAAGGGTTTTTGGAGCGATCCTTGGTAGACTCCATTTGTTTCTCTCTTTTCTATTGCAAGTTCTCCCTCCACACTGTGAGTGGTTTCCCTCGTGTTTAATAGGTACTCTTCACATGCGTTTACTTAAAAGATAACTTTAATATGCGCTGCCGTCTACTAATAATATTAAATCATGTGTAAACATAAATATTAACACTATAATAAAGTCATACCGTGGATTGCCTCCCCGCTCGCAGCGTCGACTTGGCCGTCCGCCACCTGCCTCAACTCTCAGCGGTAATCCCCTTATTGACTCTTCTTAAAAGCCAACACGAATAATGAAACTATTAATAATTTAAATTATATTATTAATGATATTTCTTGTGCATTATAAACAGATTGCAGTCCGATGATCCCTCCTCTCATTTGATATATCTTATTTTGACGTATAACTCCCCTAAGGCCAGAAACTAATGTACTAAACATCACAGCGACTCGCAAAATTGACGTGATGTCCTGTTTGTCATTCTTGGCTCATTGGTTAGGTTAGGTTCGGGCAATTTAGAGCAGCATTTTAGTGACGTTGTGAACGCTTGAGAGGTCGGGCTACATTTTGAGCGTTCACAAATATCCACATTTTCTATGTCTAGGTGGGTTAGGATAAGTGGGTGGCTTGGGTTCGGGACTTTTAGCACCCCATATTTTGTATGGTGTGGCAGATCAAGAGAACGAGCTGCCACACCATTCACTCCTCTTCCCACCGTAGTACTGAATATTGTAACTATTTTGCTTCGTTTTCTTCAATACTCAGCATTCAAAATCAATTATTTACTTAACAGACCCTTTCGTTAATTATAACTAGTGTTGGACATCCAAGACTGAATCTTTAATTTCCTTCGTGATGCTCATTAAAGAAACGCAACATATTTTATTTGAGGGTATATTAAATCAGCGGAAAGGTTGGTGACTTTTCTTCATATTAACTTATTTATGCAACCTGCTAGATATATACAAGCAGACTCCTGGTGATTTAAATGTAAGCAAAAAGGAATATAATATAACAAGTGCGAATATATTAACAATATATTAAACCATTGTGAAATATTCTACCACAAATTCTCTGCTACAATATATGAAAGTTACCAGGAAATGCAATAGACACAAGGTCAAGGGCACTTGGCTGATCTTGAAGAATCACATCTCTATCGTTAATAATCCGTAGCGTTTACACTTATGTATAATAGTCTAATAAATTACCCCCACACACAGGGTTCAGAGTCTGGACTAACAGCAGTTATTTTGTCAAAGATTTTTTTTTAAAGACCATTAGATTCCTCCTTTATTTAGGGCAACAGCAGTTATACACTAAGAAAACCAATTACAGCCTCTCTCAAAAGAGCTATAGACCTCTCCAAACACTGGCGTGACAGTGTTCTCCCCTCTGAAGGTCTAGGAAATACGAGCAATGAGGCCTTCCCACAAATGGCATACCATCTAGAACAATAACATATGATAGGCCCTGTGTACGTACTGAGGACTCCTTAAAAATCATTTTATTTACCATCGAAGAATCGAACACCAGCCCGCAAGAAACGACCGCGTCGCTTCTTGATTGATTAATCTTTATTGTGCATCCCATATTTCTTGCGAGCTTGTGTTCGATCTCCGATGGCCCAAGTGGTTGCGCACCGTTCTTTCACTTCGTTCCCATATTCCAACTCCACTCATGTCCTCATATCCCTTCAAAGTGCTATAGTCATACTGGCTTTATACTTCCTCCTGATAATATATTTACTTTTTTATAGTTTTACTGGGGACTACATTTTCCCCTTGAGTGTTTGTGCTCAGAAATGGTCATTAAGTTGTTCAGTCTGTTCACCAAAATTTGTGGACACTAATAATAAGAATAGTAGTAGTAGTATTTTAAATATTAATTATATAACAATATTAAAACAATAATATTCATCGCTATTATAATCGTCAGTACAACTACTACTATCCAGACCACTATCTGGCCAGCCCTACTTTCCAGGCCGTCCAGCCAGGCTCGCTCCAGGACCTGGTTTTAACCCCTGGAAATATTCTTTTACCTTTTTTCCCCCTCTCAGTGCACTTAGCTCATCTCACGCGCTCAAAGAAGCCATTAATATTTCCAGAATTCCATTTACCAGCTGTTTCGTGTTGCAGAATCTAAAAAAATAGATATATCTCACTCGTGTGAAACTATGAGTGTTTAATATGCCTACGATGGGCCGAATGATTAAAGGTTTGGTCATTCCGGGTTTATATTGATGCAATTCAACGGGAGACAAAGTTCGATCTGTATTTCTCGAATTGAATGAATGAACGAATGAATGATTTGTCTTCATGCTGAAGCATCTCGTTCCTTTTGTTTTCAAGTTAGCAAAGGCCCTTTAATTAGGTTAGCAAATCTATTTTTCTCATGTTACCAAATGTTTTGCCATTATAAATTTGATTTTGCTCAGATTAGCAAATGTCTCTGCTCATATTAGTAAATGCATTTTGCTAACAAAAAGCAGTATTTTTTTGGTATAGATTATTAAAGTTTAGGTAAAGAAATTCTTCTTTACTGCTTATCTAATGTCTCGTCAATGGCGGTGGGACTATCCCAGTGCTGAGGTGTCCCGTGTGGTGATGGTACTAACCTATCATTGATTACGAGGAGTAAGTAATTATCAAAAGGAGGCACCAAGCCGGGAACGCTATGTAGCACCATCAAAAGTTGTGGATGAAGGAGACGGCCACTACTTCTTTCAGTGCATTCCACTTATTGAGCACCCGCACAGGGTACGAGTATTTCCTCACATTCCTTCTACTCATTTGCATTTCCAGCTTCACTTATGTTCTTTCGTCCTACTTTCCCTTAATTTAATAAGTTTGTCCTTGTCCACTTTGTTTTGTTCCCCCTCAGTATCTTATATGTTGTGATCATATCTCCTCTAGGGTTGTAAGATCTTGTTCCTTTAGCCTATCCTCGTAGCTTCACCCTTTTAGCTCTGGTACTAGTCTTGTTACAAACCTTTGTACTTTTACATTTTTATTTTATACTTCACAAGATGTAGATTCCAGGCCTATCTTACATATCCCAGTATTGGTCTACCAAAAGTTGTGTGTAGTGTCTTGAAAGAGTCCAGTTTTAGGTTTCTAAATGACGTTCGTATGTTTGGCAGCGTTCCATATCAATGTTATATTTAGTTTGTGTTTTAGCACCAAATTTTTTAGAACAAAATGCTTGTCACTGAAACTAGGCTGTAATTTAATGCTTCCTTCATGTCCCCTTTTTTGTAATATTGGGACTGTTTGCTTTTTTTCTAAGACAAGACATCCATCTCTCAGAATTGTAGAAGTTTTATCGAAAACTTCAGTTACCATGTGGCAAAGTACCTCTACAGCCTCTTACAGAAGTGATGAGGATATTAAACTTGGTCCTATAATTTTGTTGCATGCAGTTCCTAAAGTGTTTTTTTTTAACTTCTACTACAGTGACAACCTTATCATGCATGTTTCTTTTGTCCTTCCACCTCGCATCTCTGGTCTCCACGTTGGTTCCTTTGTAAAGACCTGAAATCTTCGGAGAGTTCATCAAACAGCTCTACGTTTTCTGAGAGAATTTCCACCCCTTGTCACTTCAACCTGATTACATAGTCTCTTACCGTTGTTTTCTTTATATCAATAAGAGAGAGTATCTGTTAATCTGTACGTCTGTTGTCCAAGGTTGGAGTCTAGACGCTTGGAGCTAGCCTCGCATTAACTTTGTAGTGGGAATTTTCTGGGGTACAGACATAGGCTGGTTGGGGATCCAGAATTCAAGAGGGAACAGCGTGTCAGGGTCACATTCTTACCCACAAGACGGTTTTTGGTACATCCAATTGGTTACACAGCTCAATATTTTGAAAACAAAAATGTCAAAACATTTTTATTATAGTAATACACCATTAGTCACTGATCTCTGGAAAATTAACAAATTTTCTGCTCTTCATATTTTGGCCTCGGTAGCATAGAGGATTCTCCTATACCTTCAAGGACTCAAGCTCTGCCCATTTCTCAAATCAAATGGGAACCAAATATATATTTTTTAATATTTCACACCGCTAGGATCCTTCCACTGTCAAGTGCGTGACCATTATAGATTTTTGTTAAGAGAGGGAGTGACAGTCAGAAAAAAAGGCAGACAGAATGACACAAACATACTGATACAAAGATAGAAACAGTGCCAGACAGAAACAGGGAAGGAAGAGGAAGGTAAAGAGGAATGGTGTTTGAAGAGAGGGATGGGAAAGGTATGGGGTTATTTTAAGTTGTCTTCAAATGGAGAGGGGGTGGGTAAGTGAGAGGGTGGAGATGGGAGAGCAAAGGAGAAATGAGAGGGGAAGAAAGGGTAGAAAGGGAGGGAGGAGAGTGGGGAAGGTTGAATAAAGACCTGGGCACGGACGGGTACCCTCACTAGTATGGGTATATAACAGCTCTGAACTAGAGCTTTTGTCACAAGCCACCATCAAGTTGCCTCTCACCTTCACTACTGTCTCGAATATATTCATTTCTGGTTCGTTTTAGTTCCTCTCTATAGTCTTCTGCTTCTGGTTTATATTTTGAACATGCATTTTTGGTCCTCTCATTTGCTTTAATGTATGCAGATGAAGTCACAATAACGTGACTGAAAAATGTTGACCGAACCACACTAGAAATTGGAGACGACTACGTTTCGGTCCGTCCAGGACCATTATAAAGTCGATTGTGGTGCCTATTGAAGTTGGGAGCCGGTCGGCCGAGCGGACAGCACGCTGCACTTGTGATCCTGTGGTCCTGGGTTCGATCCCAGGCGCCGGAGAGAAACAATGGGCAGAGTTTCTTTCACCCTATGCCCCTGTTACCTAGCAGTAAAATAGGTACCTGGGTGTTAGTCAGCTGTCACGGGCTGCTTCCTGGGGGTGGAGGCCTGGTCGAGGACCGGGCCGAGGGGACACTAAAGCCCCGAAATCATCTCAAGATAACCTCAAGAAGGGGGTTAAACTAGATTTTTCATCCCCCTCCTTGCGTGGGATGAACAATTCCATTGCATCTGTACATTTCTGAGCAATAACTTCCATCGTCTTATTTATTTCTTCCCTTCGTTCTCTTCCCCATTCCATTGTACTTCACTCGGAAAGTCTCTCACCTGACTGTAGTCCACATGTCTGCCATCTCATTTTCTTGTCTTGGTTTAACCAATTCCTTCAGCTCCATTATGTATTCCAGCACGATAATACAACGGTCGTTACCTCTGAGCATCTCATACTCAATCTTTTCGACACCTGCCTCATGTTAGGTGACCACCAGGTCGAGTGTTGCTGGCGGGTCCCATTCCCTTGCTCGTGGTGAGTCCCTAGTGTGTTGCCTCAAAATGTGTTAGTCCGCCCCATATCTTGAGGGTTATCTCACCACACACCTCTCACCACACTCCTCTCACCACATAGTTCTCACCACACTCTTCTCACCACACTCCTCTCACCACATAGTTCTCACCACACTCTCTCACCACACTCCTCCACCACACTCTCTCACCACACTCTTCTCACCACACTCTTCTCACCACACTCTTCTCACCACACTCTTCTCACCACACTCCTCTCACCACATAGTTATCTCACCACACTCCTCTCACCACATAGTTATCTCACCACACTTCTCTCACCACACTCCTCTCACCACATAGTTATCTCACCACACTTCTCTCACCACACTCCTCTCACCACATAGTTATCTCACCACACTTCTCTCACCACATAGTTATCTCACCACACTCTTCTCACCACACTCTTCTCACCACACTCCTCTCACCACATAGTTATCTCACTACACTCCTCTCACCACATAGTTATCTCACTACACTCCTCTCACCACATAGTTATCTCACCACACTCCTCTCACCACATAGTTATCTCACCACACTCCTCTCACCACATAGTTATCTCACCACACTCCTCTCACCACAGTTATCTCACTACACTCCTCTCACCACATAGTTATCTCACTACACTCCTCTCACCACATAGTTATCTCACTACACTCCTCTCACCACATAGTTATCTCACTACACTCCTCTCATCACATAGTTATCCAATTTCTCTGTAATTACCTTCGGATATCTTGTTGCATTCGTCGAAGTCTTAGGCCTTCTGTTTGGTGGTTTGGTTGTAAATCACCGCTACCACTGTCTTCATGTCTACCACTGTTGGTGTCGCTAGTATGTACTCCTGCTGGTCAGTTTTCTGGTAAGTGGTTGTGATTTTGATTGTGGTAGTGGTGATACTGGTGGTTGTGATTTTGGTGGGGATGGTGATGATGTTGGGGGTGATGGTGGTAGTGATGTTTGTGATGGTGATTGACGGTGGTGGTGATTGACGGTGGTGGTGATTGTAGTGGTGACGATGGATATGTAGGTAGTACTTACCAATCGGTGACTATAGGGAAGTGAGATCTAACTCTTTATGCCCCGTCTACTAGTCTTGTTGTACCTGTTAAACGTCAAAATAGTTAAATTGAAACTTAAGTTCATTGTTGAATTGGGACTTAACGTTGTGGATGGAGGTGGCTTCCACAACTTCTTCTTTTAGAACATTACTCTTGTTGGCTACCCGTAATGGGCACGAGTATTTCCTGACATTGTTCAGATTTTGATTTTCCAGCATCGACCTGTGTTTTCTTGTCTTTCTCCTGTGTCCCCTTTCTCTCACTTTGAAGAGGCTATCCGTGTCCACCTTATATATTCCCTTCAGTATCGTGTACGTTGTGATCATATCCCCTCTGATCCTTCTATACTCTAGAGTTGAGAGATTTAGTTCCATTACCTATGTTATTAGCTCAGCTCTCTTAGCTCTGGCACCAATCTTACTGAAATCTTTCGTATTTTTACATTATGGCTTTGTGCTTCTTAAGGTATGCCGGTGCCGGTGGAATATGCTGTTGCTGCATATTCCAGTACTGGTCTAACGAATGTGTAGATTGCCTTGAAGGAGTCCTGATTTAGCTTTCTAAGCAGTGTTTTTATATTTGCCAGCGTCCCATGTGCTAGCGATGTTATCCTGTTTGTGTACCTCTGGTGTTAGTGTTGGAACTGCATCCACTCCCAATATCTCTTTACGATTCCTATAGTTGCCTTCCCCCCTTACAGTGTAGATGTCTCCTTGTCTCGTCTGTCTCCCATCTTCATTTTCATACACTTGTTAGGATTGAATTCCAGCAACCATTTGTTTGACTACTCCCAGAGTTTGTCAATGTCCTCCAGTAATATTTTTTTGCAGGCTTTTTGCACTCATCATCAGTTTTGCATCATCTTCAAACATTGATAGCTCACTCGTGAGTGAGCTCACGAGTGAGCTCACTCGGGAAGGTCGTTTACATAAATTAAGAACAGCAGTGGTTCCACGAGGCTCTGGGGCACCACTTGTTACATTCCTCCAGCTTGAAAACTCCTCTTCGACTGTGACTCTGTGTTCGGTCCTTCAGACACTCCCTTACCCAGTACAGTGTTTGCCTAGTTATTCCAGCCTGCTTTTGTACACCAGTCTTTCATGGGGAACATTGTCAAATGATTTTTTTGACAGTATAGGAAAATATCAGCTCAGACTTCTTTTTCCTGTCTTATTTTAGTAACCTTGTTATAAAACTGAATCTAGTTTGTCAGACACGACTTACCATTTCTAAATCCATGTTAATTTTCTGACACATGGTCAGTCCACTAAAGATGCACCACGATTCTTAACGTGATTACTTTCTCCAGCACTTAACATGGAATACCTGTCAGTGACAATGGTCTGTAGTTTAGTGTCTCATCTATCTTCTTTTGAATATTGGGATTTTGTTTGCCGTTTCCTGACATCTGGGAGATTTCCCTGTCTCAAGCATTTTATTAACAATTGTAGATAACGCGTAACAAAGTACCTCTTCAGCTTTCGTCAGCAGCCATGGTGAGATCTGATCTGGCTCCATTGATTTTGTTACATCTAATTCCTCCAGGTGTTTTCTTACCTATTCTTCAATGACTACACTATCCTCCAGTAGTACTTTCAGCCTTTCTTTCTGTACTTTGGTCTCCACGCTGGTTCTAATGTAAAAACCTCTTGAAATCATCTCTTGAGTTCCTCACATACCTCATTATAATTTTCTGTGAGGATTGTACACAACCCCCCTCTTGTCTCCTCAATTTTAGTACATGGTCTTGCACTGTTGTTTTTTTCTTCATACGGATATTGAACAACTTTGGTCCTTAACGTTTACAGAAATATCATTTTCAAATTGCCTCTCAGCTTCTCTCTTAACTTGGGGGTATTCATTTTTAGTTCTGTTTAGTACCGCGTTAATATTCAATGTTTCTTGTTTTCTAATTTTTACAAATTTGTTTGGTCCTTTCTTTAGCTGACGTGACTGAACCCGGGGTTTACTTTCCTCGTCTACCTCCATCTTGAGGGATGAACTATTACATCGCCACACACTAATATGTGATCAGTTACATCATCTTATTTGCTGTCTTCCCTTATACTTCCTTTTTCACATTGGCGGTGTTTTTTTTATTTATTTTTTTTTGTTGGGGGTGGTCTGGGGTGGTGGTAGTGTTGGGGTGGTGGTTGTGTTGCTGGGGGTGGTGGTAGTGTTGGGGTGGTGGTGGTGCTGGGTGGGGGTGGTGGGGTGGTTGCGGTGTGTCGGGGGTGGTGTTGCTGGAGAGTGGTGGTGTTGGGGTGGTTGTGCTGGGGGTGGTGTTGTTGGAGGTGGTGGTGTTGGGGGTGGTTGTGCTGGGGGTGGTGTTGCTGGAGGTTGGTGTGGTTTGTGGTGGTGGTGTTGTTGGAGGTGGTGGTGTTGGGGAGTGGTTGTGCTGGGGGTGGTGTTGTTGGGGTGGTGGTGGTGGTGTTGTGGTGGTGGTGGTGGTGTTTGCTGGAGGTGGTGGTGTGGGTTTCTTGGAGGGTGGTGGAGTGTGTTGGGGTGGTGGAGTTGTTGGGGGGGTGGATTTGGGTGGAGTGGTGGTGTTGGGGGAGAGGTGGTGGTAGTGGGGGGGGGTTGGTGGTGGTTGCTGGGGGTGGGGGGTGGTGGTATTGGGGGGTGGTGGTGTATGGGGGTGTGTGTTGGTGTTGTGGATTATGATGGGTGGTGGTGGTGGCAATTGCTAGTGGTGGGGGGTGTGATGTGGGCTGGTGATTATGGTGGTGGAAATGGTGGTAGTTGTAATGTTAGTGACTGTGATGGTAGCGTTGGTGGTAGCAAAAGGGTGGGGTGTAGTGGGGGTAGTTGTGGTGGAAGTAGTTAAGCGTGGCTATATGCAGACGAACCCACCAAGGATACACACAACCATTCCTACGCCAGCTGCGACAACACGCACCCCAACCCATCCAAACCTT
>WNGS01092210.1:2801760-2825457 GCA_020271785.1 Procambarus virginalis
TGCTGACGACCCAAACTGTTTGCTGGTAAGTTGTGTGTGTGTGTGTGTGTGTGTGTGTGTGTGTGTGTGTGTGTGTGTGTGTGTGTGTGTGTGTGTGTACTCACCTAGTTGTGCTTGCGGGAGTTGAGCTCTGGCTCTTTGGTCCCGCCTCTCAACCGTGTGTGTGTGTGTGTGTGTGTGTGAAGGTTAATAACTTTTCGTTGTAACGGACTGTTGATGGATGGCTGGGGGGGGGGAGAAGATATATATGCAGTAGGATCACTATACAACTGGTGTACCCGGTACCTTAACCACTCGACCAACCGTGACCGTACAAAAGATATTGGTAGCCGAGGCTATATCCCCAACATCCCGACAGCACTTGGTGGTAAGCTTGGGCATAGTTATTTCATTGAATCACCTCACTTGTGGGTCCACGTGAGCAACACAAATGTGAACAAGCTTGCATGGTCCCCAAGCATATATGCAACTGGTTAAGGTACCAGGTACGCCAGTTGCATAGTGCTCCTGGCTGTCTGGGTTCGAATCCCTCTTGGGTGTGGAGTTTTCAGTTGCATGTTGGCTTCCTGGCTGGTGTAACACCACTACTTATCTCACTTGTATAGCATACCTTAACCTTGCTGGTATAACCCGCTGGTATAATCCAATCAACACTGCTGGTATAACCCAACCAACACTGCTGGTATAACCCAACCAACACTGCTGGTATAACCCAACCAACACTGCTGGTATAACCCAACCAACACCGCTGGTATAACCAAAATAGCACTGCTACTTTGGCCCACCCAGCACTGTTGGTGGAAGCCATCATTAAGTGAGGATGCTGCTCATATTCACTGCCACACATGACAGATGATCAGCTTAATACAAGAATATAAGTTACAGATTTTAGTTTATATATTTCTACTAAGAGCTTGAGAATAATAAACTAGGCAGCTTGAGAATGATGCCACTGTGCTAATGCGGTTGACAAAAGTTTGCACCGCAACGTTCACTGCCGCACTGAACCGGAGGCGAGTCATTAAAGCTCTCGTCGAGATGGATCGTCTCAAAGCTCTCCAAATGTACTTACTAGAAAGGAGACGAGAGAGATGCCAAATAATATACACGTGGAAAATACTGGAGGGACAGGTCCCAAATCTACACAGTAAAATAACAACGTACTGGAGTGAACGATATGGAAGAAAATGTAGAATAGAACCAGTGAAGAGCAGAGGTGCCATAGGCACAATCAGAGAACACTGTATGAACATCAGAGGTCCGAGGTTGTTTAACACCCTCCCAGCGAGTATAAGAAATATTGCCGGAACAACCGTGGACATCTTCAAGAGAAAACTAGATTGTTTTCTTCATGGAGTGCCGGATCAACCGGGCCGTGATGGGTATGTGGGCCTGCGGGCGAGTTGCTGGTGACCACCAGCCGGGACGGACACTCCTGAGGTCTCTCCGCACTGGCTAGTGTTTACGTTGGGTGATTGCTGGTTTGCCCTGCTGGTGGTGGTTTGCCACTGACAGGGTGACGTGTGACTTAGCCATGGGGTCTTCTCGCCCCCCAGTGAAGAGGACGTTGTCGGCTGGTCTGGCATTTACGGTGCCGGTGGACCATCCATTGGTTGGTGTCGCCCTGGTGGACGTGCTTCATGTGCAGCTGTCGGACCTGGTGGGCATCCAGCTGCTTCAGGGCAACCGTGCTGTGGTCAAGTTCCGCCTCCAGGCTGCCTTTCAGGCGTTTCTCGAGCGGTGTGAGGGGCGTGTTTACCCTCTCCCTGATACTGCTGGCTCCGTTAAGGTAGTGAATCTTAGTGTCACCTTGACGTCTGTGGCGGTGCATGGTGCCCTCTTCGAATTTCAGGACGACTTTTTGACCTCCTGTTTCGAACGGTTTGGGACAGTGTTAAGTGTTCGTTGGAACAAGGTCGTTGCCGGGCACTGTGTTGGTATGCTTGACGGCTCCCGCACCCTGACAATGTCGCTGAAGTGTAGTGTACCGACGTCGATGTCCGTGTTGGGGTACACGCTCCGCTGCCAGTATCGGGGTCAACCGCGCACCTGTTATCGGTGTGGTCACGAGGGTCATCTGGCTGCAGCGTGCGACGTGGGAGCACTGGTCGGGTGCATGTTTTTCGTGCGGAGGATTTTCCGCCCCTGGACGGTTCTGAGGATGGAGTGGGTGCTGTGCCTGAGGCGCCTGCTTGCCTGTCTGCTGCTCCCCCTGTTGAGGCGAGTTCTACGGCCTGTGCGACACATCTGGTGCCTGCTGTGGCCCCTGGGGCTGTTGAGCCGGTGTGTGTGGGTGTCGGGCCGTCGCCTGAGCTGCGTGTTGTGCAGGATGTCTCGGTGGAGGTCCGTGTCCCGCCCCCACCTGTGGATGTGATACCGGCTCCCGGGGACGCGGGTTCTGCTGTGTTGGAGGGGGTGCTTCAGCAAGGTGAGGTGCCTGCCGTGTCTGTGTGTGTTGACGACTGTAGTTCTGCTCTTTCCATCCCTGTGCAGAAGCGTGCGCGTCGGTGTTCTGAGGCTGTGTCCCAGGATGATGTGGACAGTGTGGGTGATGTGGCCTCTGTGGACTCTTCGGACGGTGCTGGTGTGGCCTGTGTGGATGTGAAGATGGTGGCCGTGCCTGCGGAGCGGCCTGCTGGGAGTGGTGTGGTGCGGCCTGTCTCGAAGCGTTCGCGGCGGGCTCGGAGTGTGTCTCCCCTTCGTGGTGTGCCTTGGGAGGAGGTGGGGGAGTATGGTGATCTGGCGCCCCCCACCGAGGATGTTGGTGCTGTGAGGGCCTCCGAAGTTGCTACCTGTGCCTCTCCTCCTGCGTCTCCTGCTGTTGGATCTCCGCAGTGGGGGGTTGTCCCTGATGATCGGGACCTCGTCGTGATGTTGCGGAAAGATGTGCGCCGGGGGGCCTCGGGTCCTGTGCCCGGTGGTGGGGTCGGTGACGCGCCTGCATCCCCTGCTGTATCCCCTCCTTCCTTGCTCCGGTCTGGGGATTGTCTCGTCCCGTCTGCTGGGGTCGTGCCCTGTGAGGGTCCGGAGTTGGGCCCTTATCGAGATGCCCGGGTGCTTCCGATCCCGTGGTGCTCGTCCACTCTCTGGGTGTCGCGGGTGAAGGAGTTTGTGTATCGGGTGCCGGATAGGATGTCTCAGCCGAGGGCGCCGCCTGGTGGCCGGCTGCCCGATGACGAGTGGGTTTTTGGGAAGCGTACTGCTTGCGCTTTCCGATATACAAGTTTCCGGAGAAGTATTAGTTCCCGTCTTGCGCACACTGCTACGCCGTGCGTGGGTCAGCTGCCACCGTGACCACGACGCCCCGCCCCCCCCCCGGTGCGGGGTGTCTCCCTCTGACATTCGACTCTGTTTTCGCCGCCTCTCCTCTCTCTACGGCCCATCACGTCTACCGCTTTTGACTTTCTTCTCATCCTAACCGTCACGCGCATCTCCTTACGTCTGTCCTGGTGCAGTCATCGGGAGGGTTACCCCTTCATGCAAACTGCACCTATTCTCAAGAAGAAGAAGAAGAGCCTGCGGGCCGCTCCAAACAGCCTGGTGGACCAAACTCTCACAAGTCAAGCCTAGCCTCGGGCTTGGGGAGTAGAAGAACTCCCAGAACCCCATCAACCAGGTATTAAAGATTCAGTTGAAATAGTAAAAAGGTCAAGCCAATTTAGATCAGATTGTTAGGATGTCTTCCAGTAGTTTAGATTCACGGAGATAGTTAAGTAGCTGCCTGCACACGCGGCCAGACGGTGTGACAGTTTAAACAGTTTAGTAATGTAGTGATGAAGGAAAAGTTTTACGTGTCCGTCTGAGAGTTTACAGGCTGAATATAGCAGAAGTGGCTCAGTTTTAGTAACTCATTCCGTGCTTCTGTTGTTTCCCAACGTCAAGAGACTGTCGTACTATAGTGCCCTTATCCTCACCTACCAGATGACCCAAAACAGAAAACGGGACAGAATGTCACTTTTGCGAGCCGCTTCCATTTTCTAGTACGACAATTGTGGCCTTACGTAAAGTATACGTCAAAATGCGAGACTGTATTGGGCGGGCGGGTTGAATAACTTGCCAAATGTTACTAAAGTGTAACTCAGGTCACGCCCTCGTCACATTGTCTGGTTGTGTTACTGGTCGTAACACACACATGCCTTCTAGTATAAAAGATAGCGTCGATATCGCCCCTCCTCTCACTAGCAACACTGTTGATATCCTCACAGCTGCTCACAACTGTGACTTGTTCAGTTGACATTTTCACCACAGAAAATGTTGAGAGTTGTATTCTGCTTAAAATTCCTTTAATTGCCAATATTTAACATTTATCTGGCTCTTATTACCTAATACCAAAATAAAGCGTGTTATTATGCAATATATAAATATACTAACGGGGGTACTCGGCGGTGCCCGGGTCGCCTCTCTGTCTCTCTTGGGTGTTGGTATTTTTATCCCTGTCTCACTCCCTGTCTCACTGTCCTTTTGTCTCTGTTTATAAAGATAATAAATCATATAAGAATGTAGCAGTTGAGTGTGAGTGTTGAGGTGGAGGTGCTCAACACTCACTGGAGGTGCTCAACACTCACTGGAGGTGCTCAACACTCACTGGAGATGCTCAACACTCTCACTGGAGGTGCTCAACACTCACTGGAGGTGCTCAACACTCTCACTGGAGGTGCTCAACACTCACTGGAGGTGCTCAACACTCTCACTGGAGGTGCTCAACACTCTCACTGGAGGTGCTCAACACTCACTGGAGGTGCTCAACACTCACTGGAGGTGCTCAACACTCACTGGAGGTGCTCAACACTCACTGGAGATGCTCAACACTCTCACTGGAGGTGCTCAACACTCACTGGAGGTGCTCAACACTCTCACTGGAGGTGCTCAACACTCACTGGAGGTGCTCAACACTCTCACTGGAGGTGCTCAACACTCACTGGAGGTGCTCAACACTCTCACTGGAGGTGCTCAACACTCTCACTGGAGGTGCTCAACACTCACTGGAGGTGCTCAACACTCACTGGAGGTGCTCAACACTCACTGGAGGTGCTCAACACTCACTGGAGGTGCTCAACACTCTCACTGGAGGTGCTCAACACTCTCACTGGAGGTGCTCAACACTCTCACTGGAGGTGCTCAACACTCTCACTGGAGGTGCTCAACACTCACTGGAGGTGCTCAACACTTTCACTGGAGGTGCTCAACACTTTCACTGGAGGTGCTCAACACTCTCACTGGAGGTGCTCAACACTCTCACTGGAGGTGCTCAACACTCTCACTGGAGGTGCTCAACACTCACTGGAGGTGCTCAACGCTCACTGGAGGTGCTCAACACTCTCACTGGAGGTGCTCAACACTCACTGGAGGTGCTCAACACTCACTGGAGGTGCTCAACACTCACTGGAGGTGCTCAACACTCACTGGAGGTGCTCAACACTCTCACTGGAGGTGCTCAACACTCTCACTGGAGGTGCTCAACACTCTCACTGGAGGTGCTCAACACTCACTGGAGGTGCTCAACACTCACTGGAGGTGCTCAACACTCTCACTGGAGGTGCTCAACACTCTCACTGGAGGTGCTCAACACTCTTACTGGAGGTGCTCAACACTCTCACTGGAGGTGCTCAACACTCACTGGAGGTGCTCAACACTCACTGAAGGTGCTCAACACTCTCACTGGAGGTGCTCAACACTCACTGGAGGTGCTCAACACTCAAACTGGAGGTGCTCAACACTCACTGGAGGTGCTCAACACTCTCACTGGAGGTGCTCAACACTCTCACTGGAGGTGCTCAACACTCTCACTGGAGGTGCTCAACACTCTCACTGGAGGTGCTCAACACTCTCACTGGAGGTGCTCAACACTCACTGGAGGTGCTCAACACTCTCACTGGAGGTGTTCAACACTTTCACTGGAGGTGCTCAACACTTTCACTGGAGGTGCTCAACACTCTCACTGGAGGTGCTCAAGACTCTCACTGGAGGTGCTCAACACTCTCACTGGAGGTGCTCAACACTCACTGGAGGTACTCAACACTCCCATTGGAGGTGCTCAACACTCACTGGAGGTGCTCAACACTCACTGGAGGTGCTCAACACTCACTGGAGGTTCTAAACACTCACTGGAGGTGCTCAACACTCTCACTGGAGGTGCTCAACACTCACTGGAGGTGCTCAACATTCACTGGAGGTGCTCAACACTCACTGGAGGTGCTCAACACTCACTGGAGGTGCTCAACACTCACTGGAGGTGCCCAACACTCACTGGAAGTGCTCAACACTCTCACTGGAGGTCTCAACACTCTCACTGGAGGTGCTCAACACTCACTGGAGGTGCTCAACACTCACTGGAGGTGCTCAACACTCTCACTGGAGGTGCTCAACACTCTCACTGGAGATGCTCAACACTCTCACTGGAGGTGCTCAACACTCACTGGAGGTGCTCAACACTCTCACTGGAGGTGCTCAACACTCACTGGAGGTGCTCAACACTCTCACTGGAGGTGCTCAACACTCTCACTGGAGGTGCTCAACACTCACTGGAGGTGCTCAACACTCACTGGAGGTGCTCAACACTCACTGGAGGTGCTCAACACTCACTGGAGGTGCTCAACACTCTCACTGGAGGTGCTCAACACTCTCACTGGAGGTGCTCAACACTCTCACTGGAGGTGCTCAACACTCTCACTGGAGGTGCTCAACACTCACTGGAGGTGCTCAACACTTTCACTGGAGGTGCTCAACACTTTCACTGGAGGTGCTCAACACTCTCACTGGAGGTGCTCAACACTCTCACTGGAGGTGCTCAACACTCTCACTGGAGGTGCTCAACACTCACTGGAGGTGCTCAACGCTCACTGGAGGTGCTCAACACTCTCACTGGAGGTGCTCAACACTCACTGGAGGTGCTCAACACTCACTGGAGGTGCTCAACACTCACTGGAGGTGCTCAGCACTCTCACTGGAGGAGCTCAACACTCACTGGAGGTGCTCAACACTCACTGGAGGTGCTCAACACTCACTGGAGGTGCTCAACACTCTCACTGGAGGTGCTCAACACTCTCACTGGAGGTGCTCAACACTCTCACTGGAGGTGCTCAACACTCTCACTGGAGGTGCTCAACACTCTCACTGGAGGTGCTCAACACTCACTGGAGGTGCTCAACACTCACTGGAGGTGCTCAATACTCTCACTGGAGGTGCTCAACACTCTCACTGGAGGTGCTCAACACTCTTACTGGAGGTGCTCAACACTCTCACTGGAGGTGCTCAACACTCACTGGAGGTGCTCAACACTCACTGAAGGTGCTCAACATTCTCACTGGAGGTGCTCAACACTCACTGGAGGTGCTCAACACTCTCACTGGAGGTGCTCAACACTCACTGGAGGTGCTCAACACTCTCACTGGAGGTGCTCAACACTCTCACTGGAGGTGCTCAACACTCTCACTGGAGGTGCTCAACACTCTCACTGGAGGTGCTCAACACTCTCACTGGAGGTGCTCAACACTCACTGGAGGTGCTCAACACTCTCATTGGAGGTGCTCAACACTTTCACTGGAGGTGCTCAACACTTTCACTGGAGGTGCTCAACACTCTCACTGGAGGTGCTCAAGACTCTCACTGGAGGTGCTCAACACTCTCACTGGAGGTGCTCAACACTCACTGGAGGTGCTCAACACTCTCACTGGAGGTGCTCAACACTCACTGGAGGTGCTCAACACTCACTGGAGGTGCTCACCACTCTCACTGGAGGTGCTCAACACTCACTGGAGGTGCTCAACACTCACTGGAGGTGCTCAACACTCTCACTGGAGGTGCTCAACACTCTCACTGGAGGTGCTCAACACTCTCACTGGAGGTGCTCAACACTCTCACTGGAGTTGCTCAACACTTTCACTGGAGGTGCTCAACACTCTCACTGGAGGTGCTCAACACTCACTGGAGGTGCTCAACACTCTCTCACTGGAGGTGCTCAACACTCACTGGAGGTGCTCAACACTCTCGCCGACAGCATCAACATCACTTCTCTGTGTCAGGCTTCAGTGAACTGCTCAACTACTTGAGCAGTTCACAACCTTCACCATGTTCAGGACGGGTAAGCTGTCCGTCTCAGTCTGGCTGTTTGTCTGTCAGCTTGACTACGTCTGTGTCTGTCAGATTGATTCTGTCTGAGTCTGTCAACTTGACTCTGTCTGTGTCTGTCAACTTGACTCTGTCTGTGTCTGTCAACTTGACTCTGTCTGTGTCTGTCAACTTGACTCTGTCTGTGTCTGTCAACTTGACTCTGTCTGTGTCTGTCAACTTGACTCTGTCTGTGTCTGTCAACTTCTGTCTGTGTCTGTCAACTTCTGTCTGTGTCTGTCAACTTCTGTCTGTGTCTGTCAACTTCTGTCTGTGTCTGTCAACTTGACTCTGTCTGTGTCTGTCAACTTGACTCTGTGTCTGTCAACTTGACTCTGTCTGTGTCTGTCAACTTGACTCTGTCTGTGTCCGTCAACTTGACTCTGTCTGTGTCTGTCAACTTGACTCTGTCTGTGTCTGTCAACTTGACTCTGTCTGTGTCTGTCAACTTGACTCTGTCTGTGTCTGTCAACTTGACTCTGTCTGTGTCTGTCAACTTGACTCTGTCTGTGTCTGTCAACTTGACTCTGTCTGTGTCTGTCAACTTGACTCTGTCTGTGTCTGTCAACTTGACTCTGTCTGTCAGCTAGACTGTCTGTGTCTGTATATATCTGTCTCTATTGTCTCTGACTATTGTTATGTTTCTTTGTCTACACTTCTGTCTGTGTTTCTGTTCGTGTCTCACTCCCTGTCAATACTCAGGGAGTATTGACTATGAAAGGCTATGGCATGCTGTCATAGTCTTTCCTTCTTTTTCTCTCTGTTACTGTGGAGATGGAGAGAGAGGATTGAGCTCGGTGGTGCTGTATCCGTGCAGTCGAGTGGGGGGGGGGGGGAGCGTTGTGTTGTGTTGCTATCATCAACTCATATATGTGCCTCTTGCGGCCAAATTTTCACCGGTAGAATTATTTTGACCATTTTATGGACAATGTGCATAATGTTTTAGTATGTGGTAAAAATAATTTTTATTTAATTATTATTTCAGAATGTGTTTTAAGGTCCAGCAGGTCCCATTGTCAGCAGGAGGTTCACTGGAGTCCCTCTGCATCATGTCATAAATGTTGTACTCGTTTCATTGGTGTCAACCCTGACCCAGCCATGTTCGGCACATACCTTAAAGTATTTACTATAAAAAATTGGGTGAGGCTAGCCATAAGCGTATGTCCTCTAACGTCGAGCAGAAAGACAGACATTCTGATTTATAGATACAGGTGGGTTTAAACAGAAGGGTTCAAGGCAGTCTTTGGCCACACGACACACAATGATCTTCCACTCAGACGTAACTTGTACTAATTCTCAGCTTTCCTTGTAATAACCAGACATTAATACAAGTTAAGACACCTTCAATAGCATGGGATTCTGACTTTTGAATGAGTCTCTCATGAGGCACTATAAAAGGCTTTGCTGACGTCAGGATATCAAGTGACACAAGCCTTTCTGCTATCAACTGCCTGAAATATTCTGTAATGGAATGAAAGCAAATTTAATAAACACGAGTTGTCCCTCGTAAAACCATGTTATGAATCCTTTATTAATCTATATTTTCGTAGAAGTAAATAATAGCTTTTGCCATTATCGACTCAATCAATTTTTATACAATAGATATTAAACAAATTAAACGATAGTTTCACGCAAGTGATT
Organism: Procambarus virginalis; assembly: GCA_020271785.1. Lineage (NCBI taxonomy): Eukaryota > Metazoa > Arthropoda > Malacostraca > Decapoda > Cambaridae > Procambarus > Procambarus virginalis. The sequence goes on from WNGS01092210.1 coordinate 2,811,508, forward strand.
CATCTCTCTTTTACAAAATCGACACAAAATTTGCAACCTTCCACGATTCCGGAACTCTGAACGACTCTTGTGATTGAATAAATATACCAGACAAGGGCTCGCTAAGCTCCTCTTTACATTCGTTCAACACCCCGGCAAACACTTCGTGTGGCCCTATGGCGTGTTTGGTCCTGAGTGTTGCTCTGGGATAACTTCCGCCTTCACATCCACACCTCAACTGGTCCTCTTCCACACCTGCATATATTTAATCAGTTACAGGTTTAATGTGAAGTTCTCTAATATATTATCTCAGTTACCACCACTGGTATACAGCAGTTACCACCACTGGTATACCGCAGCTACCACAACTGGTATATCTCAGTTACCACCACTGGTATACCGCAGCTACCACCACTGGTATACCGCAGCTACCACAACTGGTATATCTCAGTTACCACCACTGGTATACCGCAGCTACCACCACTGGTATACCGCAGCTACCACAACTGGTATATCTCAGTTACCACCACTGATATACCGCAGTTACCACCACTGTATATCTCAGTTACCACCACTGGTATACCGCAGCTTCACCACTGGTATACCTCAGTTACCACCACTGGTATACCTCAGTTACCACCACTGATATACCGCAGTTACCACTACTGGTATACCGCAGTTACCACTACTGGTATACCGCAGTTACCACCACTGGTATACCTCAGTTACCACCACTGATATACCGCAGTTACCACCACTGATATACCGCAGTTACCACTACTGGTATACCGCAGCTACCACCACTGGTATACCGCAGCTACCACCACTGGTATACGCAGTTACCACCACTGGTATACCGCAGTTACCACTACTGCTGTACCGCAGCTACCACCACTGGTATACAGCAGTTACCACCACTGGTATACCTCAGTTACCACTACTGGTATACCTCAGTTACCACCACTGGTATACCTCAGTTACCACCACTGGTATACCTCAGTTACCACCACTGGTATACCTCAGTTACCACCACTGGTATACCTCAGTTACCACTACTGGTATACCTCAGTTACCACCACTGGTATACCTCAGTTACCACCACTGGTATACCTCAGTTACCACCACTGGTATACCTCAGTTACCACCACTGGTATACCTCAGTTACCACCACTGGTATACCTCAGTTACCACCACTGGTATACCTCAGTTACCACCACTGGTATACCTCAGTTACCACCACTGATATACCGCAGTTACCACTACTGGTATACCGCAGTTACCACTACTGGTATACCGCAGTTACCACTACTGGTATACCGCAGCTACCACCACTGGTATACAGCAGTTACCACCACTGGTATACCTCAGTTACCACCACTGGTATACCTCAGCTACCACCACTGGTATACCGCAGTTACCACCACTGGTATACCTCAGTTACCACCACTGGTATACCTCAGTTACCACCACTGGTATACCTCAGTTACCACCACTGGTATACCGCAGTTACCACCACTGATATACCGCAGTTACCACTACTGGTATACCGCAGTTACCACTCCTGGTATACCGCAGCTACCACCACTGGTATACAGCAGTTACCACCACTGGTATACCTCAGTTACCACCACTGGTATACCTCAGTTACCACCACTGGTATATCTCAGTTACCACCACTGGTATACCTCAGTTACCACCACTGGTATACCTCAGTTACCACCACTGGTATACCGCAGTTACCACCACTGATATACCGCAGTTACCACTACTGGTATACCGCAGTTACCACCACTGGTATACCGCAGTTACCACTACTGGTATACCGCAGTTACCACCACTGGTATACTGCAGTTACCACCACTGGTATACCGCAGTTACCACCACTGGTATACCGCAGCTGCCACCACTGGTATACCTCACCTACCACCACTGGTATACCTCACCTACCACCACTGGTATACCGCAGTTACCACTACTGGTATACCGCAGTTACCACCACTGGTATACCGCAGTTACCACCACTGGTATACCTCAGTTACCACCACTGGTATACCTCAGTTACCACCACTGGTATACCTCAGTTACCACCACTGGTATACCTCAGTTACCACCACTGGTATACCGCAGTTACCACCACTGATATACCGCAGCTACCACCACTGGTATACCACAGTTACAACCACTGGTATACCTCAGTTACCACCACTGGTATACCGAAGCTACCACCACTGGTATACAGCAGTTACCACCACTGGTATACCGCAGTTACCACTACTGGTATACCGCAGTTACCACCACTGGTATACCGCAGCTACCACCACTGGTATACAGCAGTTACCACCACTGGTATACCGCAGTTACCACCACTGGTATACCGCAGCTACCACCACTGGTATACCGCAGTTACCACCACTGGTATACCGCAGTTACCACTACTGGTATACCGCAGTTACCACCACTGGTATACCGCAGTTACCACCACTGATATACCGCAGTTACCACTACTGGTATACCGCAGTTACCACCACTGGTATACCGCAGTTACCACTACTGGTATACCGCAGTTACCACCACTGGTACACCGCAGTTACCACCACTGGTATACCTCAGTTACGACCACTGGTATACCGCAGTTACCACCACTGATATACCGCAGTTACCACTACTGGTATACCGCAGTTACCACCACTGGTATACCGCAGTTACCACTACTGGTATACCGCAGTTACCACCACTGGTATACTGCAGTTACCACCACTGGTATACTGCAGTTACCACCACTGGTATACCGCAGTTACCACCACTGGTATACCGCAGCTGCCACCACTGGTATACCTCACCTACCACCACTGGTATACCTCACCTACCACCACTGGTATACCGCAGTTACCACTACTGGTATACCGCAGTTACCACCACTGGTATACCGCAGTTACCACCACTGGTATACCGCAGCTACCACCACTGGTATACCGCAGTTACCACCACTGGTATACCGCAGTTACCACCACTGGTATACCGCAGCTGCCACCACTGGTATACCTCACCTACCACCACTGGTATACCTCACCTACCACCACTGGTATACCGCAGTTACCACCACTGGTATACCTCACCTACCACCACTGGTATACCTCACCTACCACCACTGGTATACCTCACCTACCACCACTGGTATACCTCACCTACCACCACTGGTATACCACAGCTACCACCACTGGTATACCTCACCTACCACCACTGGTATACCGCAGCTACCACCACTGGTATACCTCACCTCCCACCACTGGTATACCTCACCTACCACCACTGGTATACCTCACCTACCACCACTGGTATACCTCAGATACCACCACTGGTATATCTCAGCTACCACCACTGGTATACCTCAGCTACCACCACTGGTATACCTCAGATACCACCACTGGTATACCGCAGTTACCACCACTGGTATACCTCACCTACCACCACTGGTATACCACAGCTACCACCACTGGTATACCTCACCTACCACCACTGGTATACCACACTTACCACCACTGATATACCTCACCTACCACCACTGGTATACCTCACCTACCACCACTGGTATACCTCACCTACCACCACTGGTATACCTCACCTACCACCACTGGTATACCTCACCTACCACCACTGGTATACCTCACCTACCACCACTGGTATACCACACTTACCACCACTGGTATACTGCAGTTACCACCACTGGTATACCGCAGCTACCACCACTGGTATACCGCAGCTACCACCACTGGTATACCTCACCTACCACCACTGGTTTACCTCACCTACCACCACTGGTATACCTCACCTACCACCACTGGTATACCTCACCTACCACCACTGATATACCACACTTACCACCACTGGTATACTGCAGTTACCACCACTGGTATACCGCAGCTACCACCACTGGTATACCACACTTACCACCATTGGTATACCTCAGCTACCACCACTGATATACCGCAGTTACCACCACTGATATACCGCAGTTACCACCACTGGTATACCGCAGTTACCACCACTGGTATACCGCAGCTACCACCACTGGTATACCACACTTACCACCATTGGTATACCTCAGCTATCACTACTTGTGTACATCATCTATCACCACTGGTATAATTCATAATTTAATAATTCACTTTATCGAGGGACAGGCAACCAGTGTATATACACATGTTAGGCTTATATCAAGGTTCCCCCACCCTCCAGGTCAAGGCCCTACTGAGACCCCCTAAAGCCTTATTCCTTAGTTATACCCACTGATATGCCACTAATGGTATATTATACCAATGGTATAATATGCTACCTCAGCTTCCACTAGTAGTATACCACCTCCACTGGTATACCTGTGGTATTCCAGTGGAGGTATACCTGTGGTATTCCAGTGGAGGTATACCTGTGGTATTCCAGTGGAGGTATACCTGTGGTATTCCAGTGGAGGTATACCTGTGGTATTCCAGTGGAGGTATACCTGTGGTATTCCAGTGGAGGTATACCTGTGGTATTCCAGTGGAGGTATACCTGTGGTATACCAGCAGTATACCTGTGGTATACTAATCCCCACTGGTATATATATATATATCAGCCACCACTGACTGTGGATATTTTCCACTGTTATATTCAAAACATTCAAATTCGCGATCAATCATGGCGGCCAGCGTGGGTGTTCTCCGGTCAGGCAGTGTGGTTAGTGTCATGTTGACCACTGCACGATAATGGCCGTTATCTTTCCTTAATTATTTCCCCGTAAATGTACCTAATTGATTCACTCACACTCTCAGTACCTGGAGAATAATGTTGTATCTGAACATATATGTGTTGTATGTTAATATAACAACACATTAGTTCACATTCTGAACCATAACGAAAAATGACAGCGAAATCCTAGGCTACAATATTGGTCTTCAAATACAGTTGATCAGAAATGCTGTCAATACGAGGAGACTGTCAGTATTGTTATTAATTACCAATTTAAAAGTTCTACAAATGGAACTTAACTGTTAATATACTAGAACTATAAGAGCCGTATAAAGAGGGAATTAATTAGTTACTAAATATAGGGAAGAGGAACCCGCGGGCGGCCTGTGGCGGCGTGCCCAGGGCGGGGCGGGACTCGCCCGCCGGGGCTCCTGCAGGGCACACGTCGCGCTCCTCGCTCCGGCCCTAGCAACGCTTACCTAATTATCTCGGTATAATTTTGGACATTAGTCTCCTTTATTAAGTGCCAAAGAAGGAGAATATATCAGTGTCCGGCGGTATTAAGTGCCAAAGGAGAGGGAATATGCAGGGGAAGACACCGCCGGCCGCGCCCACAGGAGAGGGCGGGAAAGTCTCTATAAGAGGTCACAGGCCGCCCGCTACGACTCAGATAAGGTTGATATTGTTAAATCTTTATATATATGTATCTCTATATAGAGATATATCTATATATCTCTATATCTCTCTATATCTCTCAATATCTCTCAATATCTCTCAATATCTCTCAATATCTCTCTCTCTATCTCTCTCTATCTCTCAATATCTCTCTGTATATCTCTCTGTATATCTCTCTGTATATCTCTGTATATCTCTCTTTATATCTCTCTGTATATCTATATATATCTATATATATCTATATATATCTATATATATCTATATATCTATATATATCTATATATATCTCTATATATATCTATCCATATATAGTTTTGTTACTAGAGTTATTAGTGTTAATATTTTAACATAAAACATTTTCCCATTACGAAGTGAAGTAACTTGATGCCTCCAATCTAGCTCTGCAACATTGCAACACTAGGGCAATGTTGCTGCTGAGGCTACACTGAAATGTTGCTTTAGTTGGTGATTTTGTGAAGTCTGCAATATGGTGAAATGCTGATGAATTAACTGTCACGGTAGACTTTTTTTTTTATTTCAAATTTGAGTCGTTTGGTTACGTCATTGGCAAAGCATCAGTAGCCTAGCTTAAGACTTTAACTCTGGGAGCCTAGTTTCCATAGTTACTACTAGTATACCACTGTTGGTATACTAGTAGTGATTGTGTTTACCACTACTATTATACCACCACTAGAACTGCTGTTATGCAACAACTGTTACATCATACCTTCCACCGCTCATATATATTAGTATACCATCACTCATAACGCCACATGTCAGCTACCACCTCGAGTATACCTCTAGTATACTACAGCAGGTATACACCCATGGTATAGCTTTCCCAGCCTCGGGAAGCGGAGTCTATTCCTCGACTCTGTAATCTGATCTTAAGTTTCAGCTTCCTGATTTCATTTGTTTTGACTCAAGGAATTTCTAATTACAGAAGGGAGAACGCCACTATCCGTAAATAAATTAAAAGTAATAAAATGTAACCAATCGATCATAACAAATTCAAACTATTTCTTCTTTCCTATTAATTAATATAAACAATATATTTCAAAGTGTATTACGAAGATATTAAAAATATTTTTTCCTACTATAGACTAGGGATGCACATTTTATTGTCTTTACATAGATGGGTTATTTCTTAACATTAAGCTATATAGTCGTAACGGATAAGTGCTTTCTCCTGATGATTACCTTATCTTACGACTCAGACTCCTGTTAGCCGGCTGAGGAGACATTTCCCCCTCCCAAAACTTACGATAAGTCTTGTAATAACTGAAATGTTGCCCAGGGCTGACAGCAATCGTAATAACTTATAAGCCTTACTCGCTAGTTCCTCTGGAATACGACCCGCCAATCGGTGATCAACCAGGTACCCAATTACTGCTGGGTGAACAGAAGCGTACAATTAAGGACTGGCGCCTGGTCAATCCTCTCCGGCCAGGATACCAACCCAGGGCAAAACGTTTGCGCAGTGTACTGCGATTCCTAGTTTTTATGAACTAACTCGAATGCACTCGGGCATGGGGTTGAATGAGTGCTAAAGACTATGTTTTTGTAGTGTAGTGGTACAGCACTCGGCTTTATGGTGTGGTGGTACAGCACTCGGCTTTATGGTGTGGTGGTACAGCACTCGGCTTTATGTTGTGGTGGTACAGCACTCGGCTTTATGGTGTGGTGGTACAGCACTCGACTTTGCATCACGCGGGCAGAGGTTCTAATCCCAGAAAGGGTGTTTGGAATTTTCAAGTATATATAAATATTTTCTAATGGAATTATAACACCTTCCATTATAGTATATATGATTTTGTTTAATTAAAGTGAAACAAACGTAGAAATATGACCAAAGCTAATCTCAGCTTGCCTGTTATTTATATAATATATATATATATATATATATATATATATATATATATATATATATATATATATATATATATTATATATATATATATATATATATATATATATATATATATATATATATATATATATATATATATATATATAAATTAGTATATTTTGGTAGCAGTCTTCCCTGTAGACATATATTATTAAATATGACCGAAAAAATAAGATTAATAATTCTAACACGAATTTTCTCTTACGTTTCTTTTCACTGTCGATGGTAATTGAAAAATCAATTCTCCAAAATTCATTTTTATTTCTAGTCTGACGCGACACTTGAACGCGTTTCGTAATAACTTATTACATTTTCAAAGATTATAGTTTAGATGCACACAACTATAACCTGCAAACACTAAACAGAGTTTAAACAGCTTTCATTTTATACCTGCATTTGGGTGAGGTGATACAACAGTTTTGGATGAGGTGAAAACAAACTTTCAACACAAGACAGGACACGAAACAATGGGTATAATATTGGGTAAGTTAAAGGGAAGAATGGAAGTAACTGCAAAGGGCCTATTGGCCCATATTTCTTGATGCTTCTATATTGGTGCGGAGTCTTGAAGTTGGTAGAATATAGTTGTGCATTAATTGGCTGTTGATTGCTGGTGTCAACTTCTTAATGTGTAGTGCCTCGCAGATATCAAGCCGCTGCTATCGCTGTATCTATCGATGATTTCGTGTTTTTTGTTAAGACTTCTCTGGTGATGGTCTGGTTGTGGGAGGAGATTATATGTTCCTAATGGAGCCTGTTGCTTATGCATCGTTAATCGCCTGGAAAGAGATGTTGTGTTCTTGCCTATATACTGAGTTCTTTGAGGCTTACAATCCCCAATGGGCATTTGAAGGCATAGACGACATTGTCTCTTTTAAAGCGTTCTGCTTTGTGTCTAGAGAGTTTCTCATGAGTAGGGGCTGTTTTTTTGGTTTATAGTAAATCGTAAATTGTATCTTCTGATTTTTTGTCTGTAGGGATAACGTTCCTATTAACAATATCTTTCAGGACCCTTTCCTCCGTTTTAAGAGCTGTGGAAAAGAAGTTCCTGTAAAATAGTCTAATAGGGGGTACAGGTGTTGTGTTAGTTGTCTCTAAACACGTTTTATTTTGGTATTAGGTAATAAGAGCCAGATAAATGTTAAATATTGGCTATTAAAGGAATTTTAAGCAGAATACAACTCTCAACATTTTCTGTGGTGAAAATGTCAACTGAATAAGTCACAGTTGTGAGCAGCTGTGAGGATATCAACAGTGTTGCTAGTGAGAGGAGGGGCGATATCGACGCTATCTTTTATACTAGAAGGCATGTGTGTGTTACGACCAGTAACAGAACCAGACAATGTGACGAGGTCGTGACCTGAGTTACACTTCAGTAACATTTGGCAAGTTACTCAACCCGCCCGCCTAATACAGTCTCGCATTTGACGTATACTTTACGTAAGGCCACAATTGTCGTACTAGAAAATGGAAGCGGCTCGCAAAAGTGACATTCTGTCCCGTTTTCTGTTTTGGGTCATCTGGTAGGTTAGGATAAGGGCACTATAGTACGACAGTCTCTTGACGTTGGGAAACAACAGAAGCACGGAATGAGTTACTAAAACTGAGCCACTTCTGCTATATTCAGCCTCTAAACTCTCAGACGGACACGTAAAACTTTTCCTTCAACACTACATTACTAAACTGTTTAAACTGTCACACCGTCTGGCCTCGTGTGCAGGCAGCTACTTAACTATCTCCGTGAATCTATGCTACTGGAAGACATCCTAACAATCTGATCTAAATTGGCTTGACCTTTTTACTATTTTCAACTGAATCTTTAATAACCTGGTTGATGGGGTTCTGGGAGTTCTTCTACTCCCCGGAGCCGGTCGGCCGAGCGGACAGCACGCTGGACAATTGTGATTCTGTAGTCCTGGGTTCGAAGCCAGGCGCCGGCGAGAAACAATGGGCAGAGTTTCTTTCAACCCTATGCCCCTGTTACCTAGCAGTAAAATAGGTACCTGGGTGTTTAGTCAGCTGTCACGGGCTGCTTCCTGGGGGTGGAGGCCTGGTCGAGGACCGGGCCGCGGGGACACTAAAAAGCCCCGAAATCATCTCAAGATAACCTCAAGAAAAGATACTCCCAAGCCAGAGGCCAGGCTTGACTTGTGAGAGTTTGGTCCACCAGGCTGTTGCTTGGAGCGGCCCGCAAGCCCACATACCCATCACAGCCCGGTTGATCCGGCACTCCATGAAGAAACATCTAGTTTTCTATTGAAGATGTCCACGGTTGTTCCGGCAATATTCTTATACTCGCTGGGAGGATGTTAAACAACCGCGGACCTCTGATGTTCATACAGTGTTCTTCTGATTGTGCCCATGGCACCTCGGTTCTTCACTGGTTCTATTCTACATTTTCTTCCATATCGTTCACTCCAGTACGTTGTTATTTTACTGTGTAGATTTGGGACCTGGCCCTCCAGTATTTTCCACGTGTATATATTTGGCATCTCTCTCGTCTCCTTTCTAGTAAGTACATTTGGAGAGCTTTGAGACGATCCATCTCGACGAGAGCTTTAATGACTCGCCTCCGGTTCAGTGCGGCAGTGAACGTTGCGGTTGCAAACTTTTGTCAACCGCATTAGCCACAGTGCCATCATTCTCAAGCTGCCTAGTTTATTATTCTCAAGCTCTTAGTAGAAATATATAAACTAAAATCTGTAACTTATATTCTTGTATTAAGCTGATCATCTGTCATGTGTGGCAGTGAATATGAGCAGCACCTCACTTAATGATGGCTTCCACCAACAGTGCTGGGTGGGCCAAAGTAGCAGTGCTATTTTGGTTATACCAGCAGTGTTGGTTGGGTTATACCAGCAGTGTTGGTGGGTTATACCAGCAGTGTTGGTTGGGTTTATACCAGCAGTGTTGGTTGGGTTATACCAGCAGTGTTGGTTGGGTTATACCAGCAGTGTTGGTTGGGTTATACCAGCGGGTTATACCAGCAAGGTTAAGGTATGCTATACAAGTGAGATACGTAGTGGTGTTACACCAGCCAGGAAGCCAACATGCAACTGAAAATTCCACACCCAAGAGGGATTCGAACCCAGACAGCCAGGAGCACTATGCAACTGGCGTACCTGCTACCTTAACCAGTTGCATATATGCTTGGGGACCATGCAAGCTTGTTCACATTTGTGTTGCTCACGTGGACCCACAAAGTGAGGTGATTCGATGAAATAACTATGCCCAAGCTTACCAGCAAGTGCTGTCGGGATGTTGGGGATATAGCCTCGGCTACCAATGGTCTTTTGTACGGTCACGGTTGGTCGAGTGGTTTAAGGTACCGGGTACACCAGTTGTATAGTGATCCTACTGCATATATATCTTCTCCCCCCTCCCCCAGCCATCCATCAACAGTCCGTTACAACGAAAAGTTATTAACCTTCACACACACACACACACACACACCACACACACACACACACACACACACACACACACACACACACACACACACACACACCAACACACACACAACTTACCAGCAAACAGTTTGGGTCCGTCAGCAAGACAAAACCGATTCAAGAGCGTCCGTGAGTCCGCGGTAGCACTACACCAATACCAATAGGGGGGTGGTGGGGGGTCGTATAGGAATGGGGGGGGGGGAGGAGAGGTCACGTGATGTATGATGTATACACACACACTGTATAACTTCACCCGGTCGTTGACAACACTGTTGGTTGGCTTCGTTAGCTTGCTCGGCCCCGGAGTGTGAGCGGACGTTGGTAGCACTGAGGGAGCTGCTGGTCAGTGGTGGAACAAACACAAGAACATCGCCGGGGACAAGTGAAGGTAAAACAAACTAAACAAAACAGGACAAATAAAGTGGTTTTGTGAGATGTTATGACGCTGATGTTGGGCGGGATGTGTTGTCACGTGACAGGTGTTGGGCGGGATGTGTTGTGACGTGACAGGTGTTGGGCGGGATGTGTTGTGACGTGACAGGTGTTGGGCGGGATGTGTTGTCACGTGACAGGTGTTGGGCGGGATGTGTTGCGACGTGACAGGTGTTGGGCGGGATGTGTTGTGACGTGACAGGTGTTGGGCGGGATGTGTTGTCACGTGACAGGTGTTGGGCGGGATGTGTTGTCACGTGACAAGGTGTTGGGCGGGATGTGTTGCGACGTGACAGGTGTTGGGCGACATGTGTTGTCACGTGACAGGTGTTGATGGTGTTCAGTGTTCCTCACGTGACAGGTGTTGATGGTGTTCAGTGTTCCTCACGTGACAGGTGTTGATGGTGTTCAGTGTTCATCACATGACAGGTGTTCAATAATAACATGCTCTCTATATAAAACCTGATATTATTATAGCTTAACATATAGAATGAACACCAATAATATTACTAGTTCAAGAAGGGGGAACACAAGTGGTGTTCCCGGAGCACATGTGAACAGGTCGTAGTGTTCAGAGCGTGGCCATGAACACGCGCCGGGTTCAACACGGCGGCAGATTTGATTAGTGAACTTTTTATCAAGGAAGATTGGAGGAGAGAAATTTAGCGAAGTGATCGCGAAACTAACAGGAGACGCCAATTTACCCAAGCGATGTATGCTAAGTTGATTAGCCAATAGGGAGAGAGAGAGCTGAGATGGGTGGCTGGTTGACTTGGTAGACAGGGTGTTGACTCGGTGGGTTGGCAGGGGAAAGACAGACAGACAAGACAGAAGGACAGACAATAGGCCCCGGCAAATTAAATAAATTGAAACGTATTGAGAAGCGACAAGGCGGAGGTGAAGTGGTGGAATACCCAGACTTGCCTGGCAGGCTAGGCTAGGGCAGGCTAGGCTAGGGCAGGCTAGGCTAGGGCAGGTTAGGGCAGGCTAGGCTAGGGTAGGGCAGGCTAGGCTAGGGTAGGGCAGGCTAGGGTAGGGCAGGCTAGGCTAGGGCAAGCTAGGCTAGGCTAGGCTAGGGCAGGCTAGGCTAGGGCAGGTTAGGGCAGGCTAGGCTAGGGCAAGCTAGGGCAGGCTAGGCTAGGGTAGGGCAGGCTAGGCTAGGGCAGGTAGGCTAGGGCAGGCTAGGCAGCCTAGCCTGCCCTAGCTAGCCTGCCCTAGCCTAGCCTGCCCTACCCTAGCCTAGCCTGCCCCTAGCTGCCCTAGCCTAGCCTGCCCTAACCTGCCCTAGCCTAGCCTGCCCTAGCTAGCCTAGCCTAGCTTGCCCTAGCCTAGCCTGCCCTAGCCTACCCTGCCCTACCCTAGCCTAGCCTGCCTACCCTAGCCTAGCCTGCCCTAACCTGCCCTAGCCTAGCCTGCCCTAGCCTAGCCTGCCCTAGCCTAGCCTGCCAGGCAAGTCTGGGTATTCCACCACTTCACCTCCGCTTGTCGCTTCTCAATACGTTTCAATTTATTTAATTTGCCGGGGGCCTATTGTCTGTCCTTCTGTCTTGTCTGTCTGTCTTTCCCTGCCAACCCACCGAGTCAACAACTGTCTACCTAAGTAAACCAGACAACCCATCTCAGCTCTCTCTCTCCCCTATTGGCTAATCAACTTAGCATACATCGCTTGGGTAAATTGGCGTCTCCTGTTAGTTTCGCGATCACTTCGCTAAATTTCTCTCCTCCAATCTTCCTGAAAAAGTTCACTAATCAAATCTGCCGCCGTGTTGAACCCGGCGCGTGTTCATGGCCACGCTCTGAACACTACGACCTGTTCACATGTGCTCCGGGAACACCACTGTGTTCCCCTTCCTTGAACTAGTAATATTATTGGTGTTCATTCTATAGTTAAGCTAAATAAATATCAGGTTTTTATATAGAGAGCATGTTATTTATTGAACACCTGTCATGTGATGAACCACTGAACACCATCAACACTGTCACGTGAGGAACACTGAACACCATCAACACCTGTCACGTGAGGAACACTGAACACCATCAACACCTGTCACGTGACAACACATGTCGCCCAACACCTGTCACGTCGCAACACATCCCGCCCAACACCTGTCACGTGACAACACATCCCGCCCAACACCTGTCACGTGACAACACATCCCGCCCAACACCTGTCACGTCACAACACATCCCGCCCAACACCTGTCACGTCGCAACACATCCCGCCCAACACCTGTCACGTGACAACACATCCCGCCCAACACCTGTCACGTCACACCACATCCCGCCCAACACCTGTCACGTCACAACACATCCCGCCCAACACCTGTCACGTGACAACACATCCCGCCCAACATCAGCGTCATAACATCTCACAAAACCACTTATTTGTCCTGTTTTTGTTAGGTGTTTTACTTCACTTGTCCCCGGCGATGTTCTTGTGTTGTTCCCACTGACCAGCAGCTCCCTCAGTGCTACCAACGTCGCTCACTCCGGGGCCGAGCAAGCTAACGAAGCCAACAACAGTGTGTCAACGACCGGGTGAAGTTATACAGTGTGTGTGTATACATCATACATCACGTGACCTCTCCTCCCCCCCCCCATCCCCTATACTACCACCCCACCATCACCCTATTGTATTGGTGTAGTGCTACCGCGGACTCACGGACGCTCTTGAATCGGTTTTGTCTTGCTGACGACCCAAACTGTTTGCTTGTAAGTTGTGTGTGTTGTGTGTGTGTGTTGTGTGTGTGTGTGTGCTGTGTGTGCTGTGTGTGGTGTGTG
>WNGS01092210.1:2868430-2882376 GCA_020271785.1 Procambarus virginalis
TTGGGGTGAATACAGAGGGGTTTAGCCGAATTTTACTTCTGGTGCATCTATGACTGAAAAATGTAACTACCAGCAGGTAATCAGGAGTCTGTAAAGTGCTTTGCCAATCTTGCCTCGCAATTGATTGGTAGAAATATGCTGTGACGATATTCAATTCAATAAACCAGTCAAAGGAAGCGATCAGTTGATTGCTCCATCTACTGAATTACAACCTTTTGAGTTTAAAAACCTAATTTTTGCTTCTGATATGCCTTTTCTTTCCCAATTTATCCAAAATATGCAGTTTTATTCTATGTTGTTGATCTTATTAGTGCAAAATTTTGCCACTAGATGGAAACATCTTGTCCGTTATAACACAAATCCACATAAAATCATTTACATGGTTTATTATAACAAAATTAATTCTTCATAGTTTCTGTGTTTTTCAACATTATTGGATGATGTGATGTTTACTTTTGTGTCTTCTTATATATAAGATTAGGCTATAAGAATTTTTCATCCATGTTTAGGGAGGAATTCGGTGATAAGCTTAACTACTAATGCCATCTAGTGGCAGGGAAATGACACTGTCAACACGCTAACAGCAGCCCATAAGTGGTTGTTGATCTGGGGCCAGATTCACGAAGCAGTTACGCACGCACTTACGAGCCTGTACATCCTTTCTCAATCTTTGGCGGCTTTGTTTACAATTATTAAACAGTTTAATGAGCTCCGAAGCACCAGGAGGCTGTTTATACAATAACAACAGTTGATTGGCAAGTTTTCATGCTTGTAAACTGTTTAATAAATGTAACCAAAGAAGTCAAAGATTGAGGAAAGATGTTCACGTTCATAAGTACTTGTGTAACGGCTTCGTGAATCTGGCCCCTGGAAGTCCCCCTTTCGTTTTATTGGTAGAAATTCTGTGTTTACATTCATCTGAACAGCCAAACATAGGAAGGAATTATCTGAAAGCTCCGCCCCCCTCGCTTAGATGTCTAGCATAGCAACAGTGCTCATGACTTACTGTTTCTAATCACATCTAAAGTAAATCCTTTTTGCTCAAATCTTTTTAATGAACTCAGATATATTCATTAAAATCCTATGCATTTTTAGGCGTAGGTTAGGTTAGGTGTTTAGGTTCTGTTGACGATTATTTTTATTTTTATTACGTTGAGTGAAGCACTTACAGAGTTGCGATTCGAACAGAGGTCGTCAGCGAAGCACTGTTCAAGAAATGTTCGAACGCCATCGTATTTGAGTCGCATGGAAAGTTTTTTTTCATAAACAAGGGGTTTTGAAGGCTGCATTAACGAGCATTTGGGCTATGTTGATGAGGATGGGTTTCTGGACTGTCATGTTATCAGTGCGTTGGTGTTAACTTTTGCCACTAGATGGAACTACTTGTCAGATATACATCATAATTTCCATAATTTTACGTACTTAGGCTATTATTAATCAATCTGTAATCAGCCAGTCGTTCTGCTTGATTATATTATATTATAGTAATTGCAATGTGGATCTTTGCATATCAAAGCTGTTCACTCGCCAACATCGCCAGTGGGCGGGGCATCAGACCATCAATCTACGTCACACTTAAGGCAGCCAAAATATTATTTTATTATAACTATTATATCCCATAATTTTTAATTATCACATAAATTGCAATTTTTAAGTTGACATTCTTGGAAATATTGAGTTAAAACAACAAATCCTATGCAAAGTTGTTGCGCTGGACATCAAAGTTCATCCATGATGGGCGGAGCTTTCATTGATCCCATTCTGTGATTGGCTGTTGTGGGGAATGTCAACACGGATTCCACCAATCAGACAGGAGCGCGGGAGAGGATCCTCAGCGCAATAACCCGCCTTATGTCCTGCTGTTTACCAGGTTTAATAGTATCATTTTCCGCCCCTAGATGGCAGCAGTGGAAAAAAATCGCATTGTAACCGTTGAATTCATGTTAAACATGGATGTCTATACCCAATACACTAAGGTAAATTTTTTACTTAAAAAAAATATACAAACCTTTCTCGCTCTTGCTCAAATTTAATTATTTTTATAAATCAATTATGTAAGCGAAACACATATATCGGAGTCACGACATATTGTTAATGACGAGTGGAAGTGGAAGTTGTAGTGTTAGATAATGTTGCTGTCTCTTGTCCAACCACTTGGGCTGGACGGTAGAGCGACGGTCTCACGTCCTGCGGGTCGGCGTTCAATCCCCCCAACTGTCTAAGTGGTTGGGCACCATTCCTATCCCCCGTCCCATCCCAAATCCTTATCCTGACCTCTTCCCAGTGCTATATAGTCGTAATGGCTTGGCGCTCTTCTCTGATAGTTCCCTTCCCGTGTCGTAGACTTGTTGATAGTTCTCTGGCTGACAGCGACAGCTCAAGTGTCGAACGAAAAGAAATCCTTCCAATAGCTGAAACTAAGTCATTATACCTTTATAAAACACGAAACAGGAATTCGGGAGTGAAGACTAATGAGACGAGGCTCAAGAGCTAACGCCCGACCTCCAAACTCAGCTACGCCAGCACGTAAATACACACACACAAAAGGATGTCGAATATCCAATGAATAATTAGTCAGTTTATTACAATTAAATGTTGACGGCTAATGAGGACTGTGTGTTTGTTTGTTTGTTTGTTTGTTGACGACAGGGCTTGTTGTGGGTCCGTCGACTTCTGTTTACTGGTCGCCTGTAATGTGTAATTTAGCATAATCTAATGCAACCAATTACAGTTTCTCTCTGACTTATAATTGCACGGAAAACTACATCCACTCGGTTATATGGACCGGTTGATGCTAATTTATAATTTCAGTGTCTAGCATATGGCAATGATTCAGGGAGCCGGTAGGCCGAGCGGGCAGCACGCTGGACTCGTGATCCTGTGGTCCCGGGTTCAATCCCAAGCGCCGGCGAGAAACAATGGGCAGAGTGTCTTTCACCCTATGCCCCTGTTACCTAGCAGTAAAGTAGGTACCTGGGTGTTAGTCAGCTGTCACGGGATGCTTCCTGGGGGTGGAGGCCTGGTCGAGGACCGGGCCGCGGGGACACTAAAGCCCCGAAATCATCTCAAGATAACCTCAAGATCAAGCTTAACAATAATAATATAATAAAGAAGAGAGGAAAGGAGGGGAATGATCATAGGAAAGCGCCAAGCTATCACGTCTATATAGCTTTGGGAAAGGGGTCAGGATAAGGATTTAGGATGGGACGGGGGGAGGGAATGGTGCTCAAGGAGTTAGACGGTCGGGGATTGAACGCCGACCTGCATGAAAAGAGAAGTAAGGCAAGCTAAACTTATTGGAAGCTTCATCAGTCAGTCTCAGCATGTCTCTCATCCCTTCCACCCAACACCGGGATTTCTACAAAGCACTGCAGGACACGCGCGACCAGAGAGCAGACCATCCAAGATACATACTGGTATCCAGATATGTGTCATATATCCTGTATCCCATCTAGCACGCACGTATATGACACAAGATACCGTGACTACAAGTTTGATAATGACAAGGAGTAGAAGACTAACAAGACATTTCGACTGCTGGCTGTGTTTAAGACTGAGCAGGTAGTCACGAAACACCAACCAGAGTTTACATTGTGTCATCTCACCAGACCTTCCTGGATGACCCGGTAAGGTAGGCGGTCTGGCAGAGGAGGAGGGCGCTCTTGTCTGCTCTCACAATACTCTGCAGCCACTTCCCTTGAAAGTGAACCTGTCCAGCCTCTTAGAATTTGGCCTTCAGCTATGGCCGAAGGGCCGGGACGCGAATCTATTTAGCATAAGTCGCCAGTGGCGAAGCTGTGAGCCAATACTATATCTGAGCACCTATAGTGAGCCTCTATATGAAAATCCATTCCAACGCTTCGTCGTCCTTCGTCATATATACCAACACCAGGTGGTACGAGCACATTAGTTATCCTAGTTATCTGCGGTTTAACCAACCAGGTAAACATTTCAACCCATTTATTAGAACCAACACCTGACCCGGTGTTATTGTGATAGGTTGGCCCGTGACGGGTTGACTCGTGACGGGTTGACTCGTGACGGGTTAGATCGTGACGGGTTGGCTCTTGATCAGGCAAAAAAATAAATATCATATCCTCTGTGCAATGTTGCACCTTCGGGCCATCAGACTGCACACTAACAAGGTTAAAAATGTCAAAATAAAGCTTCACTGCAGACTGGTGCACCAGGGGATGTGCAACTACCTAGAGAACCGAAAACAATGATGTGTTCTTAATTTACACCAAAATGACTATATCCCCAAATGCAAACCAGGATTAGGCTTTATCGGGGGAAACACCCAGTCATTATGATTATATAGCACTTGGAAGGGGGTTAGGATAAGGATTTTGGGATGGGACGGGGATGCGGGAACGGAAGTGTCCAACCACTTGGATGGTCGGGGATTGAACGCCGACCTGTATGAAGAGAGACCGTCGCTCTATCGTCCAGGTCAAGTGGTTGGACATGCAAATCAGGAGATAATCCTTTGTCTAGGTATCTATGTAGAATTGCTCTCGATAAGAGTTCAAGAGTCTGGCATCATTATGAAAAAGACCAACTCATGGAAACAAGATTCTATGATTATACAAGAAACTAGTGCCCAAAAAATGAGCTCTTGATACTATATAAATTATATAGTATCAACTTGATACTATACTATATACGTACACGCACGAGGACTTAAGAGGTCAATTATCAGGTCTATACAGCATACCGAGGTCATAAAAGTATTTGTGTGTACGTCTGATACCATACTACTTGTGTAAAGGAGGAAATGTATATGTTATCTCTCAGAATGTTTGGTAATATGTTTATTGTTTGTGATGTGTGTCTATGTATGTATTAACACGATGTACTGAACGGGGTGAGAATAGCTTGAGCTACCTCATCCCTTTGTGTGTATTTTACTTTAATAAACTTATTTCAATTTCAATTTCAATTATCAGGTCAAGCCGTGGAGTAGTAGAGCATCGTTGTGTACACTTTATGAACAATAAGGACTATCATCTGATGACTCCAGACCCCTTTAAATAGACCTGATGGAGAATGCTGTCCTTGTGTTTCTCACTTAGTAAGGAAGTTGCAAGTTACTATCCCAGATAGTAAGAGAAGGAGAGCGTTTACCCTAAGCGACTTCCCCGTACCATCTCCTACGTATCTTCCGGTAAAATTACTCCTACCGTATCATTTCGGTAAAATTAAGAAATAGAAGGTTTTAAAAACATAAAACGAATGTTAGCAAGACTTTAGGGCAGAACTGCGCAAGTCTTTGCATCCTGAGAAGGAAGGGAAGGAACGGAACGGAACGGGTATATCTTGAGGTTATCTTGAGATTATTTCGGGGGTTTTTAGTGTCCCCGCGGCCCGGTCCTCGACCAGGCCTCCACCCCCAGGAAGCAGCCCGTGACAGCTGACTGACACCCAGGTACCTATTTTATTGCTAGGTAACAGGGGCATAGGGTGAAAGAAACTCTGTCCATTGTTTCTCGCCGGCGCCCGGGATCGAACCCAGGACCACAGGATCACAAGTCCAGTGTGCTGTGCGCTCGGCCGACCGGCTCTGCTACCCGGGTACCAGCCATACAATTCCCTCCTAACCTCACCAATGACAAATAAGTTACTTTTCTGTAGATTTCTCTCTCATTAAAAGTGAACATCTAATTCAACCGCGTCTGTCTGCTATTATCAAGACGAATATGGGTGTCGTCGCGTGACTCTGTAATGATCGATCATTAGCACAAACAGACCAGTTATTCTTACCAAAGTGACTACAACCTCCCCCCTCCCCACACACACCCCGTAGCTACACTGGCTGTTATTTCCTAGTAATGTGTCTTATACTTCAGCAGCAGCATGTAAAATGTTAGGGAAGGTAAGCGAAACTGCTGCAATTTGTCTTAAAGTCTGCCTGTCCCGGCGTCTTGCTGTAACATACGTGCTAGTGCTTACTGAAGCAAATTGTCTTGCATCATTTACAACGATGAATTACGAGTATGTATCATGCTCATAGAGTACATGTATAATATAGCGGAAAACCTCTGGGATATGTAGATAGTCTACATATACATGTAAATTGTATATATGTAAAGTTGTAGACTATTTTAGCATTCAGAGAGCGGACATATGTGATAATCTGCCTGATTCACCTGTCTTAAATGTCAAAAATAATCTTTCATAACATTTCATATAAGCTTCCCTGAGACGCCTAAATGACCTCTAATAACCTTTCACGACCTTTCGAAAAATTATCCCAAACAACTTTAACAACCTGTATATACCCGTGTCCTCGGTATCCTTCACGTGCTAATGCAGTTTACATTTGGATGTAAATCTCACCAAGTTTTATGAGAAAGTTTACAAGCAATAACTCCAGGGCGTTGGACAGATGCAGTGCATGTTATCTCTCTCTTATTGTGGCTCTGTCAGCTGGATATCTAATAAGGAGATTATATCATAAAGATAACCTTTGGCGTAAATTCTTTCATATGTTAAACCTGCATAGAAAATCGTGCAACATCGTATCTTTAATATTTTGGCCAATAACGTGACCGACTTTTACTGAAGAGAAAAAGAAAGAATGACGTTGTTAGAACAAAATAGACAATACATATTTTATTTTTGAGGCATATTTTGTCCGGTAAATTGGCTAGAAAAATATTCAGATATTTGATAAGATTTCCAGTAAATATAAGCTGTGACTTCTACATCAGACTTATATCCTGCCGGGTTTGACAGTCCAATGAGGTCATAACAGACCAGTGACCTCATTCACGCACGCAAAGCTTGCATATGGACTTATTTTGATGGATGGGACTGACTGAACAAGCGGACGTCCTGGTAATCTCAGACAGAGTGGGCGACTGTAATTGGATGTTACGCCAGATCCCGGATACAGAGGACGACTGTGATTGGTTGGAATGACTAGTCCCAGATGCAGAAGACGACTGTGATTGGATATGATGTTAGCTCCAGTCCTCAGGTGAGGGCTGTCAGTTTCAGTGCCACGTGTCATATTCCAAGTGCCAAGTTTTAAAGGTTGAGATCACATGGGTAAATACTCAACCCTGAGATTCAAGTGCCTGGTGGTATAAGAGAGCCCTTGACAATGTATATATATATATATATATATATATATATATATATATATATATATAATATCTATATATAATATATATATACATATATATATATAATATATATATATATATATATATATATACATAATATATATATATACATACATATATATATATATATATATATATATATATATATATATATATTTATATATATATTATTATACATACATGTCTCATTGAATATTACAGCATATTCTGTATTAATTATTTTCTGGTTTAAGGCTTCTATCCCTCTAACTAGTGCTCTTGCATCAGGGTTTAGTTGGAAGAGAAGTTCTCCAAAATTCATGTTCGTTTTTCGAGGTGAAGAAAAAGAAGTGAATAATTATAGAATGAATTATACTTATTATAAAATTGCACAATGTTTCGAACCTACATGGTTCATTCTCAAGTAATGTTACAGTTTGTTTTCTCTATTACTACACTCAATTTTAATTTCTGGAGGAGTCCTTCGCTCCATGCCAAGCCGCTGTAGTGGTTGCGGGTTCAGGACTCCACAGCGCTTGCGTTTATCTCTTCACATATGCAACACTGTATGTTATCTCTCTCCTTCTCGTGGTAAACCTTTTGAGTGTATATTGCAGATTTTTTTTGGAGGGGTTGGTGAAGCAATCTTGTTTGAATTTTATCTTTTGGAGTGTTAAATGTTAGGTGCCTTAGTTTAGTTACAAGTTAGCGAATTGTTGCAAGGTGCAACCAGTAAGCAAGCTCCAATACGTGATTGTTATTAGGTAGAGAATTATAATTCAGGGTTTGGTGAGTCAGCTGTCTCCAGCCCTCTCCAATGAGGCTTCAGTATGACAGATGATACTTGATATCACGTCATCTGCGTGTCACAGAATTAGAGCCCAACTTGAGCGGGAACTTAACAAATAGTGGCACCAAACATTCTCACACACACACCACACATACACACACACACACACACACACACACACACACACACACACACACACACACACACACACACACACACACACACACACACACACACCACCACCACACACACACACATACACACACACACACACACACACGCGCGCGCACACACACAGAACTAGAAACTCCCAGAACTAAGAGGCATGAGTTATGAGGAAAGGCTGCGGGAATGCAACTTACGACACTGGAAGACAGAAGAGTAAGGGGGACATGATCACAATCTACAAAATCCTCAGGGGAATTGACCGGTAAACAAGGATGAACTATTCAACACTGGAGGGCGCGAACAAGGGGACATAGGTGGAAGCTGAGTACCCAAATGAGCCACAGAGACATTAGAAAGAACTTTTTCAGTGTCAGAGTAATTAGTAAATGGAATGCACTAGGAAGTGATGTGGTGGAGGCTGACTCCATACACAGTTTCAAATGTAGATATGATAGAGCCCAGTAGGCTCAGGAATCTGTACACCAGTTGATTGACAGTTGAGAGGCGGGACCAAAGAGCCAAAGCTCAACCCCCGCAAGCACAATTAGGTGAGTACAATTAGGTGAGTACACACACACACACACACACACACACACACACACACACACACACACACACACACATATACATAAATAATTATATATATATATATATATATATTATATATATATATATATATATATATATATATATATATAAGACTTGGGTCGTAGTTCACCTAATTAGGGGTAGGTTTATAGGTCAAGTTGGGCAGCAGTTAGTTGTTTCTGGAATCCTTCCAGAATCTATATAGGAATCATAAGGAATATATATATATATATATATATATATATATATATATATATGTATATATATATATATATATATATATATATATATATATATTTATATATATAATATACATTTAGAATAATACAAACTCAACAACATACTTAGAAGAAAACGGCAATTAATGTATAGCCCAACCCGTCCTCAGATC
The DNA here is from genome assembly GCA_020271785.1 of Procambarus virginalis. Classification (NCBI taxonomy): domain Eukaryota; kingdom Metazoa; phylum Arthropoda; class Malacostraca; order Decapoda; family Cambaridae; genus Procambarus; species Procambarus virginalis. The sequence goes on from WNGS01092210.1 coordinate 2,877,477, forward strand.
AACCCCATTCCATCCAGCGGTCGACCCCAATGAAGCATTCATCAATTTTAACATTCAAAATAGGAATTTTCTCAAATATAATTTAATATTGTTATATATTAGTATACTGAGCATATTTAGGCATTATTCTCATCACCTAACATCTAGGTTAGGTGTTAAGGTTCTGTTGGCGATTATTTGTATTTGTAGTACGTGAGTGAAGCATTTACAGCGTTGTGGTTCAGACAAAAATCATCAGTGAAGCACTTGTTCCGGAAGTGCTATTCACAGTGCGACTCACAACGTAATCAGTTGTGAGTCGTGTGTAAACCGTTTTCATTCATAAAGAGGGGGTTTGGCGGGTGCATGGAATCACTTTTGGGTCTTTGGTTGGTGGACGGGCTGATAAACAACTGAGTCTACGACTCTGAGCTGTTCAACTCAGATCTCATTCTAAAGATCGAGACACTCGGTAAAATGTTGAGTTCAAGCCGATAAGAACTACGAAACAGAAGAGCGAACTCGCTGTAATTGAAAAGGTGACTTTTATATTCCCTGTGATCCCTTACAGCAGAGGAAACACATTGCCTAAGAGGCAGACCAGTACGGTAAGAGATACCCAAGTGGCAACCCATCCTCCTGTTTATATAGTACCTATTGTAATGATCGTCAGTAATCAGAATTACCTACGTTCTTAGTTTTTAGAGAGTAGTATACTGACTAGTAAGGAATTCTTTTAAAATAAATGAAGCTAAAACACAAACTTATATATTCCTAGGCCTAGTATAGCACATATATTTACTATATTAGGCTTCTGATATCATGTATTAGAGCTAGGGAGGTTAGGATAAGTTAGTTTATTTTGTCAAAGCAACACAAGTCAAAAATAGTTTTCCGGTTTGTTCAACTCAATAGTTCAGATTTGTAGGTTCTAATTTCGTTGTAGGTGGGTATATACACTATGGTCCTCATCGTTACTATAAGTACTACCAAAACAGGAGGATGGGTTGCATGTGTTTACAAATACTGTGTTTAAAGTTTCGTGAGGTTTCTATTTCCCACATATCTAACACTTCGAACATTTAAACAAATAGACAACTCTAGATCTGAGTTCAACGGGTACTGGATCTCCAATTGGAAGCGATTTAATCACCATTGGATTAAACAGCTTCGAATGGTGTTACTGTTAGTAAACACGAATTAAGGACAAATTTGTAGATAAGTATGTTTAAGAACATTCCAAAGTTCCTTTCTAATGTAATATTTTACAGGGCCTAGGCACGGAAATTTGACATAATTTGAGGAGCTGTTATTGTATGGGTCAATAGGTCTTCTGGAGTTACCTTTATTCTTTTATTCTTATAATGTATGTCTTTAGAGACTGTAGGAACCTCGACACTAGGTTTAAATTATAATTCGAACAGAGATGAAAGGCGCTATTTATTAAAGTTTTGATTGTATTCAGTTTATTTTGTTTGGAGCCAAATCTAAGGTAATGCAAATCCAATCCTGTGAATGAGGGTTTACGGGAAACTGACATATAAAATGACCTCCAAATGTTTTTAATTACTGAACCAAAGAATGCGATTTTTAGAATTTTCGTCAATCTCGTAAATAAACGTTAAGATGTCTGAATGTTTAGAACTCAAATACAAAACAAACCTCTGAACGCGTGAACGATTATATAGCATAATATAAACAAATAGGCTTGAAGTAAACAGTACAAGTATCTATCTACATTTTTTAACAAATTACTTGAAATAACATTAGCATCAGATGAGCACAAGGCTGACCCCATTGCGTAAACAATTTACTATCAAAAGAAAAAGCAGAATCCGATTTTGCAATATCTAATAACTTACTAAGTTGTTTTGTTTTAAACTAAGTTTAAATAAAAATTGTTCAAAACTTCTCGTGGAAGATAATTATCAATTAGAAAGTTACTTTCACTGGAACATTTATGAATTAGAATTCAACATCCAAGCACGCCAAGCCTACACTATTATTAAATTTACGAGCCACCAGTTCCTTAACAAATTGAGAAGCATGCTCAATTGTATAATTATTATTAGTAAAAGGTACTATAATTAGCATTAAACATTTGACTTGGCTATAATTAAACATACCAGTAGAATAAATGATAAATCAGACCGTACAACTCTGTGAATATTGGAAGACCATAAAGCCTAACCCGGTTTATCATGAGAAAATTCGTGTAATTTTGATTTCAACAAAAAACAGGATTGTCTTTTCGGGGTTCGTTCAGATTAATATATTTGCTGACGGGCATCATGATGCTTCACAGGAGATCTCTGCACAGGCTGGAGGAAGAAAGGTCCAGGACCACCAGCATCCCTCGAGTCGCACGTGGATGCTTCAATCAATAACCCTCCTTTGACCAAGCAACTCTTCTTCACCTGAAGCTCTATCTTGGGCGCCCCGTGCTCTATCTCGAACCTTAGACTCTGGTTCTGGTCTAGTTCGGTGCACAACATCAAATCTTCCTTGATTCGGGAACGCCAGGCAGTACGTCATTTCACGATGAACTCGATTAGAGTGACAATCTGCTCCGTGGTCCAATGAACAGGGAGCAGTTCATTGCCCAATGAACAATGTGTAGCACTTCCTCGGGAGTCACGTGACTACAAGCGACACCTTGATTGGCAGGCAGGTTTAATTCCCAGCCAATCAGGTCGCATACCTGCATCCAGGCCTCTAGGACCTGGCGCTGCTCTCTGGGCGGGAAAATCTGAACGCCATATTCCGTATCTCACAGCCTACGCTACGAAATTTACAAAATCAAAAAAATTGAATATAAATACATGTTATTTATATTTATTTATGAGGTGTTAAGACTCTTGACATCAGGATAATGGATACTACATCTACGGTATGTAATTCAAAAATATATATCCATTTTTCTGTGGACAGATATTCCTCCATTCCATTTCGGTTCCATAGTTGCTCCCTCTCTCCTTTTTTTTTATGGATGTGTTTTTAAATCGTCAAAACATTATTTAGTTACTTATTGACAGTCATAAAATGTAGCCTTTGCATTACGAGTTCAACATATTATAAACTGGAACAGACAGTATCATAGAGAATAGTGGTAGTATTATTAAACTTCATGTACAGAGAAATGTCGCTTGCATAAGACAACACAAGAATAACACGCAAAAAAAGAATTTTAAAATATTACAATGCTGCATTTATCATCTAATATTTTACATGACTGTGTATATCGAAATAAAAAATATCAAAATTTTACTTATTAATGTGCAGCAATTCATTGAATATATTAATTTGATGTATTTTATTTCGATGAAAACTTTTGTCGCGCAAATAAAACTGAGAATGGAGAGGAAATTTGCGATGCAGTAACCTCCGCTGAACGAACGGCAGCATAAAAATCCAGGCCAGGGACCAAATAATGGAGCAGGAGGCAAAATATTGACAGAGAAAGCAATATTTGGTATATCAAAGGCACGCCCGCATGGCTGTAAACCCCGAGCTCCAGTCATGACACTTTTCATTAGTGTGGGGGATTGTAAGCACGTGTCATGCGCAGGCGGCAGGTGTCACATGCAGGCAGTTGACACACTCAGTCGGATGAGACAGACAGATGACACACCCTGGCAGGTGTCACATGCAGGCGGGAGTCGAACGCGGGCAGGTTTCAGATGCATGCAGATGACACATTTAGACAGGTGTCACACACAAAGGCAGGTGACAAAGAAAAGCGGGTGACACTTGACCCTTAAACACAATGAAAATAAATCATTACAACCGATTTCTTCATGAACGTGACACCAACAGCGAATCAGATGTCGCCAGTGGACTTTGCGGTAACCATAGACCACATGCCCATGATTCTATAGTTATTAAATGCCTTAAAACATCATTGGAGACGGAGTCTGAACACTGACCTAAAACAGTGGAGATCGCGACACTCCACACATTATGAAGTATAAAGCGGACGCAAAAAAATATAGATCAAGCGCACGAACTTCATAAAAAGCTTTGAAAGAGTGATATGAAGTAAGATTCAAAGCTCATGGAACCACAACGTCAACAGAACCCTGAACGACATGGGTTCAGAACAGTGCGCTCCCGAGTCTCATAATTGCTGTGACATGTGCTGTGATATGTACACATTTTTGTTAAATTCACACGTGAGAGAGTAGGACCACTCCAACATTGCGTAAAAACTCAGGTGGCATTATTCTTGATAACAGCGTACGGAAGAGGGAGAGGAGAGGAGAGGGGGAGAAAGTAGGAGAGAGGGGAAGAGAGGGAGGGAGGAGGGGGGGAGATGAATAGGGAAGGAGAGACTGGAAGGGAGGTGAGAGTGATCCTGGTGCAGATGGGTACCTCCCTGAGATATATAAATGGAAATGTCTCTCTGCTCGAGGCTGGAGGCCAGATGGGAGAGAGAGGGGGTGAAGGAGAGGAGGAGGAGGAGGGGAAGAAATGGATAAATGTAGAACATGGGAGTGCAAAGGGGGCAGCTGAGGGACATGGCAGAGTGGGAGAGGTGGAAATGTGTGAAGAGGAGGGGCATAGGGGTTAGGGAGGAACAAAAGATGTGGAAAGAAGGGGGGTGATGTTGGAGAGGGGGGTTGAGAAATGGGGTGTAGTAGAGACAGACTCTCCCGCGCACCGCAGGTACACCTCAAAGACCCTGGTACCTGGTCAAAGACCCCTCAGAGATAGGGTACCCAACAGCGCAGGCACGTGAACACTCAAGGCACGTGACACACGTGCCTGAGTCATCTATACACTATATCAGCTGAAAGTAATGTATAGCACAGAAACTGTGAGATGTATAACACTAGAAGCATCTTAAAATCTCAATACCAACCGAATCCTATGCCTTTACTGATGGGTCTGTTGCAACTGAGCACTGGTAGAACAGGTTGTG
>WNGS01092210.1:2915176-2940449 GCA_020271785.1 Procambarus virginalis
CCTGGGGCGTGTGTTAGAGAGGAATATATACAGTAGACATAATAGAGGAAAATTAGGTCGGTTAGAAAGCCGAGGTCCAAGAGCTAATGGCTCGATTATTCACTCTCACTCTAACACACTCTCACACACACACACACACACACACAGAGTTGTAGACGGTTGGAACAAGTTAGGGGAGAAGGTGGTGGAGGCCAAGACCGTCAGTAGTTTCAAGCGTTATATGACAAAGAGTGCGGGAAGACGGGACCCACGAGCGTAGCTCTCATCCTGTACACTTAGGTAATTACAGGACTACTGGTTACTACAGGAAGATCTAGACACACTAGCGGTGGTCGGACAGATTTTTCTTATGTTGTTGTTATAGATTCAGCTACTGGAACAAAAGTTCCAGTAGCACCGGGCTATGTAGGTGAGCCCGTAGTGGACATATCTGGCAAAGGAGCGGGGCTGTAACTTGTTTTCTTACCTGTACCCTATAAATACAAAATAATGAGGAGAGGTGAACAAAGGAACACAAAGAAATGCTTTCAGTGTCAGAATTGTAAACAAATAGAATATTCAAAGAAATGAAGTTGTGGAGGAAAAGACCTCGATATAACAGAGCCCAAAAGCCTCTCGAATCTATAATCCAGTCAATTGAAGTTTGGAAGCTGGGATCTGAAGCAACTCCCCCCCCCCCCCTCACCAGCGTATCCCCTTAAGTGGAGCATCTCAGTCACTCAAGAAAAGAAAGACTCGAAACACAACGTAAAATAACTTACTGGAAATAAAGGTACATTTTGCTTAAGGCCGAAATTATCTCAACTCTCATACATGGCAACACTCCCGCGGAGAAATTCACACCACGATATGGCAACACCTCACAATTTCTAGTATAAAGAGAACTCGCTAGGCTTTTATAGGCTTTTTATAGGCTTTTATAGGCATTTATAGCTTTTTATAGGCTTTTATAGATGATGATTGAAAGATTAAGCCACCCAAGAGGTGGCACGGGCATGATAGCCCGTTAAGGGACTTTTATAGGCTTTTAGGTTACTAAAGTTGTCCAGCAAAGAATATCACTGGGAATTTTACTTATATAAAATTATATACATAAAATTAGTATATTTATAATCAGTGTATTTATAATTATTGTATTTACAATTATTATATTTTCGTATTAAGTAATAAATATATTCACATATATAATGATTGCCTTCGTCCTTCCATTAATCACACCTGATTCATCTGATCAATTAAATAAGCTGCAACACGAATATATAATCATTTGATGCTGACTTTATCTTGGCTCTCTCTCGTCGTAATAATCCACTCGCGAAACAGAATAAATATATTCACTTTCATTGAACGAGCGGAAAAGAGGGTAATGTAATCTACCATATATTGAAGAACAGTCCCAGCAGCCTGTTGCAGTTGGTAGATGCTCCCTGGCGTCCTCTCGTGTGTTTCCTGCAGAGTTGCTCTTCTCCTCCTCTGTGGTAACCTACGGTTGCTCCTCTACGTTGCCTCTCGAGTACTGCTTAAGGTAATGTTCCTTCTGGTGGCTTAAACCTCATGTAGTGTGGGAGACGTGCGACGCGACCCGTCAGTTCTGCCCCAAGGTGGCGTGTGAGAGCCGCCGGCGTTTCCCGCCAGCCACCTCTGGCGCCCACACTACTACGTCACGCCCTGCCGCTCTCTCATTGGTCACACTCCACACACCACCACCACATCCCACCATCCATGTTGCCCAAAACCTGGAGACACCACCACATCCCACCAATCACTTGCCCAAAACCTGGAGACACACGTCACCGCCTCTGGAGTATTTGGCGGGAACTTGTCGCCGCCTCCTTCACCGGGGAGACATCTCCCGTCAACGAGCTAACCTAGCCGTGCTAGCCCCGTCCTGTGCCAGTAAGTTACAGGCTCACCATAGCCCTGCTACTTGGAACTTGATCTGAGTAGCTGATCTATAACAACAACAGCCTCCTCCTTGAGCTGGGCGCCATATTTGCTGCAGTGTTCACACTCTCCTGCTCCCCAGCGAACTTGCAACTTAAATCATTCAAATATTTCGCATTTTGCCTCCATCTAAACGTTAATAAATGAACTGGTTGACTTTCTTTACTATTTACAAGGGGGGAATATGACAAGTTCTGGTCGGCTGAGCGTATTTAGGTAATCCACGTAACACATCTAAAATCCCTAGCTCATTCTCCTCAGAGCGCAACTTAGTGAGTGGATGTAGCAGAATACAATCAGATGACTACACACAAACAAGCAAGAAACCTGCGTGTTGACTGTTCCTCAGTTCACCACCATCCTATCCTCTTCCTTACACCCCATTCAAACCCAATCGAGGCCTTTCGAACGCTTCTGGCAGCCAGATCTGCATCTACGTCCCCGTCTCCCTTCTGCCCTTCTCTCGGAGTTGTTTGCCTCAGATGACATCCAGAGTCGGCCAGACTTCATTAAGCTGGTAAAACATTCATACGGCGGAATGTGAGTCTTTTAGTGTGTGTACTCACCTAATTGTACTCACCTAATTGTGCTTGCGGGGGTTGAGCTCTGGCTCTTTGGTCCCGCCTCTCAACCGTCAATCAACAGGTGTCAGGTTCCTGAGGTGTGTGTGTGTGTAATGGTGCCAGGGAATATGTCTTTAGTGCAGCCTGAGAGTATACATTAATGTACTCTCGAACAGCACAAATATTCGGACATCAGCAGAGGAGGTTAGAGGTTTGAGTGTGGGCGGGGAGAGAGAGAGAGAGAGAGAGAGAGGAGAGAGAGAGAGAGAGAGAGGAGAGAGAAGAGAGGAGAGAGAGAGAGAGAGAGGAGAGAGAGAGAGAAGAAGAAGACAGAGAGAAGAGACAGAGAGAGAGAGGACGAAGAGACAGAGACAGAGAAGAGAGAGGAGAGGAATAAAAAATATATAAACAAAAATAATACTATTTTCTCATAGTACGGTTTTCCCAAATTCCCTCAACATCCCAACCCATTTCTATAGCCCCCCCCCCCCCCTCCCTCCCTCCTCCATATAATCCCTTACCCCATAAATCTCCCCCCCCCCCACCCCCCATTCGTAATAACCTCCCTATCCATAACTAACCCCCCCCCCTCTTATACCATGTCTGTAATCACACTAACCTCAGTTGTCTCTCTCGAAGGCTATTATATATAAAATTGTCTCGCCCATTTATTCCATAATGTTCCAATGAGGCTACACCACACAGAATTTTCTAAAATAATATTAATGAACACATTCCTTTCCAAAAATGCGTAACAATTTTTAAAAAATGTAATATGCGCATTTTTTTTTTTTAGTTAGGAATAATTTTGTAAAATAACTTGTGCACATTTAATTAGTAAAATATTTTGGTAGGTAATATTTGTATTTACAATTTATATACATATGACTGAAAGCTATACTGGTGAATGTAAATAAATATGTAAATATGTGACCAAAAATTTATTTTATATATATATATATATATATATATATATTATATATATATATATATATATATATATATATATATCTGAGGAGCTGGAGGAGCTGGAGGAGCTGGAGCATCTGAGGAGCTGGAGGAGCTTTTCAACTTGTGACAAGCAGCCTTGTACCCTGCATGTAATCAATACTGTAACTTTTTTGTGTAATGACATTTTCAAATAAAGTTAGATAAATATACACACATACCAAAAGAATAGGGGTGGTAGGAGAAGAAAATATCAAAGTGTTCAGTGAGGATCCACAAGGTCTTCTCTGAGTACTCTTTATTTTCTTCTCCGAGGCTATGGGTCCCTACACTTGCACCAGAGGTGGTACCCCTTCTAGGTTTTAAAATATATATATATATATATATATATATATATATATATATATATATATATATATATATATATATATATATATATATATATATATACCAGCATGCTCCTCCACGAATTACTGACAAGAAAAGAAACAAAGCCTTTCATACCTGACAGGATCATCTCTTAATGCCTCCTTAAAAAAAAGTGTCTGAGATCGTGCGCAAGATCCATGGTATACTGAACAAGATGAGGAACTGGTTAGGACAGTTGAGCTACAGACCAGTGACCTTAACGATTACACTACGTCAAGTGCTAGAGGGAATGAGAGGGAAGATAATAACGCAACCTCTAGGCGCAGTTAACTACACAGATAACTCTAACTACACGGCTTCAGAGCATCAGTTCGAGCCTGCAAGCACAACTAGGTGAGTGGACACTACCAAACCCTTCTGGCACATCATTTTCCTTGCCTTCTCTATCTCTCTCTTCTGTGTGGTCTCTCTCTCTCTCTCTCTTCTCCTCCAGTTCAAAATGCATTTTCGGAGACCCTCTCGCTGTGATTCCGTATATATTCTTCCGTTATGACTCCCAAATATTCGTCCATTTCAAACCTTCGACAGCTACTGGGCTCAACCTTCCTTGTGCATCAGTCTTCTTGTCAACCCGTCCTCTTCAACTTGGTCCAGATTTCTTCAGGTTGATTAAAGATAACCTTATCGTGATATGGTTATGTTTCACAACTTGGTCGGGGTATCCTTCTGGACCGACTCTTGACTTTTTTTTCGCCTCAGCTTCATTTTGCTATCCTCGTCAACTTGATCGCGATATTGAACTTGGGCGTGCTATCCTGTTAAGCCTGGTCGTGCAATCCACTTGAACTTGATCAAGTTATCTTCCTGAAATGTTTTGAGTAATCGCCGTAAAATCTGGATAGATTACCTCTTGCCTGCCTTTCTTTATTTAACGTTTAACCTTAACGTGAAGTAAAGGTCCACATTAAAATCAAACGTGGTCAAGATTTAAGGTCAAACAGAACCAAATATATAAGACTTTTTTTTAATCAATATAACTTACCAAAGAACATTGATAAAGTTTAATTTTACGCTTGACCATAAACAATAACAAAATGTTAGAATGCTTTTATTCTACAGGAAGTATCGACGAACACAGAGATAAGAGAGGTGTGGTGGATGGTAGTATACAGAAGGTGGGCAGATAAGGGGTGGAAGACTCCTCAAGGCTAGGACACCAGACAGCACTGCTCCTGTGCCAGGTAAGTCCACTACGGGCTCACCATAGCCCGCGCTACTTGCCCCGCTCCTGTGCCAGGTAAGTCCACTACGGGCTCACCATAGCCCGCGCTACTTGCCCCGCTCCTGTGCCAGGTAAGTCCACTACGGGCTCACCATAGCCCGTGCTACTTGCCCCGCACCTGTGCCAGGTAAGTCCACTACGGGCTCACCATAGCCCGCGCTACTTGCCCCGCTCCTGTGCCAGGTAAGTCCACTACGGGCTCACCATAGCCCGCGCTACTTGCCCCGCTCCTGTGCCAGGTAAGTCCACTACGGGCTCACCATAGCCCGCGCTACTTGCCCCGCTCCTGTGCCAGGTAAGTCCACTACGGGCTCACCATAGCCCGTGCTACTTGCCCCGCTCCTGTGCCAGGTAAGTCCACTACGGGCTCACCATAGCCCGTGCTACTTGCCCCGCTCCTGTGCCAGGTATGTCCACTACGGGCTCACCATAGCCCGTGCTACTTGCCCCGCTCCTGTGCCAGGTAAGTCCACTACGGGCTCACCATAGCCCGTGCTACTTGCCCCGCTCCTGTGCCAGGTAAGTCCACTACGGGCTCACCATAGCCCGTGCTACTTGCCCCGCTCCTGTACCAGGTAAGTTTCGGGCTCACCATAGCCCGTGCTACTTGGAACTTGTTCCGAGTAGCTGAATCTATAACAACTCCTCAAGGCTTCCTACAAGGTAAAAAAAAAACAGAGGAGAGACCAACTGCCTGAGGCCTCAAGAGACAAGGCAAGTTACGAGGATTTTATATTAGCTCAGTAAACGCTGTAGACAGAAGTCAGACTGTGGAAACACAGATATGCTTTAAACCCATCACCGAGTTCTCACAAGGCTGCTGATGATGACTATAATGATGAATGGGATTATTATGATGATGTAGACGATGACGTCTCACAAGACGTCTGTCATTATGATTCCTCACTAATAAGAAAAAGAGAGACCACGGAATCAGTCTCCGTGGTGTAGTGGTAAGACACTCGCCTGGCGTTCCGCGAGCGCTATGTCATGGGTTCGCATCCTGGCCGGGGAGGATTTACTGGGCGCAATTCCTTACTGTAGCCTCTGTTTAACGCAACAGTAAAATGTGTACTTGGATGAAAAAACGATTCTTCGCGGCAGGGGATCGTATTCCAGGGACCTGCCCGAAACGCTACGCGTACTAGTGGCTGTACAAGAATGTAACGACTCTTGTATATATCTCAAAAAAAAAGATGAATCCAAACGTGGAACCTCTCACCCGCGTATCAAAATGCGGGAAAAGTATAAGTGGGTAGAGGGGTGATGTTCCCCGCAGGCTAGATCCACCACTAACGTAAATACCGCCAAATTACATGTTATATAGTTTCTCCGCGGCTTTCGTATTGAAAATATTGATTATACAATTTTTTTCAGTATTAACAAAGCTTATTTAAATTCTCTCTCCTAGTCCTAGCTTATATTAATGCTCTCTCCAAGTCTTTGATACAAGCAAGTGCGACTCTCACAGAAGGACAAAAAGTGGTGTAAGGATTGACTGCAGGTTCCAAAACAACAACAGTTCTCTAAGTCAAATACAATAAATATAGCACCAAGTTCTCGCATTAAAAAAAATGAGACATAATTACAGAACAATGAGATTTCGCTAATTAACGTCATAAGCCCTAAATCCAACAATGTCTCGCTCTTGCATAGGGAGGTCTTTCAAACCTGTAACATGGTCTTTGTACTGAACAACGAGATCTCGCTACAGAACAACAATAACATGATTTTGAATATTCAGAACAGCATAATCTTTAAACTGATCAATGAGATCTCGGTACAGAACAATAACATGATGTTGAACATTCATAACAGCATGATCTTTGAACTGATCAACGAGATCTCGCTACAGAACAATAACATGATGTTGAACATTCAGAACAGCATGATCTATGAACTGATCAACGAGAACTCGCTACAGAACAATAACATAATGTTGAACATTCAGAACAGCATAATCTTTGAATTGATCAACGAGATCTCGCTACAGAACAATAACATGATGTTGTACATTCAGAACAGCATGATCTTTGAACTGATCAACGAGATCTCGCTACAGAACAATAACATGATGTTGTACATCTGGAACAGCATGATCTTTGAACTGGTCAAAGAAATCTCGCTACTGAACAGCGAACAAAAAGGGCACAAACAGCTGGAGGCTAAAGAGGCAGCAGGCTTTTCCAAAACAACTTTCAATTTCATTTTATAATAAACAGCCTCATTCGCTTTTTCCGTCAAAAGCGCTCCTCTCCTCCGACGCACCTTTCTACGCTATGGGCACTTAGTATGCTAAAATAGCCCTTAAAGTCTAATTTAAATGCAAATGAGGTGATGCAATATTTGATGCAAAAGCATCGTTGTACGGTTCAAGTAGGGGAAGTGAGTGAAGAATCGACATGCAAAAACCGGTTGTCTCTGCCAGGAATTGACAGGCACAAAACCGGTTCTTTGTGCAATGAGTTAGACATGCAAAAGCCAGTTGTCTGCAAAAAACCGGTTGTCTGTGTACTAAAGTGACACTTAAATACACATTTCTGTGCAATATGTTCAAAGCAAAACCTGATTATCAGTGTAATGAGCTGATAGGCAAAAATCCGGCTGCGCAATTTACTATCAGAACTGCATTTGGTGTAGTAATCGCTCACTTCCTAGGAGAATGTTCAAATTTTCAGAAGGATTGGAAATCTTGCTTCACCTCTGTTCCTTTGAGTTACATGACACTCTACCTTGAGGTGGTTACCTTGAGGTGCTTCCGGGGCTTAGCGTCCCCGCGGCCCGGTCGTCGACCAGGCCTCTATGTGGCATGCGACTCAAGAGTTAATCTCAGTTAACCTGATTCCTTTGAAATCAGTTATTGTGTGTCTTTCTGTTCTCGAGTTGGTATACAGAATTAAATAGGAACTCCTGAACATTCTGTAACACAGATGGGGTTATGTAGCCTCTAGAACCTGCAAGTGTTAACTTAGGACTCTTGGGACTTCCAACGTGTTCTCTTAGGATTCGCAACGTGTTCTCTTAGGATTCGCAACGTGTTCTCTTAGGATTCGCAACGTGTTCTCTTAGGATTCGCAACGTGTTCTCTTAGGATTCGCAACGTGTTCTCTTAGGATTCGCAACGTGTTCTCTTAGAACCACCAACGTTCCTTTGAGTCACCCCAAAGGACCTCTTAGAACCTCTTAGGACCCTCCAACTGATTCTCTTTGAACCTCACGTGTTCTTTTAGAACCCCAACGTGACAAATGGAACTATTATTCGTCTGTGTATTTCCCAATTATTTGTATATCAGTAAGACCATCTTAGATGTCTTAGGTAGCTCGCAAGAGCAAGAATCACGTAATATACTGTAAAGGTCTACATGATTCACAATCTTCAATGTCGTATGAGAATCTCTTCCAGTCGGCAGAGAGTCTGGAGTCAAGTGACAAGATTTTAGCTATTAGGGCTCTGGGCCAATTTACTCCCTAAGAAGATTCAAGGAGTCAATTAAAGACCAATCATACGCCAATTACAGAAATTACCGGCCAATATCCAGCAAGACGAGAGTGTAGAGGATGGAAAATAAACTTCAAGAAAAGAAATAATTTGGGTTAGATGTTTCTAACTTTATTTTATTTATTTCAGGTGTGTAGTAAGGATGACTGATATCCACATGTTTCCCTAACAACGATCTCTACAGCACAGTGTTACCAGCAAGATAACAGTTATCAATAATTTCGACCAAGAGATAAGAAAATCACATAACATACCCTCAAATATTAGGCTTCTCACCTACCAGCTCAATGATAAGACTCGTAAATCAACATTTTCCTCCTTCAGGGTGTCAGGATGCCCCAAAAAGGCTTAATTAAACTTATACATTGGAATATCAACAAGCATTAAGTCTGACATCCCGTTGAGGGCCCTACTTAAAAAGTCGCTCTTCCTTTCGTAAACAAAGCCTATTCTCTTCAGAAACAGCCTATTCTCTTCAGAAACAGAGCCTATTCTCTTCGGAAACAGCCTATTCTCTTCAGAAACAGAGCCTATTCTCTTCGTAAACACTCCCTCTTCTATCATTCCCATCTCGAATGTAAAAAGAAATTCAAGGAGTTTTTGTAGTACTAGAGGCAGCTACTGTGGTATTGTGGGTACGTGATTTGGTTCCCAGGTCTTGGAGGGTACGTGGATTGGTTCCCAGGTCTTGGAGGGTACGTGGATTGGTTCCCAGGTCTTGGAGGGTACGTGGATTGGTTCCCATGTCTTGGAGGGTACGTGGATTGGTTCCCAGATCTTGGAGGGTACGTGGATTTGTTCCCATGTCTTGGAGGGTACGTGGATTGGTTCCCAGGTCTTGAAGGGTACGTGGATTGGTTCCCAGATCTTGGAGGGTACGTGGTGAATTGGTTCTCAGGTCTTGGAGGGTACGTGGATTGGTTCCCAGGTCTTGGAGGGTACGTGGATTGGTTCCCAGGTCTTGGAGGGTACGTGGATTGGTTCCCATGTCTTGGAGGGTACGTGGATTGGTTCCCAGGTCTTGGAGGGTACGTGGATTGGTTCCCAGGTCTTGGAGGGTACGTGGATTGGTTCCCAGGTCTTGGAGGGTACGTGGATTGGTTCCCAGCTCTTGGAGGGTACGTGGATCGGTTCCCAGGTCTTGGAGGATACATGGCCAGGATCCCACATATAACGTGTTTACGGTGTGCTTCATATACAGTCATGTGTGTGAGCAGGTAGTTGGGCTTGTGTTCAGCTAAAGTCAGGTGTTTACAGGTATTCGTGCTTGTCTTAAACTATAGCAGTGTGTGAAGAAAGGCAGGCTTGTGTTTCGTCTCCCGGAAAAAACCCAATCACTACAGTGCAACAGAAGCAACACACACTCTACAAAAGCATTGCAAAATAATTCAAACCGCAACAGACCACTAAATCCAAACTCACCTGCTTATATATAAGGAGCCCACGACTCTGCAATGCAAGGAGAGAGGATTTCTTAGTAAAGCAGCTGTCAAAGAAACGCCTGAGTTTCTTAGATTAGCAATATTAATAATATGTCTAAGGATAATATCAAGATGTTCACTACTCGTAACGAAACGCAACGGCTGCTAGCCAGTAACGTACCAACCCATGCAACCCGCCTTTTCTATCCTATCGATGCAGAGAAGAGGTGCATATTTGTGAGCCGCTAATTTTCGTAATAAATGAATATTTTCATTTTCATATTTCGTACGTTGGGGGCCGTAAGGTGCAAAATGACACATATTAGACCCTATTTGGGAGGGCTGGCTGCAGTGTGAGAATGTACCAATAATGAACAAAATCTGTACGAATATAACCCCTCACAGAACACGCACACATATACACACACACCCTGTGGGGCCTCGAGGCTGGGTCGACAGTGCTATTGGTGTCGAAGTACTAATGGCCCGGGTTTGATTCCCGGCGGAGGCGGAAACAAATGGGCACAATTTCTTTCACCCTGATGGTTCTGTTCACCTAGCAGTGAATTGGTACTTGGGAGTTAGACAGCTGCTACGAGCTGCTTCCTGTGGATGTGTGGATGTTTGAGAAATATATGTAGTAGATATAATAGAAGAAATAGATTGGTTAGAAACCGGGGTCCAAGAGCTAATAGCTCGATTCTGCAGATATAAATAGTAAATACACACCCTCACTGTAACAACAATGTTATTTTTCCAATTTTTATGTTGATAAAACGTTGCGCAAAGGTTATTACGTTAGAAAAACACCTAACAAACGTTAAAAAAAACGTTGAGTGCTCTCTAACTGAACCTTTTGTAATTAGACAGATAAAAAAATATGTTAACAACGAATAAAAAGATTTACTTCATTTGTGCTAAATAGTTTGCATCGAATATTCAAGCTATTGTTATTGATTAAGTTTAAACAATATTAAAATATTTTTATGAGGCTATAACACAATTATCGAGAATTTTGAATATTTGCATTGACTCTTCACGGTCTATTCTAAACAGTTTTCGTATGTTTTGTTATAGTGTCTAGATGGGGTACTCGGCTTGGATCGTGCCAAGTCTATCCAAGTTTGAGAAAGCTTGTATGGTCCCTCAGCTGTAAATCACTTTACGTCACCTAGAAGTTTACTACTTTTACCTAGAATAATAACGGCAAATGCTCTTATTCCTTTCGCCCTCAAAAAAAAGTTACTCAAAATATATAACTACAACAACATTTCTGTAACCCATAATTTTTTAAATATATTAAATATATAAATTAACGTCCTGAATTTATTCCAGTGGTTTTATATTTTATCAGGTGGTATTACTTCTATCACTGGCTGAACCTGTTTAAATCCACCTCTGATATCTTATTCAGGAATAGATCAAAGATATTTATATTTGTTGGTGCGTGTTTTAACACACTTGAGGCAGATGACAGATCCAATTCTTGTCCAACCACTTGGGCTGGACGGTAGAGCGACGGTCTCGCGTCATGCAGGTCGTCGTTCAATCCCCGACCGTCCAAGTGGTTGGGCACCATTCCTCCCCCCAGCCCCGTTCTATCCTAAACCCTTCTCCCCTCGTCCCTTTTAAGTGCTATATAGTCGTAATGGTTTTGTGCTTTCTCCTTACGGGCTATTCATACCCGTGCCACCTCTTGAGTGGCTTATCTTCATAAATCAATCTGTGTTTTCCTGATAATTACCTCACCTACCTGTCCATCAATCAAACTGACGAGATACTTTTCTGTCAATCCAGCTGATTGAAGACTTTTCTGTCAATCCAACTGAAGATGGCCATTATATTATGCATTACAGACGGTCTGTCAATCTCTATATACAGATCTCTATCCATTTGTCTATCGATCTAACTTACTGAACAAACTGACTGCATCTTTCGTGATTAATTTCTTCAAAATACCTAAATTTAAGAGATTGAGGGAAACTTGGCTTACGATCAAAGCCCAGCACCATTACTAACAAACATGCAACATTTGATATTGCATGTATATTGTAATGCTTTAATATTGTTGAGAGTAAATTCGCTGGAATGGCTTCAATAAATATATTCCTTAGTGGCAATTTGAATATTTTGGTTGAATTTTGATTTCGCTGTGGATATTCTGCTCTCAGCATGTGGGGCAGTTTAGATATCGTGGTTGCAGTTTAGATATCCTAGTGGTAGCGTAGACATATTACAGTGTGCTGGCAGTTTAGATATCATCTTTTCAGAATAGTGACTTTGGGTATCTTTATTGCAGTAAAGGTTAAGTGTCGGTTTCCGCATTGCAGTATAGTGATAGAGTGGAACGCTTATTGCAGGATAGTTTTGATATCTTAAATGCAATAAGGCGGTAGTTTGGTTATCCTATAGTTAGAGCAGGACACTGTTGGTAGCGTGTTACTTCTGGTGAAGGATCTCTCCTTGCAACTTTAGCCGGCCAGTCTCTGTTGCACAGTTGCACCGTATTGCCGAGTGTGAGGGTCTCTCTAGGGCCGCCTGGCCCATGGCATTTGTCTGGAGCCAGCAAGGACCTCTTAGAAGTCGAGAGTCCTAGGGCACTTAATAACGAAACCTAAGGCACTTAATAACGAAGCCTAGGGCACTTAATAACAAGACCTTGGGCACTTCATAACGAACCCTAGGGTACTTAATAAAGAGACTTAGGGCACTTCATAACGAAGCCTAGGGCACTTAATAACAAGACCGAGGACACTTAATAACAAGACTTAGAGCACTTAATAACGAGACCTAGGACACTTCATAACGAAACCTAGGGCACTTAATAATGAAACATAAGGCACTTAATAATGAAGCCTAGGGCACTTAATGATGAAACATAAGGCACTTAATAATGAAGCCTAGGGCACTTAATAATGAAACATAAGGCACTTAATAATGAAGCCTAGGGCACTTAATAATGAAACATAAGGCACTTAATAATGAAGCCTAGGGCACTTCATAACGAAGCCTAGGGCACTTAATTAAAAGACTTAGGGCACTTCATAACGAAGCCTAGGGCACTTAATAACGAGACCTAGGGCACTTCATAACGAAGCCTAGGGCACTTCATAAGCCTAGGGCACTTAAATAAAAGAATTAGGGCACTTCATAACGAAGCCTAGGGCACTTAATAACGAGACCTAGGGCACTTCATAACGAAGCCTAGGGCACTTAATAACGAGACCTAGGGCACTTCATAACGAAGCCTAGGGCACTTAATAAAGAGACTTAGGGCACTTCATAACGAAGCCTAGGGCACTTAATAACAAGACCTAGGGCACTTCATAAAGCCCAAAACATGGTTACACGAACGGATTTGTTATATTTTTGTGATTTTTTTTGTGGGGGGGGGGGGGAATTTTTATGCTGATGCACGAATACCTTCACTACTCTTGATAGTAAACAGCCCCAGAAACGCAAACAAGTTACAAATTCCATTTAGTGCTTTTTATGACCCAATAATAATGATCAATGATAACAAAACCGTGTTTATCCTGTAATCTTATTCAACATCGTATACATAACGAATCTTGTGATTACAGTAAACTCTGATCAAATGTCAATATTCGGACTTTGAGCGACTAACGCGGCCTAGCTGAAGATCACATTTTAGTGTTAACGAGTCTAATAAGTGCCAGTAACGAGACTTTCAGCGCAGCCTCGTGTACTTTAATCCACAGATTAAAGTACTACTGGATCATTGAAAGTAATTTAACCAACACAAAATGGACATTGGAGCAAATTCAAGTTTCGGATATGTATTGTAGGACTGAATTAAGTTAAATTTGAGCTTGGGCGGTGAGACTGACAGATTCGAGTTCGATTAAGGATTTTATTTCTTTATCTACATGATAAATGTTATGACCAAATGACACCGGGTCGTACACCATCAATGATGTACATTGGACCGTGCAGACCAGTTTATTTTGTACACGCCAAGCTTTAAAACGGGAAGATATTGCTTCAATATTTCTCACCTCTGTGGACTACTGCTCAATAGGCTGTATATTTATTGAACTGTTGCAAAGTAAGTGATTTCCTCCGTGTACGAAGATGCAACCAGACATAATAATAACCACTCCGGTGGTCATTATTATGTCTCGTTGCCACAGGAGGAGAACAGACATCTTGAGTTTTGCCCAGAGTTGAGCGCACTGTGTTATCGGCCCGTAATATTAGATCCGTTATCGTGAGATTCATCTACGGAGAGTTGAAAAGCTGGCTCAATCTCGTAGAAAATTGTCAAACCTTGAACAGGAATTTTTATCCAGGTTATTTTTAAATAAAAAAGTTCTTCAAATGAAAATGCTGAATTTGTTAAAGAACATATGTTTTTTTAAATAAAAAAAAAGGTTTGTTCATTCTTAGGTCAATTTGACGTATTGTCAATAAAAAAAATTAATATTTGACATTTCAGATCTAACCAAGAACCTATTTTTTCTTGTACGAATAAGACTCAAAGATCAAATAATTCATGCATTGTTTCTGAAGAGAGATAATACATATATTAGACATATATATATGTGGCAGACCCTGCGGGTCTTACTCCCCAGGCGAACAATAAAGAAGGTGAAGAAAGGAGAGAAACAAAACAGTGTAAAAGAACAAATAATTGACTGGAAATAAAAGTACTATTGCTCTATTAAGGCGGAAAATATCTCAAGTGTCATATATGGCCAAACTCCCGCGGGATAATTTAAGGACAATATGGCAACACTTCACAATTGTTATATTAGTCGTAATCATTTAGGCTTTGATTTACTAAACCTTTTCCAGCAAATAAATATTATTAAGCCTTAACTGATATAATAACTGCCTTCGTCCTGCCATTAACCACTCAGTTTATCTAGATCAATAAAATATGGAGCAACACGAACTTATACTTATTTGGTAACTCTTTAACACTGGCTCTCTCTCGTCACAATAAATTACTCCGCGATAAATACGATAAATAATTGTTATCAACAAGGGACAATGGAGGTATTTAGTCTACCTTATTACTGACGAACAGCGGCAGCAGTCCCAGCAGCCTGTTGCAGTTGGTAGATGCTCCCTCTGGCGTCCTCTCGTGTGTTTCCTGCAGAGTTGCTCTTCTCCTCCTCTGTGGTAACCTACGGTTGCTCCTCTACGTTGCCTCTCGAGTACTGCTTAAGGTAATGTTCCTTCTGGTGGCTTAAACCTCAGCTGTGTGTGTGTGAGGGACGTGCGACGCGACCCGTCACGTTCTGCCCCAAGGTGGCGTGTGAGAGCCGCCGGCGTTCCCGCCAGCCACCTCTGGCGCCCACACTACTACGTCACGCCCTGGCCGCTCTCTCATTGGTCACACTCCACACACCACCACCACATCCCACCAATCACGTTGCCCAAAACCTGGAGACACCACCACATCCCACCAATACTCGAACCTTTTTAACATAATTTGTTTTATAGGGGACAGGAAGCCTGTGTATATATGTACACGGTCTTCTATCGAGATCCTCCCGAATGGTCTAACTACCAACCAACCTTTCCAGGTTGAAATGCCACAACAGTGGCCTAACTCCCAGGTTCCGATGTAGTTACTGCTAGGTGAATGGAAACACTAAGTGAAAAGGAACGTATCCAACCATTTCTGTCCCGCCCGGAGCCAGTCTTCCCATCCCATCCTTTTTGGGTACCCATATTTGGTCGGTTTCACTTCGTTGCTGCCCCAGACGGAGATAAGGAGAACTTGCAAGGACCGCTGCTGTCACGAGACTGCCTCCAGCCAGGTCATAGCCTCACCTATTGCACCTTGCATCCCAAGACGAATATACCTGCTTGATGGGGTTCTTGGAGTTCTTCTACTCCCCAAGCCCGGTCCGAGGCTTGAATTTGTATAATCTGATTAACTGTAAATCTCTTTGTTCCCAGAGGTTATTCTTTGTCCTCTTGGCTGGTACATTCGTTTGGGTAGGCAACTGCTGTCTTAATCCCTATGACGCTACTTCGATGTGTGACCAGTTAGAGTACTTAACGTGTACTTCCACCCATCGTTTCTTTAGTGCTTCATTCACTAGTTAATATTCACTCCTAACTAGTGAATTACAACACGGTCATTCTGGGCTCCTGTGTGATAGGCTCTCCTGAACTCTCCCTGATAGAGAGAGAAAACAAAATCAGACAGACAGACAGTCAGACAGGCAGAGACTAAAAATATATTCACAAACATTCCATCTCATCCTTTTTCTTTTTTTAGCCATCTCGAGAAAATTAAAATTAGCTCAGCCTCTTCCTTCAAGTATTCCAGCAATTTCAGATATTTTATTCACATTTTCTCCGTGGATTAAAGAGATTAATTTCCGCCCCAACGTTGAGAAAGGGAAGTTTTACTTATATTACAGTCTGGGTGAACTGTATGACCACTTTAACACGAAAATATACACCAAAAAGTGTGTGTAGTGGGATATGGGGGATTGAACTTCGTTTGCTATTGAAGATGGAGACGATGAGACACAATAACGTGGCTTGAAGAGATGAGAACTAAATCATAGACCAGATGATAAGACGACAACGTTTCGGTCCATCCTGGAAGCAACCCATCCTCCAAAACGGTCCAGGACGGACCGAAACGTCTTGGTTCAGTTCTCACACTGAAGATGCTTGTATTGAAAGTGGTAACTGAAGATATCGTTACCAGGACTCCTCGTATAATAACCTTCTTGCCATCTCTTCTTCCATCTTTAGCAATAGAGGAAAAGGCAAAAGGCCTAATGGCTGCTTAATAGACAAAGGAAAAATGTAAAATGTCACTTCTTATCCTGTGTGTTGCCTGGCAACACTGATGCCAACAGAATCAGTGTTGCAAGATGGTAACTCTAGGAACCTCTAATTGCTTCATGTAGAGCTCACTTTAAATCAAATATGTCTAAGATGTTGCTGCTTCCTTTCATTGCACTCCTCTTGCAATACTGGCGATTACTGATGGATGCTTACTCCTGACTCTGCTTGCAATGGATCTCATGTTGCATGCAAATTATATTGTACCGGGTCTGGTATTCTATGGAGCAGATGTTGCTTTGTGTTATCCTTGCTAATAAGCTGCATTGTCACAACTTACAGTAGAGCGAAGTTGCAAAGGGGAATAATGTTGCAGTGCATTGTTACAACTTGAAATGGGTGAAGTTGCACTTTGAATGATGTTGCTTAAGAATTAAGCTATGATTTGGGAAGATATTTAACGAAGATGGCGATGAACGTTTGATAATCTATACACCTGACTTTGAATGGGATAACTTGTTGCATTGTTATATGATTTTGTAATTATACATTGCACTTTGAAGATGTTTTCTGAGGCGTGCAACATGATGAGATTGGTTGTCAAGCTGTTTCGTTAAGCAAACTTTGCATGGAGACTTCACAAAAATATATTAAACTTTACAATTCCACTTCTCACTTGCCTCGAATCCTCGAAGCAAAATGTGAATCCTCTCTGACACAAACTCTTACGCTAAAGAAATGAACAAATCCACAAGGGCCGTGACGAGGATTCGAACCTGCGTCCGAAGCATCCCAAACGCTGCCTTAATCCACCTACCTGACCTCCCACTTGCACGTTCGGACACATCCTTCCAGTTACCTTTCAAGTGGGATATATATATATATATATATATATATATATATATATATATATATATATATATATATATATATATATATATATATAATATATATATATATATATATATATATTATATATATATATATATATATATATATTATATATATATATATACATGTGTGTGTGTGTGTGTGTGTATTCATCTATTTGTGCTTGCGAGGGTTGAGCTCTGCTCCTTCGGCCCGCCTCTCAAATGTCTACTTTAATGGACTCGGGTCAAAATAATGGTAATTTAGTACTGTTGCTTGATGTTGCTGTTCTTGCTGCGAGACGCTATTAGTGTTGCAGATCATGAGTGAATAGGCAGATATTCACTCATAGCCAATTTCTCTTTTTAGAACCCCCTTTTCCGACGTTTTGAGCCTTATGTAAAACACTTGACGGTAGGAGCCTACTTGTTCTACTGTGATATCTGGCACTATACTTCACTGCTCTTCCTCCTGTCCCTCTCTTCCCACTCTCCCTTCTCTCTCTCTCTCTCTCTCTCTCTCTCTCTCTCTCTCTCTCTCTCTCTCTCTCTCTTTTAGCCTCTCTCTCTCCCTCTTTTAGCCCTCTCTCTCCCTCTTTTAGCTCTCTCTCTCTCCCTCTTTTAGCTCTCTCTCTCTCCCTCTTTTAGCCCTCTCTTGTATCAGCTATTCCCTGGGCGTTGCACCACAAGAAAGGGCCAACAAAAGACACAGCTGATACATCACAGTAAACTTTCTCCCAGACCCTTACAAGTTCCTGCTGATGCTTCACAGTTGTTGTTGTTGTTGTTGTATGGTGTTGTTGTTGTATGTTGTTGTTGGTGTTGGTGTTGTATGTTGTTGTTGTTGTTGTTGTGTTGTTGTTGTTGTATGGTGTTGGTGTTGTTGTTGTTGTTGTATGGTGTTGTTGTTGTATGTTGTTTTTGGTGTTGGTGTTGTATGTTGTTGTTGTTGTTGTTGTTGTTGTCGTTGTATGTTGTTTGTTGTTGTTGTTGTTGTTGTGTTTGTATGGTGTTGGTGTTGTTGTTGTTGTTGTTGTTGTGTTGTGTTGTTGTTGTTGTGTTGTTGTTGTTGTTGTTGAATGTTGCTGTTAAATGTTGATGTTGTATGTCGGTGTACCAGCTGTCTGCTGCTGTTGTTGTACCTGCTGTCTGCTGCTGTTGGTGTACCAGCTGTCTGCTGCTGTTGGTGTACCAGCTGTCTGCTGCTGTTGTTGTACCTGCTGTCTGCTGTTGGTGCACCAGCTGTCTGCTGCTGTTGGTGTACCAGCTGTCTGCTGCTGTTGGTGTACTGCTGTCTGCTGCTGTTGGTGCACCAGCTGTCTGCTGCTGTTGTTGTACCTGCTGTCTGCTGCTGGTGGGTTGACCAGCTGTCTGCTGCTGTTGGTGTACCCGCTGTCTGATGCTGTTGGTGTACCAGCTGTCTGCTGCTGTTGGTGTACCTGCTGTCTGCTGCTGTTGGTGCACCAGCTGTCTGCTGCTGTTGTTGTACCTGCTGTCTGCTGCTGTTGGTGCACCAGCTGTCTGCTGCTGTTGGTGTACCAGCTGTCTGCTGCTGTTGGTGTACCAGCTGTCTGCTGCTGTTGGTGCACCAGCTGTCTGCTGCTGTTGGTGTACCAGCTGTCTGCTGCTGNCCCGCGGGATAATTTAAGGACAAATATGGCAACACTTCACAATTGTTATATTAGTCGTATCATTTAGGCTTTGATTTACTAAACCTTTTCCAGCAAATAAATATTATTAGCCTTACTGATATAATAACTGCCTTCGTCCTGCCATTAACCACTCAGTTTATCTAGATCAATAAAATATCGAGCAACACGAACTTATACTTATTTGGTAACTCTTTAACACTGGCTCTCTCTCGTCACAATAAATTACTCCGCGATAAATAATTGTTATCAACAAGGGACAATGGAGGTATTTAGTCTACCTTATTACTGAAGAACAGCGGCAGCAGTCCCAGCAGCCTGTTGCAGTTGGTAGATGCTCCCTCTGGCGTCCTCTCGTGTGTTTCCTGCAGAGTTGCTCTTCTCCTCCTCTGTGGTAACCTACGGTTGCTCCTCTACGTTGCCTCTCGAGTACTGCTTAAGATAATGTTCCTTCTGGTGGCTTAAACCTCAGGTGTGTGTGAGGGACGTGCGACGCGACCCGTCACGTTCTGCCCCAAGGTGGCGTGTGAGAGCCGCCGGCGTTCCCGCCAGCCACCTCTGGCGCCCACACTACTACGTCACGCCCTGGCCGCTCTCTCATTGGTCACACTCCACACACCACCACCACATCCCACCAATCACGTTGCCCAAAACCTGGAGACACCACCACATCCCACCAATCACGTTGCCCAAACCTGGAGACACCACGTCACCGCCTGTGGAGTATTTGGCGGGAACTTGTCGCCGCCTCCTTCACCGGGGAGACATCTCCCGTCAACGAGGCTAACCATAGCCCGTGCTAGTTGCCCCGCTCCTGTGCCAGGTAAGTTACGGGCTCACCATAGCCCGTGCTACTTGGAACTTGATCTGAGTAGCTGAATCTATAACAACAACAGCCTCCTCCTTGAGCTGGGCGCCATATTTGCTGCAGTGTTCACACTCTCCTGCTCCCCAGCGAACTTGCAACTTAAATCATTCAAATATTTCGCATTTTGCCTCCATCTAAACGTTAATAAATGAACTGGTTGACTTTCTTTACAATTTACATCGGGCAGCATGACTCTTTCTGGTCGGTCGAGGAGCGTATTTAGGCAGTCTACGTAACACAGACAAGCATATTTTATTATTTAATTTTGTTTCTACCGATTTCATAAGAGATCACCGACCTCCACCTCTTCTATCCCAGAACACATCACATTTTTTACGTAACTGACCAATCCGTAAAAAAATATATTTGTAAAAATAAATATCAAGCACGTTAATATTGAGGTTTTCAGTGCATCAGCCAGGGTAGGTAAGGTTGCATTTTTTTACCGAGCGGAATATCGAGAGGATAAGTTGCAATGTTTTTGTCAACAGCTAAGCCTATACTCTCAACATGGTTGCAACGTGTCGCCGCTGCCAGCTCTTCAATTCAACTCATCCACCAGGAAAAACAGATATAACGAAGTGGAGTAATTCAACCCGATACAAAAACACATGTGTGTTCAAAGAGATTGTATCGCAGGCGATGAAGAACTTTCTGACAAAGTGGACGAGAGGTCAACGTCCTCTGTGACCCAATAATGCAGAGGATTTTGTTATTTTTGGTGTACAATATTGGGTTAGCTGTTGTCTAAGGGTTAAAGTTGTATTGGATATAGAGGGAGTAATCCGTAAGGAACTCCGTAAGGGGCGTGATGAGAGGGGTTCGAATCTGTGAAGGGTGTTCCTAGACACACGCTCTGGGGTTCGAATCTGTGAAGGGTGTTCCTAGACACACGCTCTAGGGTTGGAATCTATGTTATGGGTGTTCCTAGACACACGCTCTGGAGTTCGAATCTGTGACGGGTGTTCCTAGACACGCGCTCTGGGGTTCGAATCTATGTGAAGGGTGTTCCTAGACACACGCTCTATCTTGAGGTTATCTTGAGATGATTTCGGGGCTTTTTAGTGTCCCCGCGGCCCGGTCCTCGACCAGGCCTCCACCCCCAGGAAGCAGCCCGTGACAGCTGACTAACACCTAGGTACCTATGTTACTGCTAGGTAACAGGGGCATAGGGTGAAAGAAACTCTGCCCATTGTTTCTCGCCGGCGCCTGGGATCGAACCCAGGACCACAGGATCACAAGTCCAGCGTGCTGTCCGCTCGGCCGACCGGCTCCCCGACCGGCTCTAAGTCACATTGTCAAAAAGAATTACAATTTGAAGTCTAGGATTTCAATCTAGGATTCCTGAGGCTTCTACTAAATTCAATTTGTCTCTGTATTCAATATTATGAATGTCTTCACTTGTTTAAGACGATGTAATTGACCTGTAAAAGCTACTGAAGGGGGGGGGGCGGGGTCAGTGGTTATCTTGAGAACGTTACTAAAGCTGAATGTTTGTCTGTCATCTTATTAATCCATAATGTTGATTGCCACTCGTAGTGCTTTGTTAACTATCTTGGGACGACACCATTGTCCATGGTTTAACAAATGGGGTTTATTTTTTCTGTGTGTGTGTGTGTGTTTATTTACTATTTGTATTTAAAATTTGCTATTTGTACCTGCAGAATCGAGGTATTAGCTGTTGGACCCCGCCTTTCTAGACAATTTTTTTTTCTCTAGTAAGTCTACTATTTCTCTTACACACACACACACACACACACACACACACACACACACACACACACACACACACACACACACACACACACACACACACACAGGTAGCCTGGTAGCCACAGGTAGGGGCCAGGTAGCCTGGTGGATATCGCGCAGGACTTGTAATTCTGTGGCGCGGGTTCGATTGCCGCACCCGGCAGAAACAAATGGGCAAAGTTTCTTTCACCCTGAATGCCCCTGTTACCTAGCAGTAAATAGGTACCTGGGAGTTAGTCAGCTGTCACGGGCTGCTTCCTGGGGTGTGTGTGTGTGTGTGGTGTGGGGAAAAAAAAGTAGTTAGTGTAGTTAGTAAACAGTTGATTGACAGTTGAGAGGCGGGCCGAAAGAGCAAAGCTCAACCCCCGTAAAATACAACTAAGTGAATACAACTAAGTGAATACACACATACACACACACACGCACACACACACACACACACACACACACACACACACACACACACACACACACACACACACACACACACACACACACGCGCGCGCGCGCATGCGAACCAACAGATTAACTGACCCACAATATATGGCTTCGCGTTATATACGTCCAGACTATTGATCCCATTAAAATATAGAGAGCGGCCTATATTGACTTTAGTCACATAAAAAACAACCTTTAATTTATCCTTCAAAAAGTGACCAAACGCCATTGCTTTTATTCCAAACAAAACACTTTAACACACACACACACACACACACACACACACACACACACACACACACACACACACACACACACACACACACACAGGGTCTGGTAGCTGAGCGGACAGCGCGCAGAACTCGTAATTCTGTGGCCCGGGTTCAATTCCCGGACCAGACAGAAACAAATTGGCAAAGTTTCTTTCACCCTGATAGCCCTGTTACATAGCAGTAAATATGTACCTGGGAGTTAGACAGCTGTTACAGAGCTGTTTCCTCTGGGTGTGTGAAAAAAAAATAGTAGTTAGTTACAGTTAGTTGAGAGGCGGGACCAAAGAACAGAGCTCAAACCCCGCAAGCACAACTAGGTCAATACACACACACACACACACACACATACACAGAGGTCCTCGCAGCAGAGTGGACAGCGCTCTGGGGCCGCAATCCTTAGGGCCAAGGTTCGACTCCCGGTCTATGTAGAAATAAACGTGCAGAGTTTCTTTCACCTGTTCCACCTGTTCACCAAGCAATAAATAGGTACCTGGGAGTTAGAGCTACGAGCTACATCCTAGGGATGTGTACTCACCTATTTGTGCTTGCGGGGGTTGAGCTCTGGCTCTTTGGTCCCGCCTCTCAACCAAGGCGGGACCAAACAAGTGTGTATGTGTATGTAAGAAATATGTAGATAAGACAGTAGACACAATAGATCGAAAATCAGTACATTAGACCCTTGACGGTTAGAAAGGCGGGGTCCAAGAGCTAACACCTCGACCCTAGAGATGTGTTCATGTCTGAAGGTAATTAACATTACCCCAAGACGAGGTCTAAGAACAAGATTTCTGAAGGAAGACGATATGTTGAACTTTGGGTGGATATGAAGTACTGAAGAAAAGGACAGTTGCGATTTGGCAAGCAAGAGAAAGAAAGTCACACTTGCTTCTTATATTGAAGAAAGCCACAGTTGCTTCTTGACAAAGGGAGATAATACTGAAGACAAAATAAATGCTTCTAAGAGGGAAGGAGCTCATTGCTTACATTAAGAAACTACTTACTAAGAAATAAAGAAGTTTGTACGTGTTATAGAGAGACTTTGTCACAAGGAATATATTCGCCACAGAGAGGTGACCTTCCCTCTACTTCTCGGTGTGTGTATACACTAAGAGTTTACTGTAGACTATGTTCAGGATAGAAGTAAACCTGTTGATTGCTCAGTAAACTTGTAAGACAGACGAAGTAACCCTCCAGAGGTTGATAGGCCTCAAGCCACAAAATCAGACCATACACTTGTGTCGAATAATGGCACTCCGGGCTCACCATAGCCCGTGCTACTTGGAAGTATGTTCCAGGTAGCGAATCTTTAACAACAACATTGTGTCGAAACTTGACGGCACAAATGTTTTGACAAACACGAAAAACATCTTCTGGTATAAGCGGCATGCAACACAGCGCACTTGTGTGGCCCTTGACACTAGTGTGGTACTTGACACTAGTGTGGCACTTGACAGTACTGTCAAAGTAACCCTCCTGAGATTGATATGCCTCAAGATCAATCTCATACCATGTCTTCAAAACTAGACAGCGGCAGTAAAAGTTTTGATACGAACTAAAAAAGGCTTCTGACCCCCCAAAAAATTCAAGAAAATTCTTCCGGAGATATACGAGAAAAAAAAATTTCGACGTGAAAAAAAAAATCGAGAAAAATTCAGTGGCGTCGCAGGACCTTTCTGACGAGAAATAGTTTAAAGACACTTGTGTTGGGAAAGTTTTGTAATTGGGTTGAGTGTGTTTCTCCCAGTGTAGGCGGAGTGCCACTCCCCACAGTACCGCGGGCACTGGCACTGGGTGAGGTTATGTTTCATCTTGTCTGCTGGCACTCTGACACAAATTGGCACTCTCGTTAAGGATGGTTCTGACTCTGTCATTAACTCACAGAGTGACTGAAGGACAGACATACTAGCTCGTCCTCATATACCAGCCCGTCCTCCAAACAAAGACCTGAAGTCCATTCCATCCACCCGCCAAACCCCCCTGTTTATAAATGAAAAACAGTTTACACACGACTCACAACTGATGACGTTCGAACACTTCCGGAACAAGTGCTTCACTGACGAATTTTCTTGGAACCACAACGCTGTAAATGCTTCACCCACGTACTACAAATAATCACCAACAGAACCTAAACACCTAACCTAACCTATGCCTATATATGCACAATATGCTAATATATTATAATATAAATTTATATTTGAGAAAATTCCCATTTTGAATGAACAGCATGTAAAAATTTATGAATGCGTCTGTGGGGTCGACCGCTGGATGGAATGGACTTGAGTCGAGGACGGGTTGAAATGCTTCACCCACGTATTACAAATACAAATAATCGCCAACAGAACCTAAACACCTAACCTAACCAAAGCCTAAATATGCTCAGTAGGCTAATATATAACAATAATGATTTATATTTGAGAAAATTCCCATTTTGAATGAACAGCATGTAAAAATTGATGAATGAGTCTTTGGGGGGTCGACCGCTGGATGGAATAAACACACACACACACTGGTACCTGTACTGGCTATGATGGCACTCTTATCATAGACTCTGGCACTGAAGGTGACAATGTTGTTGAATCTGACATTACTGCTGAATGTGACACTGAAAATGACACTATC
>WNGS01092210.1:2968613-2981897 GCA_020271785.1 Procambarus virginalis
TATCCCACGTTATTTCTGCAATATGTAAAACTGAAGCGTATGAATAGGTGCGATATATCTTACGATTTACAGAAAGTATTTGATAAAGTTGCTCAGCAACACTATCTAAAGAGGATAGCAATAGAGTACACGGATATTACTCATATTATGTAGACGCAAAGAGTACGTAGACCTCAATGGAAAACAAACATTTTAACATTATACACGTGGAGTCTAAGGCCAATCTTCGCTTCAGATCTGGTTTTCATTTACCGTAATGACTACATGAGATGTTGTCTTGTAAAGCAAATATGCTCATGTTAATGAACTACGATGAGGACTGTATAATCAAGATAAATGATCTAGTTAATTGAACTAATCAATGGTAAATGAGTTAAAGCAATACATGCAAATCAGAAATATAAATGAAAGGAAGGAAGGAACTGGCAGGGGAAAGCGCCAAGTCATTACGACTATATAGCACTGGGAAGGGGTCAGGATAAGGATTTGGGATGGGATGGCGGGGCTAAGGAATGCTGTCCAACCACTTGGATGGTCGGGGATTGAACGCCGACCTGCATTAAGCGAGACCGTCGCTCTACCGTCCAGCCCAAGTGGTTAGAAAAAATATAAATGAAAACGCAAGTCACTGGATAGACATCACAGAATATAGTAAGAAAATTTTAGATATTTTTTGTATTAAAGGAGAACAACGTGAAGCCAAATAGTGCGTGCACGGAGGCGGCAATCAACGAGGCTTCATTGATTGAATATTTAAAGTTCAGAATCGAAAAAAGTCATACTAACTACACTGTTAGATGGTTGAAGCCTTTTTTCAGTTCTCATAAACAAAAGCTAAATGCTCGGTGATCGAGTTGCCGAGACCCAGTGGCTATAAATGATGAACACTTTTGCGATAAACAGGGAACCCCAGTTGAGAGGCGGGACCAAAGAGCCAAAGCTCAACTCACCCGCACGCACAACTAGGCGAGTACTTAACTCCTAACTCACAACTGATTTTCTTCGAAATTTTCTCGAAGAGTGCTTCACTTTCTTTCCGTGTTCGAATCCCACTTCTCTAAAGGCTTCACCCATATACTTGAAATACAAATAATTACGAACATAGTACCCAAAACTTTAATAAGACACACACCAACCTTTCGCAAGTATTACACACCAAGCTGTCACCAATATTGCTCATTTAAACTTTCACTAATATTTTACCACAATCTATATAGTCGTAATGGCATGGCGCTTTCCCCCTGACAATTCCCTTCCCTTCTGAATCTTTCACCAATATTACACACCATTTTCAATTCATTTTCTGTCAACATATATCAACTATAATAATTAAAACATTACTTTCGTATTACAAATTATTCTGTGTATTCCTCCCACTTATAGTCTCTCTCTCTCTCCCTCCCTTCTCAACCAGTCTATCCCTTTTCTTCTATGTTATTTTCATTCTTTCTCCTTATTCCCATTCAAAAGCCAGGAAATATTAGTTTAGCTATAAATTTTTTGATTCAGTTTGATTCAATTTTTATCTGTCAGATAAAAACTGAAAATATGGCAGCATAATCAATATTTAAATATTTTTCATAATCACTTCCATTTTCAAGCGCTGAATCCACAAACAAATTCATATTTAAAGCATACTTCCTAATTCTAAGCTTAAATCTACAATTAGAACAACCCTATTCCTTAACATATTTGCTTTTCCAAAATAAAACGCACCAGGCTCCACTACACCTAAAATACAAATCATCTCCAAATGCAAATGGCTATTGTGGTAATTTACATATAATTGCACGTGACCTCCCCGTAAAAATTAACCCAGACACACACACACACACACACACACACACACACACACACACACACACACACACACACACACACACACACACACACACACACACACACACCACCTAGGACAACCGGTAAAATAGCCATTGTAAGCACGACCCCAGAAATAGAGCTGGTGGTTCCGACACGGAACTCTATTTAGGTGGGGAGAGGGGGTGATAGTGATGATAACATTGCTGGTTATTTTACAGGGAGGGTTTGCCTCTCATCCCGTATGTGGGAGTGTTGGGTGGGAGAGTGCTGGAATGTGGGAGTATTGGATGAGATANTCATTCGTCTTACAACTGAATTTTATACCCCCATTATATTTAATTATATACATGTAAAATGTTTACATTTATGAATCAAATCTGATCAGTCATCATTGCTGTTGGCTCTTGTGGAACACCATATTTTATGAAAGGTGTTTATGTTGTTAAAAGTTAATAACTCCATGTTAACATTACTCTGTGTACCTCCACGAAGGTACATGAATGTCTACATTCTACAGTAGAATGTCTACATTCTACAGTAGAATGTCTGCTCTACCACTAGACGCGGTGGTCTTGTGGTACAGTATGCGACTGGCGATACAGGGGTCGTAGGTTCGTACCCTCCTATACACCTGGTGGATCTTCTCAATAATAATAATTATTATTTTTTACTACAGATTATTTAAATTATAATGTGTTCAGATATAACAGAACGTCGACAGATGTAATTAAACCACCTACAGTAATCTTCATTATATTGACAATGGCATTGAATGATAAACCAATAGCCCCAAAAAATGGAAAAAATATAATTACATGTTTTTCTCAACATATATTCATCAGAAGAGTCAGTTTTGATCGTATTATATCTATCTTCCCATTCACACACACACACACACACACACACACCACACACACACACACACACACACACACACACACACACACACACACACACACACACGGTGGTTGACAGTTGAGAGGCGGGACCAAAGAGCCAAAGCTCAACCCCCGCAAGCACAATTAGGTGAGTACACACATTTCAGTGTCATCGTAGCTAATTTCAGTATCAGAGTAGTAAATTACAGTGTCAGTAGTTAATTTCAGTGTCAGAATAGTTAATAAATGGAATGCACTAGGAAGTGATGTGGTGGAGGCTGACTCCTTGCACAAGTTTCAAATGTAGATATGATAGAGCCCAGTAGGCTCAGGAATCTGTACACCAGTTGATTGACGGTTGAGAGGCGGGACCAAAGAGACAAAGCTCAACCCCGCAAGCACAACTAGGTGAGTATACACACACACACACACACACACACACACACACACACACACACCAACTGACCGTCTCTCAGAGGAATCAAGCTTGACAGAACCAACCCCTAAGTTTGATAAGAGTTCATCGCCCTGTCATTAAATGATTTTCATACAAAGACCTATTTAGCCAGCTGGTTGCTTTTCCTAAAACCTCAACTATCCCTTTCAAAATAATAATATTTATTGAAAAATAATGAATCAGGGTCATTAGACACATACATAGGTGCATTAAATACAGTGATTACGCATGAGAAATAAAGATGCCATTTGGATAATTACTCTCGTTAATGACCATTTGAAGCCATTAATAAATTATTCTGAGGCTTTTCAAAATTAGTGCAGCAGTTCGTTGCAAAAAAAAAAATGCACTTGGGATCATCTTGCCAAGTATGTGAGTTACGATGAATTCGTCTTTAATTTAAAAGTACTTTTCTGGCTATTCACTGCACTCTGAATTGCTCAAATAATATTATAGAAACTCCCGGAGTAACATAATGACCCAACCACACATCAAAAGATGAATTAACAACGACGTTTCGGTTCGTCCGGGACTATAATCAAGTCGTGTGTACGATATGACTTGATCATCTTGAGGTTATCTTGAGATGATTTCGGGGCTTTAGTGTCCCCGCGGCCCGGTCCTCGACCAGGCCTCCACCCCCAGGAAGCAGCCCGTGACAGCTGACTAACACCCAGGTACTTATTTTACTGCTAGGTAACAGGGGCATAGGGTGAAGGAAATTCTGCCCATTGTTTCTCGCCGGCGCCCGGGATTGAACCCGGGACCACAGAATCACAAGTCCAGCGTGCTGTCTGCTCGGCCGACCGGCTCCCATCATGGTCCAGGATAGACCGAAACGTCGTTGTTTCTCCATCTTTTGTGTGTGGTGTGGTCATCATGTCTTCAGTCACGTTATTGTCATGTCTCCGTGGTGTAGTGGTAAGACACTCGCCTGGCGTTCCGCGAGCGCTTTGCCATGGGTTCGTATCCTGGCCGGGGAGGATTTACTGGGCGCAAATCCTTAACTGTAGCCTCTGTTTAACTCAACAGTAAAATGTGTACTTGGTTGTAACAACGATTCTTCGCGGCGGGGATCGTATTCCAGGGACCTGCCCGAAACGTTACGCGTACTAGTGGCTGTACAAGAATGTAACAACTCTTGTATATATCTCAAAAAAAAAAATTGTGACTTATCGTCTTTCGAGACAAACATTAGCATGGGGGTACACCGAGTGATGTTAAACACGCTGTCGATCAACATGTTCGAACGTCTGTCACAAGACATTTGTTCGCCTGACGCCCAATTTTACCCCATGGCCCACTTGTTCGCCTAACGTGCAAGTGCCTATCATGCGACATGTGTTCGCCTGGCGCGCATCACGCCACACGTGTTCGTCTGACGAGCGAGTACCCATTTAGCGTCAACCTCTTCAATTATCGCCGCTTACTCACGGCGTGGCTAAAATTAAATTCAAGTTGTGTAACATAGCATTCGCTAATCTCTAATTTCCAGCGCAGCGCTCAAGACAAAAGTCAACTGCGTGCTAATTATATGTATTGATCAGCGTACTTTGGACTAAACTAAAATAACTTGAGTGCACACTAAACAAGGTATCGTTAACCTGAACACTGTACAAGGTTACCGTGCTGTTACCTTGCACTGGTTCCGAGGATCAATGTTCCCTCGGCCGGTGTCTAACTTGCAGGCCTCCTGGTTGCAGGTCTGGTCAACCAAGCTGTTATATAGACGCAACTTGTGGCAGCCTGACGTATGAATCACAGCCGGATGGATCAGGTACCCTATGGAGGTGTCTATCAAGATTTCTTTTGAACACCGCGAGAGAATGGCCATTTATGCATCTTACGCTTACAGGGAATGTGTTGAAAAGTCTAAGCCTTTGAAGTTGATTGAATTGTCTCTCGTCGTACCTATTACACCTCAGCTTTCCACCGGGGTTATTTTGCACATCCTGCCATGTCTCCTGGTCTCATGTTATTTCGGTGTATACATTCTGAACAGTCCTAGTATTTTACAAGTGTAAATTATATTGTATATCTCCGCCGCCTGCGCTCTAGAGAATTCAGATGTAACTTTTTTTAAGGGGTCACAATAATTGGATGTTTTATTGAGTGGATTTGAGTAGTAAAAGACATCTGCGCGCTTTCAAAGGTCAGAAGTTTCTCCAGATTTAATTGAAACTAATTGTCCAACAATATTCCACATTAGAGAGCACTAGTGTCTTGAGAAGTTATCATTAGTGAGGCGTCTCCTGTTTGAAAGGTTCTTGTTAGCCAGCCTGTCATTTTTCTTGCCGTTACGACAGCTAATTTCTTGTGTCAACACACCACACCACAGCACCCCAACCACACAAGATCACCCCAACAACCTCACCACTACACCACTGTGAAGCCCCTCCCCTCACAACCACTCTGTAACCCCACCTTGTCCAACCGCTTGGGGTGGATGGTAGAGCGACAATCTCGCTTCATGCAGGTCGGCGTTCAATTCCCGACCGTCCACAAGTGGTTGGGCACCATTCCTTCCCCCCGTCCCATCCCACATCCTTATCCTGACTCCTAAGTGCTATATAGTCGTAATGGCTTGGCGCTTTTCCCTGATAATTCCCCTCTATAACCCCACCACAACCGTCTGATTCAAGACTCGATCATTACCAGCTTCACATTAGTATTATTTCCCCCCCCCCTTGCATTTTGTTTGACCCGCCCAGCTAGTTATTTTTAATTCCGTGTCTCCTGTGGACGTGGGGGAAGGGAGCCCCACAACCCCACCCCAACCTCCAATAACACCCACCCCCTTCCCCACCTCTCCCCCCTCCTTCCCCCTATCCCATTCCTCCCCTCCAACCCAAGATATCCCTCCCCTCCAACCCAAGATATCCCCTCCCCTCCAACCCAAGATATCCCTCCCACTCTTCAGGGTTGAAACGAATCATTTTCTTTAATTTATTCACATTCCTTTCTCTTGAATAATTTCTATATTCCGTTTTTAAATGCTTCTTCATTATTCTTTCTTATTAAGGCGTGCTGGTGGCTCAGTTGCTTGAGCCGTGGGTTGCTGCCTGTGTGATCTGTGGCTCCTATGGTCCAATTAAATTAATATATATATATATATATATATATATATATATATATATATATATATATATATATATATATATATATATATATATATATACAACCCATCCTCCTGTTTTCATACGAAGGATGAGGACCATAATATATATAAAGGCGTACAACGTAATTAGAAAGTAGAAATCGTTAATATTGAACTTTGATAAACCGGAACACGATTTTCTCCTTATGCTCAGACAGACTAACCTAACCTAACCTAACCTAACCGCCCTAGTTAGACTATCTGTTATACTATACTATGCGTGATACCACGCTATATGAGACCTAATATAGTACATATAAGTGCTATACCGGGCCTAGGAATATTTAAGTTTTTGGTTTAGATTTTCCAGGGTCATGTTTTCCCTGGAACACGACCCGCCAAGCGGTTTTACACCCAGGTTCATAATTACTACTGAGTGTAATCATCTACTAGGCCAACTGCTGACCATCCCCGGGAACTACCCGTTTACTGCTGGGTGAACAGAGGCATGAGGTGAAGGGGAAGCAGGGCCTTACGTCTGAGAAGTGTGGTCGTTCACCGCTTAACCACGGAGGCCTCTCTCTCTCTCTCTCATTCTCTCTCTATCTCTCATTCTCTCTCTATCTCTCCTTTCCTCCCACACACAGATACACACATTATCATTACTCCCATCTATATCCATCATATCCGAAAGCCTATAACCCAAATTACCTTAAACTCGTTATCAGCGGCATCGATAACATTTGCTAGGAGACGGGTAGATATCCTACGCCAGTGTTTGTGAATCGAATTTTCGTATTTAATTATAGGGCCCTATTTATCAGCGCGAACTTAATTTCCAGTAAAATCGCCGGTGTATTGATGTGGGCGATTGTGGGGGGAGGGGGGGGGGATTATTTACTTGGGGGGGGACATAATCATCAATGTTGATGATGGTAATGAGGTGGAAAATGTCTTTCGTTTCATGATGTAACAATTGTGGTTGTGATATTGATGACTTGTAATGTTGTTGTTCTACCGGTGATGGAAGGATCATGACTAAATTGATGATGGGTGTCATCATTATATTAATGATGATGATCATAATAATCATGACTTTAGACATTGATGGTGCTGGCCAATTTCTGCCTCGTTAGTTTTCTCGTTTAAAGATATCATTCTTTCCTTTTGATTTTGAAATTATAGGAGGGTTCTCCTCTGAAATCATAGGAGGCTCTCCTTTTACCTCTGCAATCATAGGAGGGCTCTCCTTTTACCTCTGCAATCATAGGAGGGCTCTCATTTTACCTCTGCAATCATAGGAGGGCTCTCATTTTACCTCTGCAATCATAGGAGGGCTCTCATTTTACCTCTGCAATCATAGGAAGAGGGCTCCTATGAACCTCTCACCCCTTCTCCAAGTCTCTCACTCCCCCCTTCCCCACAACCTCTCTACCCTG
Organism: Procambarus virginalis; assembly: GCA_020271785.1. Taxonomy (NCBI): domain Eukaryota; kingdom Metazoa; phylum Arthropoda; class Malacostraca; order Decapoda; family Cambaridae; genus Procambarus; species Procambarus virginalis. Next base: position 2,976,306 of record WNGS01092210.1, read on the forward strand.
TGTCCCCACTCTTTCTTCCTCCTGTTGTTCCTCTCCTCTCTCTCTTTCTCTCTCTCGCACCAACGCTCTATCTCCTATCAATTCCCCACTCCTCTATCTTATGTCTCTCAACTCTGTCTCTATTCCCTGTCTTCCCCCCCCACTCTCTCCCTACCTTCCCTCTCTGAATGTTATCTGTCTATAACCAATACCTTCCTACAACTGACAACCCTCGTCTGGCGCCTGCCGGCTGGTATTTCCTTCCCAGAGACAACAAAGGATCAGATGTTTTTGGCAGTAAAATGCGAGATTAACCTCTTGACGTTCTCTTTCAAAACATCTTCATGACTATTGACGCGGGTAATCGCGGTTGGCTTTAATGTATCGAAATAGAAATATCTTTAAAGTGTTAAGTGATATTACATCGACGGGAAAATGAAGAAGCTGATGAGGAGAAAGAAAAGCTGAAAGAGAAATAAGAGAATGAGGAGAAAGAATACATCAAAGGTAAGAGAAAGAAGAGAAAGAATACCTGACACATTAGCAAGCTTAAGACGTAGAAACATGAGTTCTTAGACGTTGGATCAAGAGATCTTAGACCATGAAATGCGTGGTCTTTGACATCAGAACAAGATGACTTAGATGTAAAAATTGAGGTCTTAGACGAACAAACATGAGGTCTTAAATATAGACAAATAAGTCTTAGAAAAAAGACAAAATATAGACCAAAAAAAATAGAAACATGAGATCCTAGATGCAGAAACGTGAAGTCTTTAACGCAGAAACATGAAGTCTTAGACGCAGAAACATGAAGTCTTTGACGCAGAAACATGAAGTCTTTGACGCAGAAACATGAAGTCTTACACGCAGAAACATGAAGTCTTTGACGCCGAAACATGAAGTCTTAGACGCAGAAACATGAAAGTGTTTGACGTACAAACATGAGGCCTTATAGACGTTGTTCTTGACGTCTTATAAGTTGAAACACATGGTCTTAGACGTTGAAACACGAGATCCAAAACGTTGAAACAGAAGATCCTAGACTTTGAAACCACATGAGAGCCTTGACGTGGAATTTCGAGGCTGAGTCCGGCCCTGACCTCTCAACCTAATATATTAAGATCACAAATACCACCACATCGGTTTACCGTCCAGCCACGAGGTATACTTCAGTCCTGAGCCAAGAGAACTGTAAACCCTCATTGTAGGTATACTTAGGCTACATCATTACGTGTGATTTTCAACAGAGAGGGATATGGGGTGAAATGTTGCATACTTTTTCTTTATTTGCAATGGTAAATTATTCAAAGATTGCAATGCACCATAACTCTCACTGCAAAGACGAATCCACGCACATACGAGCACGTACATGCAGAAACACATGCACGTACAAGTAGACATACATTTAGATACACATGTACGTACATACACTTCATACACTCACAAGGACGTACGTGTAGACAGACACTTGCACATACATGGAGATACACATTAACGCACATACACACTGGTGTATGTGCGTGCATGTGTATCTGCATGTACGTACATGCAGATTCGCGAGCAGACACAGAAGAATGCATATGCAAATGCACGCGCGCACACACACACGTACACGCATGCATACAGGCATGCACACACATTAGAAAGAACTTTTTCAGTGTCAGAGTAGTTAGTAAATGGAATGCACTAGGAAGTGATGTGGTGGAGGCTGACTCCATACACAGTTTCAAATGTAGATATGATAGAGCCCAGTAGGCTCAGGAATCTGTACACCAGTTGATTGACAGTTGAGAGGCGGGACCAAAGAGCCAAAGCTCAACCCCCGCAAGCACAATTAGGTGAGTACACACACACACACACACTTGCTCTACAGTTTCAAGTGTAGATATGATAGAGTCCAGTAGGCTCAGGAATCTGTACACCAGTTGATTGACAGTTGAGAGACGGGACCAAAGAGCCAGAGCCCAACCCCCTGCAAGCACAAATAGACGAGTACAAATAGGTGAGTACACAATGTTTGCAGACGACGCAAAATTAATGAGACGAGTCCTGACAGATGGGGACTGTAGGATCATCCAAGAGGACTTGAACAGGTTGCAGAGATGGTCGGAGAAATGGCTACTAGAGTTTAAACTAAGCAAGTGTAAACTTATGGAAATGGGAAAAGGCGAGAGAAGACCAAAGGAACAGTACACAATAAAGGGACACTACCTCCCTTTAACGACTCCAGGAGACCTGGAAGTGGACTAACACCAAACGTGTCTCCTGAGGCACATATTTTCAGGATAACGTCAACATCGTAACTCTACGCTGGCAAACGTTAGAACATCATTCAGGAAGCTAAGTAAAGAGGCATTTAGGGCGCTTTACACTGCCTACGTGAGGCCAGTCTAAGAGTATGCCGCCTCATCGTGGAGCCCCCACCTTAAGAGACACATGAGGAACCTAGGAAATGTTCAGAAGTTTGCGACGAGGCTCATCTCAGAATTGCGAGGGATGTGATATGAAGAGAGACTGAAAGAACTGAACCCAACGACGCTAGAAAAAAGATGAGGGGGAGACATGATAGAGACGTGTACAATACTTAGGGGGAATTGAGAGGAGGGAATGGAGGAAATGTTCACAATAAATACCAATAGAACAAGGAGTGGAGTATGGGTGGAAGTTTGAGACTCAGATGAGTCATAGAGATATAAGAAGTTTTCATTTAGCACAAGAGCAGTGAGGAAATGAAATAAACCAAAGAAGGTGGTAGAAGTAAACCCCATTCTTAATTTTAAAAGTAGATATGATAGGGAAATAGGCCAAGAGTTATTCCTTAAGACAATCTAAGGCTGGCCGAGCGGACAGCACACTGGACTTGTGATCCTGTGGTCCTGGGTTCGATCCAAGGCGCCGGCGAGAAACATTGGGCAGAGTTTCTTTCACCCTATGCCCCTGTTACCTAGCAGTAAAATAGGTACCTGGGTGTTAGTCAGCTGTCACGGGCTGCTTCCTGGGGGTGGAGGCCTGGTCGAGGACCGGGCCGCGGGGACACTAAAAAGCCCCGAAATCATCTCAAGATAACCTCAAGAAGGCTAGAGAGGCGGAGTCCAAGAGCTAATGGTCGATCCTGCGGGTATAAATAGGGGAGTACACCCAGGCAAAACATTCATTAAACCGACCTTCTCTCTCTCATTGCCTTTTTCATTTAACCATTTACTAAAACATTAATGATGCGTATCCCTTACTGCTGGTAAATGATCCCAATTATGGCCGGTTCCTAATTACCTAATTGCCTAATCTGGCCAGGGCAGAGGTGAGAGTAAGGGAGAGGGGGGGGGAGGGGGAAGTAGTGAGGGGGCAGGCGAAGAGGAGGAAATAGAAGAAGAGGAGATAGAGAGAAAATAGAAACAGAAAGCGTATACGATAGTTTCTTGTTATGTGAACATAGGTTATGTGAACATGGGGAGCCGGTCGGCCGAGCGGATAGCACGCTGGACTTGTGATCCTGTGGGTTCGATCCCGGGCGCCGGCGAGAAACAATGGGCAAAGTTTCTTTCACCCTATGCCCCTGTTACCTAGCAGCAAAATAGGTACCTGGGTGTAAGTCAGCTGTCACGGGCTGCTTCCTGGGGTGGAGGCCTGGTCGAGGACCGGGCCGCGGGGACACTAAAAGCCCCGAAATCATCTCAAGATAACCTCAAGATAGGTCCATAAGTTCAACAACATCGGAAATAGAACAGAAGAGATTCATTTTAGAACTTGAAGGAACTTTGAAATAAATCTAATGAACTTTGAAAGAAATGAAGCTCAGAGTAGTTCATTTAGCAGACGATGGATAATCCATGGAACTTTTATTTATTTTTTATTTTTTTTTTAATTATTAACAGTCTTGGCATCAACGATAGTTTTTAGCGTTTTCCAGTATTGAATCGTTGTGAGTCTATCCTCTGGAGCATGTTCACGTCATACATAATCCTCTTAAGTGCTTTCCAGGTCTGCATCATCCTGGCTATCATCTTCCTTTTCAAGTCAAGCCTCGCTTAATATGTTCCAGCGAGGTGACACCCTGTCTATCGTGTTCCAGTAAAGTACCACCCTATCTATCGTATTCCAATTATGTGCCACCCTGTCTATCATCTTCAACATATTCAAGACAGTCACACACTGTTTTGATTTACATACTCCAATCACGTAATACCTTATTTAGTGCGTTTCCAATCGTGTGTGTATGTGTGTGTGTGTGTTTTATGAGAGGAAACAACTCGACTCCCGTGATTTGAAACTATATATATATATATATATATATATATATATATATATATATATATATATATATATATATATATATATATATATATATATATATACATATATCTACGTACCTCTACACGAAGGTTGCAGCATAATCTTAAAGATGCTTTCCAGAAGGTCCATAATAAAGACTCGGTAGAAACTACAAGCTATGTAATAGGGCTACATGAAACCTTCAAGCTGCTTAATAGGGGGCTCAATGGAACCTTGAATCATAATAATACGGGGGTGAATGACTTGAAGCTCCATAACAAGGGGCTCAACAGGGCTCTGGACCTCTACAGGGGTGCTCAAATTGACTACCCTCGCTGCTTCTCCCATGCCAAATCTTCATGCGGCTTACGCTCCTCTTCTCTTCAATGTAACAGAAATCAATGGAGTTTTCCAAGGGAATTAATTCGCTAAACACATATAATGTATAAAAGTATTCTAGAGTATAAAGTATTTAAAGTATAAAGTATTCGCTAAACCTCCCCTCTCCCCCCTAAAAAAATGTATGAATCTTTTGTTTGTGCTAAACTTGTTTTTTCCCAAGTACAGGAAAAGAAAAAAACCTCTCCCAACCCTGAAACCGTTCCTTCCCATCCTCCCTCTTTCCTACAGGTCCTTTTCTCCTATCCTCCTCCATCCCCTCTCGCCCCCCCTCTTCCAACCACCCCCCCAACACTAACCCCCTCCCTCCCCCACCAGAAACCGTCAACATCAGCCCCACTCTGAAGTGTTCTTGCTCCACAACCTGATTGAAATCGGAGAAGATTCGGCTAGAAATTCTCGCTCATGTGTTTCTTTGGTGACAAAAATAAATAAATAAATACATATATAAACAAAAACAAAACAGTTGTAGCTTGAAGCGATTGTGCAAATCTCCTTCAGGTACATTTATATTATATATAAAGTGGTGGGCACCATTCCTTTCCCGCCGTCCCATCCCAAATCCTTATCCTGACCCCCTTCCTAGTGCTATATAGTCGTAATGGCTTGGCGCTTTCTCCTTAATTCCTCCTCCCCCCTCCACAACGAACAGAAAAGTGTCGTCGTCTTTTCATCTTCAAGTGTGTGGTCTGGTCAACATTCTTCAGCCTCGTTATTGTGACTCCTCGTCTACAAGATCTACTATGTGTGAGGTCGCAAGAATTACTGGCTTAATACTTGGCTTTAAAATCTGAAATTGGCTTCGTAATGTTCCCTTTGTTTCAGCGGCGTTATTTATTAGTTTTCTGAAAGTATTGCGCCTTGTTGTATTGACTAGTTGTGCTTGCGGGGGTTGAGCTCTGCTCTTTCGTGCCCGCCTCTCAACTGTCAATCAATCTAAACCTG
>WNGS01092210.1:3064048-3074682 GCA_020271785.1 Procambarus virginalis
TAGCATTGATTTAATAAATGTTGTGTAGGCTGCTTTGAAGGCTTTCTGATTTGAGTTTCTAAACGATATTCTAATGTTTGCTAGCGTACCATATGCTGCCGATGTTATCCCGTTTATGTGTGCCTCCGGTCTGAGTGTTGGAGTTATATCCTACAAAAATGTTCTATCTTCTGATTCCTGTATTCCTGTACCTGCCTTTTCTTTACGGTGTAGATGCCTCCTGGTCTCCTTTCTCCCCTTGCGCATCTTCATTACTGTACATTTGTTGGGATTGACTTCCAACAGCCATTTGCTTGCAAACTCCTGGAGATTGTTTACGTCCTCCTGTAACTTCTTGCAGTTTTCCTCTGTTTTTACATTCATCATCAACTTTGCGTCATCCTGCAAATATTCATATTCACGAGTTCATTCCCGCAGGTAAATCATCTACAAAAAAATTAGGAACAGCAGGGGTCTTAGACCCGAGCCTTGAGGGACTCCACGTCATACATTTATCTAGCTTGAAGTCTCTGTGACTAACTCTTTCTGACCTTCGGATACTCCCTTGCCCACTTCAGTGTTATTTCAGTACTCCCATCCTGCTTCTCCATCTTGTTCAAGAGCTTTTCGTAAGGAACAATTTCAAATATATTTTGACTAGCTAGGAAAAATACAGTCTGCCTAGCTATCATTTTCTTGTTTATTTTAGTAACCCTTTCAAAGAACTCAATCAGGTTTTGTCAGGCACGACTTTCCCTTTCTAAATCCACCTTAACCTTTTGTTAATTTGGGGGACAATCCGTGTTATTTGGCGGATTAATCCGTGTTAATTGGCGGATTAATCCGTGTTAATTTGGCGGATTAACTTTGTCTCATAATCGGTCCTCTCCAGATGATCAGATGTACAATATCTCTATTGTACATCTTGTTGTCCATTGTTTTGTTTTGACCCTTTTGACCATAGACCATTGTTTTCTATTCCAAGTTCTCTGTACTTTTTGGAAGATTTTTGTTATGCCTTTGTTTGACTTCCCTGCATTGGCTATGAGTGCTGACTTGAATTCCATTTCTCTCTTCCTGCATACTTCACGGAGAAAATCCGTCGGCTAACTGTAATCCCCTACGTCTGTAATCTCTCATCTTCTTCAACAGGTTTCGTTGTCTAACCAACTCCTCCTGCTCCACTACGTTCATAAAGACGGTAATGTAGTGGTCTCTTGTTTCTACAAGCATCTCACAGTCTATCTTTTCAACCTCTGGCTCATTGTAGGAAATCACCAAGTTTAATGTAGCTGCCTGGTTCTCTACTCTTGCTGCTGTAGGTTCTGTATTATTCTGCTTTATTGACTACTGGCCTGCGTAACAAAAGCTTTATTGACTACAGCCGCCTGCGTTACGTAGGCGGCAGAATGATTGTGACATTCTAAAGTCACAATCGACTTGAGAATGGTCCAGGACGGACCGAAACGTCGTCGTCCCTTCACCTTCTAGTGTGTGGTCTGGTCAACATACTTCAGCCACGTTATTGTGACTCATCGCCTGCATATTCTGCTTTAAGAAGTGATTGTCTGCCATGTCTGCCAGTTGTACTCTCGATGTCTCATGAATCCATGGGGGTCTTTATCCAGTCTATTACACTGTAGTTAAAGTCCCCTAGTGTTAGAATTTTAGCTCTTACACCTCTTGCCACTTTTTGCATTACCTTTTGGAAATTTTCCTTCTATTTGCCGTATTCTCCCCCCCCCTAGGTCTTCTGTTATTTGGTGGGGGATTGTGACTCACCACTACCATTATCTTCATGTCTCCCACACTAGGTATTCCTAGTATGTACTCGTGCTAGTCTGTTTCCTCCGATGAACTTTTTCAAAGCTTAAGTGAAACTGTAGTAACAATACTACACCATCTTCCCTCTGTTGACCCTATGTTACCTTATTACTTAATATTCTCGTGGAAAGATTAAATTTCCTATAACACTCGTCAGTTTCGTTTCCACTATCACAATCATGTGTAGTTTTTCTCTTCCATTCTGTCGTGTAATTCTACCCCTTTATTTGTGATTCCATCTGCATTTGTGCACATTATTTGTATGATACTCATTACAGCTGGGCTGCTTTGTTTTTCTCTTTGGGTGTTTGTTCACGTGGCTGCATTTCCATGTCTTGTAGGGGGAAAGCGGTTATGGTTATCTATCTTGAGGTTATCTTGAGATGATTTCGAGGCTTTAGTGTCCCCGCGGCCCGGTCCTCGACCAGGCCTCCACCCCCAGGAAGCAGCCCGTGACAGCTGGCTAACACCCAGGTACCTATTTTACTGCTAGGTAACAGGGGCTTAGGATGAAAGAAACTCTGCCCATTGTTTCTCACCGGCACGCGGGATCGAACCCGGGACCACAGGATCACAAGTCCAGTGTGCTGTCCGCTCGGCCGACCGGCTCCCTAAAGTCACTCAATCCTGCTCGCTTGTTTGAATGCCTTGTTAGGCTGGGCAGCCCTACTATCTCTCCCTCAGTAGTGCTCTCTGCTGTCAGGTTAGCTTCTTCATGTGCACAATTTGTCCCATTTTCTGCTCCTCATGCATTTCTCCATGTTTTTCTTCCCTGATTCTTTTTGCTGCCTCCCTATTCTTCTTAGATATATTCTGTCTACTAAATACTGCATGGTACGTTTTCTGATCCATAAAAAATAGACGAGTGCCTTCCACTGCTAATGCTTACCCTCCTTTGCCTGGTGTGTCCTCCTGACGGTGTCTGCAACCCTTTGCTTGGTGCCTCCCCACCCCTTTGCCTAGTGCCTCGCCCCTTTACCTGGTGCCTCGCCCCTTTGCCCCTCTGACAGAGCCGCCCCCTGCCGCCTGCGTAACAAAAACTAGCATTTGTAATCATGGATCGGATGGCGGGGTGCAGCAGGAAACTTATGGAGATCTCTGATATAATTATCCATCAAGGAAATGTAAGAGAGCACTATTTTGCCCCAAGCATGGCGTGTAATTATATACATTAGGGAGGCCAAACGAGCGTAAATCCAGGCAACTGACGTGCTGTACTGGACCATTTGTGGCGTCAGACGGGGTAAGCAGGGATGCTGCTCGTCACTCGAGGCTATTTCCATCTGGAAATGGACGTTGTGAGATATTATGGTGTGGTGGTATGTAGTTTAGCAGTTTCTTTTTGGCTGATTGGAGGTGGGTGTTGCTGGTGGGTGTTGTGGGTGGGTGTTGTAGGTGGGTGTTGTCTATGTGTGCGAGCGTGTGCGTGCGCACGCGCGTTTGGCTGTATAAAATGCCAAGTGTGGGAGAATTCATACCACTTCCTGTAGTAATCACCTGTTTTGAAGTTCCATTAATTTACGAGTTGCTTCACTGAAGACAGACCCTCCTTTCTCTCCCCTTAGAATATTATATTATATATATCAGGATCTAACGTTCTCGTCACATAATGGTTCAGAATTCTGGTAATTACTGTCTTGAGGAAATAATAGCACTTGGATTATTGTATATAAATGTTGATTCCATTATTATTCATCTCAAGCCGCAATATTGAGGATAAATCATGCAAGCATTCTCCCGCCTAGTGCGGTGATCGGTCTCCTTCACATACTCGAACAGTGTTGAACTTTGTTGGCCATATCTGATGGACGTCTTGTGTTCAGTTGTACGTGGTCTTAATTCACTGCCTATTTGGCCTATGTGACCGGTCACAACAGGATGGGTATGGTGTCCACGGCCACCCAAAGCATGGGTATGGGAATGCGTAATAAAGTATAACTGAACAAGAACCGCCCTGGCAGAACAGCACTACTGAGGCTCGTCATCTGGCTAGCAACACCCGCTCTAAACACCCATCTTGTTGTCGAATCCACATTAAGAGAGAGAGAGCACCAGCTACATCAGACTCGTATATGTTCCATAATATGATGAATATGATGAACCACCAGTCAACCATCGTGACGAGGCCTCTTATCACACCCAGTGCCACCCTGATATCATCCTGCCACAGGCCGGTGATTAGGGTTCTCTGTCTCTATCCGGCCCACTAATGACACCCCCCTCAACCCCCCCCCCATCCCATTCAGGTAAACACACACACCCTATTACCCACTAGACCATTAATCATCTGGCAGACTAACCCTTCACCAAAGCCACTACCACTTCATTAAGTGCGTGAGTAATAGTGTGGGTAATTATAAGCTAGTTAGGTACCTGTTATGTACGCGTTTCGGCAGTTGGTAATAGTTTCGGTGATTATCCGAGGATAGTGGTTAGCTTACTAATGGGCCCCTGGGTGCTGTAGCCCGGGGTTATACAGGCCCTCGGTGGCCTTGACTTGTGTCAAGGTGGTGTTGTTACGTAAAACGATTACAAAATTCAGATTCCTGTAAATTTTCAGATGTTAAGGACGAAAGTCATTCTGTGATAGTGTGGACTTGTTGGCTCTCTACTGCATAGGAGCTCACGTTGTTGTGATCACAGCACTGCACATGTCGCGTGTGTCTGTCTGTCTGTGTGTATATGTCTGTGTGTCTGTCTGTCTGTGTGTATATGTCTGTGCATCTGTCTGTCTGTGTGTATATGTCTGTGTGCCTGTCTGTGTATGTGTGTGTGTGTGTGTGTGTGCTCACCTAGTTGTGCTTGCGGGGAGTGAGCTCTGGCGCCTTGGTCCCGCCTCGTCTGTGTGTGTGTGTCTCTCTCTCTCTGTGGTTTGTCTAATGGAGGACGATGTGGTGATGATAATCACAATTCAGGTATTTTATCTCCGCTAGGTGACCAATGAGACATCCTGTTAGGAGGTATTTACTGCGACATTCAGGTTTACAATTCTTACTGAAGTGGACATGACACCGTATCATTAATTCTTATTCAGACATCACTGATCCTCTTTGACTGTCGTTCTTTTAACCTCTCTCCGTGAGCTTCCTTCTCTTATACAGGGATTCTGTGCCTCTATCTTCATCTATATAAGGCAAATTCAAAGACAAAAGAATTCATTGCATCAAGAACAACCTCTATCACCTCAACCTTTGGAATCCGGCCTCTTAACTACCACAAGAACACCTTTTGTCACCTCTACACAAGGTTCAAACAAATCTAACATTGAGCATCTTAATCGACCAGTAACAATTACAGACGAGGAACTGATAACATTAGCAATCCTTCGAGACAAGAGATCATTGTACGCCTATACCTTGCTAGATGGTGGACCCACAAGTATAACGAAGTCACAAATATAACGAAAGACTCATTGGTTCTGGCGGAAATGCCCAATATATACCTGGTTACCTGGTTGATGGGGTTCTGGGAGTTCTTCTACTCCCAAGCCCGGCCCGAGGCCAGGCTTGATTTTTTGTTGGGATCTTGCAACCCAAATTAAAAGCATTAACTAAGGTACCTAGCTCACGTAAAACAAACAAAACTAATTATCGAGAAGAAACCCTGGACCACTGGGGTCTTTGGAGACGACATCACATCTTCTGTGGCGAAGTCCCTGGTTCAGTCTGGCCTGGCCTTGAGCACGCTAACGCACCATCACCGAAGAGCCAGAGCCTTGACCAAAGAGCCANCATGCCACATTCTTTTATCCTCATCTCTAGCGTTGGCATATTTAACGCCTCTTGCCTCTCCTCGTTGCTATTTTTTCAGTCGGGAAGCATTTTGTAGCACATCTTACATCTTTTCCTGATGATGTGCTTCTTGGGATATGAGGCACCATACAACCGCTGCATATTACAATTTTGGTCACACAAATGTGAACAGTTTCTTTCATATTTTCCCATCCATGTATTTAAAAGCAATTCTGAAGTTGGAAAGCTTAGCATATTCTCCTCCACAATGTCCTTTATGGTGTTCCTCTAAATGACAGTGTACTGTCAAGACCCCCCCCCCCCCTCTTCATCTCGTCCTTTGTCAGAGTTATTAATCCCTCTATATTATTTATAGATTGGGCGGGGCCTATTTTCTCCTATTCCACATTCCTTAACGTAACATTTATTCATATTAAAATTTCATATTAAATAATTCAATTATTTCATCCAGGTCATCTTGAAGGGCATGAAAATCCTCTAAGTCTCTCATCTTCCCTAGCAGCTTCGTATCATCAACAAACATATTTATTTGCACGAAATTTGCCCGGTACTTTGCCCGAAACGCTATGCGTACTAGTGGCTTTAGGTATTGTAGTACTACCTCTATCTTTAAATCAAACAGAATGTTTGTACTGTAACTCTGCAACTATGTATGTACTTTTCCTAAATAAATTACTGTTATTACTATTATTATTATTATTATTATTATTATTATTATATTATATTATTATTATTATTATTATTTGTGCGTGTGTACAAAAACAAAATACACATTGATATGTAGCACATGGAAGAGGAAATACTCGGGACTCTGACAAAGAAAATAACGACGGGGGTTGATATGACACCGCTTGTCACCAGAAGCCCAAGTCAAAACAATATTTTCAGATGCATACGGAAGGTTGGCTAATGTACGAACTATCTTAAGGAATCCGAACGAAGAGCCATTCAGGATCTTGTATATTGTTCAACTTAGACCAATTCTGGAATATACGGTACCAGCATGGAGTTTCTATCACATTAAATACAAAACCGTACGTAGAGAAAGTTCAGAGGTATGCCACCAAACTAGTATCAGAGCTGAGAGGAATGAGCTACGAGGAAAGACTTGAGAAGTAAAGCCTCACGTCACTGGAACAGTAAGCATACAAGAGTGACCTGATTACTATATACAAAATATTTAGTGGAATAGGCAGAGCAGACAAGGGCAGACTATTTCGCACGAGTATTACCCAAACAAGGAGAAATATAAACTATATATCCAAATGAACCACAGAGACATTGTACTGGTTTTTCACACAGTGTCAGGACAGTTAATGCATGAATTGCACTAAGCAGTAAAGTGATGAAGCCAAAATGCATATACAGTTGTAAATGTAGATATGACAGAGCCTAACGGACTCTTGAACCTATACATCAGGCGATTAAAGGCTGAGAGGCGGGACCCAAGAACCATGGCTAATACCCCAGAAATGCAGCCTGACAAAGACACGTTAATGAGCACATTCCCATCACGACTAAACTAACGTAACCAATCCGTATTACCACCATCTGCCAAATAAAATCTTAAACTAATAAACTTCTTTTACCTTTGCGAAACACAAGTGCTTATTCGATCTTAGAACTTCGGCTATGGAATTTAAACACGTTCCCAGCATTTGATCACGATCCAGCCGCGACAGAGATGAACATAAAGCTTCGAGACAATTTCTGAGAGAGTGGCGACAGGCAGGAGCTCCTCAGACATTGTTCCTGAGGGAGGCGAGGGCGGAGTGTTGACACAGGGAGACCTCAGAACTGCACAATACAACGCTTCGCCGCGCGCCTGACCCGCCACCCCTCGGGATGAACTCCTCCTTCCACTGATGAAACGAAAACATGGATACAGCTTCCCAAAAGGCTTCAAGGGGGGGGGGGGGAGGGATATGATCTGATAGCTCAAACATATAGCGTGTGTTTTACTGTTGATGTGTGTGGGTGGTGTGTGTGTGTGTGGGTGTATTTACTATTTGTGTCTGCAGTACCAAGTTGTTAGCTCATGGACCCCGCCTTTCTAACCATTTTTCTTGTATCTGCTACATATATTTCTCTCTAACACATACACACATCCCGGGGAAGCAGCCCGTAGCAGCTGTCTCTCAGGTACCTATTTACTGCTAGATGAACAGGTACATCAGGGTTAAAGAAACTGCCCATTTTGTTTCTGCCTTGGCCGGCAATCGAACCCGGAGCTTTAGGACTACGAACCCCGAGCGCTGTCCACTCAGCTGCGAGGCCCCCTGTGTGTGTGTGTGTGTTTGTGTGTACTCACCTAGTTGTGCTTGCGAGGGTTGAGGTCTGGCTCTTTGGTCCCGCCTCTCAACTGTCAATCAACTGATGTACAGGTTCCTGAGCCTACTCGGCTCTATCATATCTACATTTAAAACTGTGTATGGAGTCAGCCTCCACCACATCACTGCCTAATGCATTCCATTCGTTAACTACTCTGATACTGAAAAAGTTCTTTCTAACGTCTCTGTGGCTCATTTGGGTACTCAGTCTCCACCTGTGTCCCCTTGTTCGCGTGCCACCAGTGTACCCAACAGTTGTATGATCAATTTAGTCATTTACATATACTCGAAACAGAACGGGCCTCGGACTCTAGTCCTCTTTTCGATCCGTCTCTCTGATGTTTCCTCTTTCAAGGTTACCTTCTGCTTCCTTCTTTGTAGGTTTTCCCTTGTCCTGCCTAACCTTCTTACCCCAGCATTGTTACCAAGATTGCATAGAAACCTTTTGTGAGAAACGACATTAAATATATTTTGGCAATTGAGGAATAGAGAGTCCGCTTATCTTTCTCTCCAGCTTTACCATTATCTTCAGGTAAACCAGGTTTGGGAGATATCAAGCGCTTGAATACTAGGTGACAGAATACGAGGTGCTGGAGTATAAAGGGGAGAATACCAGGTGTTAGAATGCAGGGAGATGAAATACACTAATCTGTAATTCCAGATTTTGGAATCCCAGTGTTTTAATGCCACGGGCAGGAATTCCAGGCGTTGTAATATCATTTGTTGAAATGCTTGTGTTGATGAGGCAAACGCTACTGAAGCCACGTTTGCAAATACAATGACCCAAACTTTAAGCGGAATCGCTTGCATGCTGGCCACTGACGACGGAACCTCGACCAACCCGATGTCCAGATGGGTAAACTTTGATAATGTATGTCGTGTCGAACAGCGGTTTACATACCGGGTTCTCTGGTACTCCGCACCTGCTACCATGTTCACAACCTCTACTGGGTCACGCCATCGCCCACTTTAAAAAACCCTCTTGAAGAAAGCCTATGAGGTGCCAAACTGTCTTCACATCCACTTGAAACCCAATTCCCTGCCCTTCCACCATCCTCCCATCCACCCACCATCCTCCCATCCACCCACCACCCTCCCATCCACCCACCATCCTCCCATCCACCCACCCAGACAACACCCGCCCACCCACCTCACCCCCCACCCACACACCAACCCAAATACCAAAGCCAATTTACACCGAAATAAATAATTATCAAAAGAAAGCACTAAACATAGCACATATTAACTTAACATCAGTCAAATTCTAAAAATCAAATCAGTCGAGTTTCTATGATGCTCCCTGAAATTTAGCAGGCGATGAGTCACAATAACGTGGCTAAAGTATGTTGACCAGACCACACACTAGAAGGTGAAGGGACGACGACGTTTCGGTCCGTCCTGGACCATTCTCAAGTCGATTGTGATAATGCTGCTCACAATCGACTTGAGAATGGTCCAGGACGGACCGAAACGTCATCGTCTCTTCACCTTCTAGTGTGGTCTGGTCAACTCCCTGAAATTCTCCAACAATAATACGGTTCAGCATGATATATTATCATGCTGAAACAAAGAGCTTCTAAATATCTAAAAGGCTTATATTGAACTTGAAAAGCATAGAAGGGACAAAGATCGCTGGAATGGATTGAAGACGTTTTGTCTGAAATAAGAATTGAAGTGATACAAGGTTCAGATGTCAGAAAGAAATAACTAGTCTAACCTAACCTAATCTAGCCAAGAAAGACCTTTTCTTAATCTAACTTTACCTAGCCTTACCTAGGCCTAATTACAGAGTAGAACAGGTGGGCGCTGTACCTTCATCTGACGCTCCACATGCTGTAGTTCCCTTCACTTGGGCATGAAAACTGGCGCGTATAAAATTATACTCGAGAAAACGATATCGAGTGCAAACCTGCAAGCAGCGAGTTTGTCGCTATAGTCTTCCAAACGTAGGTTATCTAGTCTGCCCCGTTATCTAGTCTGCCCCGAGCAGGTAATCATGGAGCAGCAAGAAACAAGTGTGAGGTGAACAGAGCGATAACAATAACAATAGCACCAGCAGAAACGACAACACTTCAGTCTGTATTGTTTCAGAATTGAGGTGATGAGTGTCACAAGCGTGATGAGGTGATGAGTGTCACAAGCGTGAGGTGATGAGTGTCACAAGCGTGATGAGGTGATGAGTGCCACAAGCGTGATGAGGTGATGAGTGTCACAAGCGTGAGGTGATGAGTGTCACAAGCGTGATGAGGTGATGAGTGCCACAAGTGTGATGAGGTGATGAGTGCCACAAGGTGATGAGGTGATGAGTGCCACAAGTGTGATGAGGTGATGAGTGTCACAAGCGTGATGAGGTGATGAGTGCCACAAGCGTGATGAGGTGATGAGTGCCACAAGTGTGATGAGGTGATGAGTGTCACAAGTGTGATGAGGTGATGAGTGTCACAAGTGTGATGAGGTGATGAGTGTCACAAGTGTGATGAGGTGATGAGTGTCACAAGCGTGATGAGGTGATGAGTGTCACAAGCGTGATGAGGTGATGAGTGTCACAAGCGTGATGAGGTGATGAGTGTCACAAGCGTGATGAGGTGATGAGTGTCACAAGCGTGATGAGGTGATGAGTGCCACAAGTGTGATGAGGTGATGAGTGCCACAAGCGTGATGAGGTGATGAGTGCCACAAGCGTGATGAGGTGATGAGTGCCACAAGGTGATGAGGTGATGAGTGCCACAAGCGTGATGAGGTGATGAGG
>WNGS01092210.1:3119273-3140342 GCA_020271785.1 Procambarus virginalis
GGGAATTGACAGGGTGGACAAAGACAAACTCATCCGCACGGGTGAATCCTCCATTATGTGGTGTACCTCATTAATCCTCCATTATGTGGTGCACCTCATTAATCCTCCATTATGTGGTGCACGTCATTAATCCTCCATTATGTGGTGCACCTCATTAATCCTCCATTATGTGGTGTACCTCATTAATCCTCCATTATGTGGTGCACGTCATTAATCCTCCATTATGTGGTGTACCTCATTAATCCTCCATTATGTGGTGTACGTCATTAATCCTCCATTATGTGGTGCACCTCATTAATCCTCCATTATGTGGTGCACGTCATTAATCCTCCATTATGTGGTGCACGTCATTAATCCTCCATTATGTGGTGTACGTCATTAATCCTCCATTATGTGGTGCACCTCATTAATCCTCCATTATGTGGTGCACGTCATTAATCTTCCATTATGTGGTGCACGTCATTAATCCTCCATTATGTGGTGCACGTCATTAATCCTCCATTATGTGGTGCACGTCATTAATCTTCCATTATGTGGTGCACGTCATTAATCCTCCATTATGTGGTGCACGTCATTAATCCTCCATTATGTGGTGTACCTCATTAATCCTCCATTATGTGGTGTACCTCATTAATCCTCCATTATGTGGTGTACCTCATTAATCCTCCATTATGTGGTGCACGTCATTAATCCTCCATTATGTGGTGTACCTCATTAATCCTCCATTATGTGGTGCACGTCATTAATCCTCCATTATGTGGTGTACCTCATTAATCCTCCATTATGTGGTGTACCTCATTAATCTTCCATTATGTGGTGCACCTCATTAATCCTCCATTATGTGGTGCACGTCATTAATCCTCCATTATGTGGTGTACCTCATTAATCCTCCATTATGTGGTGTACCTCATTAATCCTCCATTATGTGGTGTACCTCATTAATCCTCCATTATGTGGTGCACGTCATTAATCCTCCATTATGTGGTGTACCTCATTAATCCTCCATTATGTGGTGCACGTCATTAATCCTCCATTATGTGGTGCACCTCATTAATCTTCCATTATGTGGTGCACCTCATTAATCCTCCATTATGTGGTGCACGTCATTAATCTTCCATTATGTGGTGCACCTCATTAATCCCCCATTATGTGGTGCACCTCATTAATCCCCCATTATGTGGTGTACCTCATTAATCCTCCATTATGTGGTGCACCTCACTCGTAGTTCAGACCCCCAGGTGCACACCAATAATAGTTAATTGTGACCATTAACCCATCCTAACAAGGTGAACTGTCACTATCAAGAAAAAATCGACTATCGATTTTAGTCAGCACTAAAAATAGTCAGTAAAAATAGTCACTGTAAAAAATAGTCAATAGTAAGTCAGCACTGTAAAATAGTGTAAAAAATATATATATATAAAAGAGTTTACCCGTCACGATGAAACTACAAAATTACTACACAAATACACACAGATTACCTTAGAAACAAGAGGTGAAACAACCAATTTAAGATTACAATCTTAACAATGTAATATAATTGGGTCATTATACGGCTTAAGAGAATATCTTGAGATGATTTCGGGGCTTTTTAGTGTCCCCGCGGCCCGGTCCTCGACCAGGCCTCCACCCCCAGGTGGCAGCCCGTGACAGCTGACTAACACCCAGGTACCTATTTTACTGCTAGGTAACAGGGGCATAGGGTGAAAGAAACTCCGCCCATTGTTTCTCGCCGGCGCCTGGGATCGAACCGAGGACCACAGGATCACAAGTCCAGCGTGCTGTCCGCTCGGCCGACCGGCTCCCCTACAATACAATACAAATAAAATACAAACAATCCTACGTTCAGAAACACAGTCACTGTGACCTGGAACAAAAAGCTATAGAACTTCACTAAAGCAAACTACGTCAGCAAGCTCTACAAATAAGATGCACTCGAAGTTAATAAGTTACTTGCTGTCATTTTAATTTAAGAATCCGTTATATATATGACAACTCTAAAAGTTAGTGCCACCGCCAAGAGTCACTCCTAATTAGTTGAACACATCTGGAGATAATTATAAAGATAGTAAAGTTAGTTGAACAGATT
The DNA here is from genome assembly GCA_020271785.1 of Procambarus virginalis. Taxonomy (NCBI): domain Eukaryota; kingdom Metazoa; phylum Arthropoda; class Malacostraca; order Decapoda; family Cambaridae; genus Procambarus; species Procambarus virginalis. The sequence goes on from WNGS01092210.1 coordinate 3,121,363, forward strand.
CTACAGTACCTGAGATGAGGTAATTATCATTAGGAGGGAAGGAACGGTGCCCAACCACTGGGTCCATCGGGGATCGAACGCAGATCTGCCAAAAGCGAGGCCGTTGCTGTATCGAGGAGTCAAAGTGGTTGGATCAAAGATGAACACCAACTTACATTGAGAAAGAATGTTCATTAAATGGTTGAAGAGTTGAAAGATAAGATAATGTTTTGGGAAGACAGCATGATAGGACGTGTTCGTGCGGGTTACTGAGCCTAGCAGAGGAGCCTCTGTCTGGCATTGGTCAATAGGCTTAGTGTGGCGTTTATGCATCGTATTGACCAATAGCATTACAGAAGTTTTCTTGTTCAATATCATTTGCTAGGCCCACTGGCAGTGGTCGTGCTAGCCTTGCCCAATAGTGTAATAAGATACTATTTTGCATTGACCATTAGGCCTACTGACGTTTTCCTGCTTCGCTAAGGCCATTAAGCCTACGGCAATTTTCCCCTGCTTTGCATGAACCAGGAGAACAATAACAGTTTAATTGGTCTTATGTTCTTATACACGTAAGTAACCTTTAATTTATGAAAATATATGTTTAAACCAGAGTAAGTTCTTGAAAGAATTGAAAAGGAATATACATCTGAAGTTTTAGTTTCAAACAAGATATATACATCGACCTTCAGTAACATAGATAACACAGCTATATCACTTCTAAAATCATTACAACTGTGCTTCAGTATCATACAATATTTCTGCATTACAGAAGTGGTTGGGCACTGTTCCTATCCTTCGCCCAATATTATATACTTAGTATTTCCAAGTGCTATATATGTGTAAGGTTTTGGTGCTTTCTCCTAATAATTACCTTGTCCTCAGTTTCTAAAAGAATAACACATCAGATCATCAGAGTGAACTGTATAACATTTTCAACGAACCCATCAGAACGATAGAGAGAACAGCATAACAGTGCCAGAGAACCCATCACAACATTAGAGGGAACTGTAAATTAACATTTCCAAAGAACCCATCAGAACAGCAGAAACTGAATTATATTTATAAAGACCATCTCTACATTGAGACGGTTGAAATGAACATAGGAATTATGATTTCCTCAAACAGTTTGGAGTAACGAACGAGACCAATCACAGCTTAACTGCCGCAACACGTCCAACTTATTCAGAAAAAATATATATATATGCAATTAAAATAACGAATCGAGATTGTCGTGAACCCAAGCCAGCACAGACAATAGTCAGGTATAACGTAGTGGCATAGTCAATGTGACAGGTGTGTGGGGCCAATACTCAGATTGGGTCAGATTTGCAATAAACTGGACAGGTATTGCTCATATTTTGATTAAATGAATTTGTTATATATTTCTTTGACGCAAAATAAAAGTTATAGCCATGTAGTAAGCTTACGCATATTCCTCCCTCTCTCTCTCTCTCTCATAATCTATTATATATATATATATATATATATATATATATATATATATATATATATATATATATATGAAAACAAGCTGAATGGCTCCCAAGCCAATATACAACTGAAATCTCCAAATCCCAGAAGGATTCGAACCCAGACAGGGTTCGAAGTACGCCAGGAGCACTATGCACCTTGGCGTACCTAGTACCATAACCACATGACCACACTGACTGTACAAAAATCTTGGCAGTCGTGAGACTATTTACCCAAGAACCGACAGCGCTCGGATACGACCATAGTTTCAAGATCGCATTTGAGTGGCGCTCACCCCGGACACCTATTGTTAATATCTCGGTAAAAACGATACGAAAAATGTAAAAAAATAGCGAACAGCATCGTGGCACAGCCACGGGCCTCATCCAGCATGCACAGATGACTGCACAAACACCCACACATGGGCACCTGGAGGCCCCTTAAGTGAGATAGTAGTTTGTATGCAGATTCAATGGCGAGTGTAATGCGAGCCAGAACAGGAGTTCTCATTGTCGAGGAGGAGACGTGATCATTCCCCGGCTTGAGTCCCCATAATTTGTGTGAATGGTGCGCTTGGGGTGTGCGCGTGCGCTGACGTAGATGGTCTTTCAGGGTAAAGCGTCAGCTCCTAAGCCCCGCCTTTCGGACTAGTAAATAGTTTGCGTTTAATGCAAGGTTTATGTTCTTTCATATTTCTTTTTATATTAAAAGACGAATGTTGGGTTAGTTATATATATATATATATATATATATATATATATATATATATATATATATATATATATATAGAAGAAAGGGGAACCCTACGGATAAAAGGGACGAAAAAAGGGGTTAAATGCACTGGAGTGCTGGGCTGTACGAATATCATACGAATGTTGTTTTAAACATGAAGAAAGAGATTACCAGTCTGACGATGTAAACACATACACACTCATTACACGGGATGGAGTACACACAACCTGCTAGAGACGAGGGAGAGTTCTTAATTAACATGGACTTAACTGTATTATAATTTTTGAACACTGAGTTAATATTAAGGTTTTCAGGGCTGGGGCAGATTTACTAGTCCATCAAAATATGGTAATACCAACGAGCATTTTTATTTTTGGCTTAGAGTTGGGAGCTTGTTTGTCGAACGTCCTTTTTGCTCGACCAAACGCAAAATCCAAGACCGATTTTGGATATTTTAACTTCATCCCAATTTCAAATATTTTTGTTATTTCTTCATCAAAGAATTCCAGGTTGCAAACTCTCAGGGCTCTGAGAAATATTCCAGAAAATACTACCCGTTTAACCTGAACATGACGATTTGAGTAAAAATGAACATACGAATACACATTGATAGGTTTCCTATACACACTGAATTTGAACTCCTACCAATTCTATGAATCATGATGTCTAAAAGAGAACACCATTCTCTTCATTCTCAATTGTGAATTTAAATTGACGGAACCAGCGAATTAAGCTGAATGAGAAAATCAGTGTGTGCTTGGTTAACCGGTCACAGGCTCAAAATATCGTCAACATATCTATAACACAACAAATTCTAGGGAAAAATCCTGGGGCCAGATTCACGAAGCAGTTACGAAAGCACTTACGAACGTGTACATCTTTCCCACAATCTTTGACGGCTTTGGTTACGTTTATTAAACAATTTACAAGCGTGACAACTTGCCAATTAACTGTTGTTATTGTTATAAACAGCCTCCTGATGCTTCGGAGCTCATTGACTGTTTAATAATTGTAAACAAAGCCGCCAAAGATTGAGAAAAGATGTATAGATTCGTAAGTGCTTGCGTCACTGGTTCGTGAATCTGGCCCCTGGTTAAGACATCCGCTTTTAAACACTCCATGTACAAATAGCTCAAAACCGGGGATAGGTTTTGCCCCAGCCCTGAAAAATCTTAATATTAAAACCTTAATATGCCCATGAAATAATCTTATTATTCCAGAAACGTAAAAAAAAGTTACATTATCCCACACAATTAGTTTCTTAACCCTCCAACCATAGCCTATTTCCCAACGCAAGGAATTATATGTTTCTCAGCCACAATCGCGTTGCTAATTGGTAGACACTGATAATTTCCCTTCATACCTCACGCACTCACTGTATTCTGTACCAGACTTCACACCCACAATTCGCGTGTTCATTTCTGACGCACACACACTCACTCACACGCACACGCACACACACACACACACACACACACACACACACACACACACACACACACACACACACACACACACACAAACAAATTCTTACCACCCTGAAACAGACGTTAAGCAACACGAACCGCAATTTGGGTATGAAACGTCCGACAGCCCACTTTATTAATCACATCTGGGTGGACTGGGTGTTGCTCTGACAATATCACTCCGAGCGCCGGCAATAGCGCTCTATCACGCTATTTGCAATATAATATCACAGGTGGTGTAATTGAAGCGAGCGGCAGGTTGTGGGAGAACTGTAAGGCAGGTTAAGGGAGAAACTGTAAGGCAGGTTAAGGGAGAAACTGTAAGGCAGGCTTTGGGGAACTGGAGGGCAGGCTATCAATCATCTCCGATATTTCTCCGTCTATATTAGCACTCTTCCCGTTATGCCAGCCTGCTTCTCCAGTTTGACAAAAGACTTTTTAACAAAAAAAGGTTATATGTAGCCTGCTAAACTCCCTTTGTTCCCTGTGTCATTGCTGTTGGCTTCCTTAAAACGCGCAATAATTTTGTCGAGCCCGATTGAACTTTGCTAAATCGAAGGTGATCTTTGAGGAAAACATTAAAAAATTTTACGAGCCTATTTTCTAGAAATATATTATTTTTGAAATAAATTATTTTCTACATATAAAATATTTTTTAGAAATATATTAGTTTTAGAAATAAAGTAGTTTCTACAAATAAATTATGTTCTACAAATAAATTATTTTCAACAAATAAACTAATTTTTACAACCAAATTATTTTCTACAAACAACATATTTTCAACAAATAAACTATTTTCTACAAAAAAATTATTTTCAACACAAACTATTTTCTACAAATAAATTTCTTGTGTATCTTTCTGGGGATTTTAGTTAAAGCCATCAGTCAGAACTTCAGTAGGTTGTATCTTGCTTGTTTCCTGTACACTGGTACCACATTTACTGTTTTCCGAATCTCTGGCAGTTCTCCACTTTCTAGTAAAGAGTTGGCACATAACTGCAAGAGGTCTCAGCAAAATGCTGAGCTTTCATCTTAAGTGTACATGGAGATATTTGTCTAGGTCTGTGGTATTTTCATGTTATTTTGAATTACATTTATTTCAATCTAATAGCGTCTGATTAAAAAGACTCTCTTGTGATAAGCTCATCAAATAAAGGTTNCCAGGTTCGTAAGTACTTGCGTAACTGCTTCGTGAATCTGGCCCATACCCGGCCGTCACTAAAGCTGAGACAGTGTCTTCAGAGCGAGAGAGAGAGAGGAGATAAGGACATAAACATCATCTCTTTCTCTGGGATGGATGTTGATAACGAAATGAGGTATGGATGTTGATAACGAAGGGAGAGGGGGAGGGAGGGTAAGGGGGTAATGGGAATGGGTGTGAGAGTGAGGTGTGGCGTGAGGGAGTGAGGGGTGTGGGGAGTGAGAGTGAGGGGGGGGGGGAGAGGAGTAATGAAGGGGAATGGGGTGAGGGAGAGGGGAGCGTTGGGAGAGAAAGAGTATAAAGAATACATCCAAGAACAGCTGGTCTAGCTCCTTATTCCCCTAACATTATTACTGTTAGGTGAACAGATCCATCAGGTGAAAGGAATGTGGCCAAGCTGTGGGGGAGTGACTTTACAGGCTGCTGGCCGTCTATTGACACTTTTATCTCTTTGATTCAAGCGTTAATTTATTCTGATTTCTTGCAACTAGGATCGTACAAAGAGAGTTGTTTTGATAAGTCTCGTTCAACTATGTGTCTCTAAGTTGACCAGACCACACACTAGAAGGTGAAGGGACGACGACGTTTCGGTCCGTCCTGGACCATTCTCAAGTCGATTGTGAGGTGAGTGAGAGTCTATCGACTTGACAATCGACTTGAGAATGGTCCAGGACGGACCGAAACGTCGTCGTCCCTTCAGTTTCTAGTGTGTGTCTGGTCAACATACTTCAGCCACGTTATTGTGACTCATCGCCTGCATGTGTCTCGAAGACACGAGAGAAGCGAACGTCTTTCAAGTACTTTTTTTTTAATAGAGCATCTTGCAAGACTGGGGTGAGTTTACTGGCAGTACTGAAAGTAGATAAGAACGTTAACTTGAAGGAGGGAGGGTAGACGGTACTGGTTATCTTGAGGTTATCTTGAGATGATTTCGGGGCTTTAGTGTCCCCGCGGCCCGGTCCTCGACCATGCCTCCACCCCCAAGAAGCAGTCCGTGACAGCTGACTAACACCCAGGTACCTATTTTACTGCTAGGTAACAGGGGCATAGGGTGAAAGAAACTCTGCCCATTGTTTCTCGCCGGCGCCTGGGATCGAACCCGGGACCACAGGATCACAAGTTCAGCGTGCTGTCCGCTCGGCCGACCGGCTGGTGTAGATAGGAATGGTAGAAATAGCAGCAGGAAGTATAGGCACTACTATCATCCCATTCTCGCGAGTGTTCCAAATCTCTATAAACTCGCGTACTAAAGTGCCCTAACCTAACCGACCAGAGGACTGAACCATAAACAGAAAACGGGACATTATGTCAATTTAGCGAGCCGCTACCATTTTCTTGTACACCAGTTTTTGCTCTAAGGTATAAAGTATACGTCAAATGCAACGTGCTATAATGAGAACAAGTTGCGTACATAGGATAAATAGAATTGAACAAAGGTATAGATGACTGTATCTTCTCTGTATCTCACTGTACCTCACTACATATTAGATGTATACCTTCGAATAACAAAACAAAAATGTGTTTTAATCGTGATAAAGTTGTCAGTGTATTCCCCCACACAACTTAATCACGATTAAAACAAAAACAAGAAGCTCAAAGAGATTAGAGATATGATGAATGATAAGGGGCACCAATGAGGGGTACCTGTAATCCCTATAACCAGCAAAACACACACACACACACACACACACACACACACACACACACACACACACACACACACACACACACACACACACACACACACACACACACCTGTGATTAATCATAGCTTTGATTAATCGTCAAATCTAGTCGTCGCAGGAAGTCAGTATATAAGCGTCCTAGCAGGAGTCTTCCGAATACTGGTGAGATCCCTTCCGAATTATGGGGGTGACCCGCACGGCACACGGGGGAGACTTGTAGCGTGTAAATGCATTAAGTCAAGTTATTATTTTCAAGTGAGAAGTCAGTGGTGGTAGTAGGGGCGTCAGGCACACTACTGCTTGTGAGTACAAGTCCACTGCTTGTGAGTACAAGTCCATTGCTTGTGAGTACAAGTCCAATGCTTGTGAGTACAAGTCCATTGCTTGTGAGTACAAGTCCATTGCTTGTGAGTACAAGTCCATTGCTTGTGAGCCGTGTACACTTCAGGTGAGTCGAGTACGTTGCGCCTGCCAAAGGTGCATAACCTGAGCACCTAACACAGGTAAAGAACCTAAACACCTGCCTTAGATAAAGATATCCTCTAAAGAGAACAAGATATCCTCTAAAGAGAATCTAAGCAACAAGGAATGTTACTGCAAATAAGCTTAGGGGTACAGTTTAGGACCTAGAGGTGCTAGAAACTGTAATAACAGACAAAGTCTAGCCATGATTGCTGATATCTGAAGTTCCTGCTCTGAGCAACATTCTTTCAATATTTTGCAATAGTTCTTTTGGGGGTGAGGAAAATTACCATACGGTTGGAAGACGGCTACTGTTATTCCTACAAATAAAAATGGGAACAGACATGCATATCCTGAAAAATCGAAGGAAATATTAACCAAAATAACTGCAAAATGTTGACAAATGTTGTGACAAAGCAATAAATTGTATTCCCAAACGTGTCTAAAAAAACGTGCTGGAGTTAAATAAGAATAATTCGTATCATGTACGGGTTTTCTGCATCTTCTTGGATTGGCAGAAACCCCTCGACACGGTTACACATGAGACGTTGATGTACAAATTTCAGGAAGAAGGTAGAATTAGCTGAAATTCTTTCGGATTGGCAGGCATATATATCCCTTCATAACACCACTCTTTTGAAGCAACTTAAACCTTATAGATCTGTTGGCAAACAGATTCCTAGTTCAGATTCCTTTGTTCAAACCTCTAACTCAAGCCCATCGTTCAACTACATTGTTCAGTTCCATCGTTCATAACCCTTTGTTTGTACCACTCACTCAAGACATTGTTCTCAAACCTAACCTCTAGATTAGTTCTGTCACTCAGACACACAAGTTTAGACCACAGCACTCAGACCCCATCGTTTAGATCCCAGCACTCAGACCCCAACACTCAGACTCCAACACTCAGACGCAGCTCGCCTACACGTATCAACAAAAAATTTCATTTTGCACAACAGAAAATTTCAAACAATTCGCTGACGTGTTTTTGGCGTTGCGAATTTTGATTGTGTTGTTTAACTCCCCGTAATTCATAAATAGAACCACACGATTCACGATGAATTACAAAATACAAAGAACTGTAACATAATATACATTTTGCTGCGTTGAAAATAGAATTTCATAATTTTCCTGGCGGCGCAACAGGAAGTCAAATTATGAAATGTTTGGGTTGGTGCTGGCAAGCAGGGAGGAATGTGTGTATAAATATATGTGTGTGTGTACCTGAATATTTGAGGGATACCTCTTTGTGTTTTCACTTCGTACTACCTGGGAGCCGGTCGGCCGAGCGGATAGCACGCTGGACTTGTGATCCTGAGGTCCTGGGTTCGATCCCAGGCGCCGGCGAGTCTGGGATCGACGAATGTTACCGTTGTCTGGGATCGAGATGTTACCGGCGAATGGTAACATCTCTGGTACTCATCTTTCGACAGTTCCGAGCATTGGATACCACCTCTGGTAGCCCAGAAGTATCAGATCCTCAATGCTGTGCCTCCACACTTCAAAGCAGAGTGCTGTACCACCACACTACAAAGTAGAGTGCTGTACCACCACACTACAAAGCAGAGTGCTGTACCACCACACTACAAAGCAGAGTGCTGTACCACAACACTACAAAGCAGAGTTCTGTACCACAACACTACAAAGCAGAGTGCTGTACCACCACACTACAAAGCAGAGTGCTGTACCACCACACTACAAAGCAAAGTGCTGTACCACCACACTACAAAGCAGAGTGCTGTACCACCACACTACAAAGCAGAGTGCTGTACCACCAGACAACAAAAGCATAGGGAGAGTCTTTATGAACTCATTCAACCACATGGCCGAGTGCATTGTGGTTATGTGGTCAACTATTTCATCTAGTTCAGGTTTAAGCCACAAACTATGAAATATCAAATGATAAGCCTGAAGAGTACACAGACCCCACATTAAATACTTGAAAGTATTTAAGTGAGGTCTACTCAGGTTTATCATTTGATATATATATATATATATATATATATATATATATATATATATATATATATATATATATATATATATATATATATATATATATATATATCCAGCGAGTATATCTATATCCATATTGGAGAGTATGTCTGTCTGTTCAAGAGTGAAGACCTGACACTTAGGGATAGCTTCACTAAAGTTTGCATGATTAATGTTGATTTTGTCAGAAGTGACACAGGAGAGGGTCGAGGTTGACCAAGGGCTACCCTGAAGGCGTGGCACGGCCCAAATGCCCCTCCTTCACGAAGTCTATGGATGTGAAATGTTTTGCTCCGAATCCATAGACTTTTAGCGTTTGTGTAACAGATTGGCAGACTTGCATTCTAAGGGCAACCATTTGGTTGCAGTGGTGATATTATGTCTAGGAAAAATGGTTACAGTTATGGAGAGGAAGACTGGGGGAGGGCCGGGAGCTGGGGTTGGTATGTAAACGAAACTTTGTTAAGTGGAGACATGGTAGGAGCCGTGTGTGGAGATGGGAGTAGGAAGGGTGGGGGTATATAATGTGTGGAGACAGGGAGGGTGGTATGTGGAGATGTGGAGGGGTTTTGGGCGTGACCTGGGTACTGGGTCGGCCCAGATACCTTTGGGTAGCCCAACCAAATGGCATCCTAGGATTAGTAGGTGGAATGTGTATTATATTGAATTACCGAGGTGGAAAATTGAAGCATTTCTAAGCAAATTGAGAGCATGGTAATTTACTAACACTTTGGTCTTGGTCATCAGGAGAATACAGATGATACAAAAGTAAGAGGCTGAGACATTTCAACACATAAGAACATAGAGATAGCTTAAACTGCCAATAATCTGCTGTCCCATATGACGCAGTTTAAATTGACATAAATTGGCAGCTTCTATTAGCCCAGACATGAAATCTCTTATTGGCCCATGGGAAGCAGCTACTATTGACCCATTAGAGGCAACTTATATTGCTCATGCAAGGTACTCCTATTGACCCATGAGAGGCAGCTTACATAGTCCCACGTGAGGCAGCCGTTATTAATATTCATCCCAATCACTCACATATACGTCTAACCTATGATTGAAACGCCATAAGCTTACAGATGTGTTTTCTAATTTATTTCAGCTGCATCAAGAATTTTGTGAGACTCAAATCCACAATTCAAAGCAAAGACATCACAAGTTACATATCTAGCTGTCATAATATTACTGGAAACATCATCAATAAGAATATAATAACCTAACACATCAGGATGTGCAATAAATGTGCAATAAATGGGCAATAAATGGGCAATAAATGGGCAATAAATGGGAACTTCAGCTACAATTAGTCTAAAGGGATGAAAGTCATTTGAACCCTAGTCGCTTTATGGCCATCCATGTACTTAGCGCCCTCTGTTAACATGATAAAATACGGGAACTTATAAATAAAAGTTCACATTATTAAGACTACTCAATAGCTCAGTCGATAGAGTTTCGGCCTCACATGCGTGGGGTTCACGGTTCGAGTCAGATAGAGCCCAGATGAATGGTATGTGACATTATTGTCATCCACTAATCATATATCAACCTGTGAAACTTATCCACACGAGATGTACCCAGACCCATGCATCCATACCAAATCATCCATGCCCTTACCCGTCAAACACACACCGAAACTACGACGTTGGTACAACGTTCGAACAAGTTTTAACACCTCCTAACCAGTTATAACAACCAATATAGCAAGTTGTAACAACGTTCTAATAAGTCATAAACACGTTAAGCCAAGATGTAACAACTTTATTACAGGTTGTAACAAGCGGAAAATAGAGACAGTTTCAGTTTGTGTTTCCAGGGTAGTGCCTTTCATCCACATGACATCATCCATGCTCTTATAGTGCCTTTCATCCACATGACATCATCCATGCTCTTATAGTGCCTTTCATCCACATGACATCATCCATGCTCTTATAGTGCCTTTCATCCACATGATATCATCCATGCCCTTATAGTGCCTTTCATCCACATGACATCATCCATGCCCTTATAGTGCCTTTCATCCACATGACATCATCCATGCCCTATAGTGCCTTTCATCCACATGACATCATCCATGCTCTTAGAGCTATAAATTGAGTGATCATTGTGTCGGTTGTAAGCTTGTTGTTTCTCACTCTCCCGTGTTTAATATTCCTTCGCCACGAGCGACAATCACTCATCATTGATGAAGTATTCCCAGCAGCGCTTTTATCATCGCTATCTTTGGCCTTCCCCAGCTCCACCATCCTCTTATTTCCCCTTGTTCTGCCCTTACCTTCTTTTCAACTCTGTCCCCTCAGTTTATCTCTCTCTCTTTCTCTTCCGCCTCCCTGCATATGTTCCGCTCTTATCTTGCTTTCTTTATTTACTTTCTGACTTTCTTCTTTTGTTCTTTGTTTTAATACTTCCTTTATTCTTCCTCTACGAAGCTATTTCCTCTTTCTACCTTCAGTCATTTATTTTACTTGGGTTCCTTCTGTAAATCTTTCCTTCCTTTTTTCCTTGTTTTTCATTAGTTCTTTCATAATTCTTCTCCCTTTTTCTCCTGGTCTAATTCCTTCAATCTCCATCTATTTCTTCCTCTACATTTTACTGCTTTCCTGCAGTGATAACGTCTTTCCTCCACATTTAGATTTAATCATTCCCTTTACTTATCTCTCTCGTCAACATATCTTCCTTCTTCTCTCATTTCTGCATCCCTTCCCCTTTCTATTTCTTTTTCCTTTCTACCGTTCCTTCCATCCCTCACTTCCCTTCTTACCTAACTCCCTCCTTCCCTCCGCACCTCCCTCCCTCACCACAATGCCTTCAACACTCTTGCAATAAATCTTCTCGCCCGCCCTCCGCACAGTCCATGCACACCTACACACACACCTTCTTAATGTGTGTTTATACCTGTCCCCGTCGTGTGAGACCTCTTCAAGACCCGGGTCTTAGATGACTCTCTCCTCAAGACCCGGGTCTTAGATGACTCTCTTCTCAAGACCCGGGTCTTAGACGACTCTCTCCTCAAGACCCGGGTCTTAGACGACTCTCTCCTCAAGACCCGGGTCTTAGATGACTCTCTCCTCAAGACCCGGGTCTTAGACGACTCTCTCCTCAAGACCCGGTCTTAGATGACTCTCTCCTCAAGACCCGGGTCTTAGATGACTCTCTCCTCAAGACCCGGGTCTTAGATGACTCTCTCCTCAAGACCCGGGTCTTAGACGACTCTCTCCTCAAGACCGGGTCTTAGACGACTCTCTCCTCAAGACCCGGGCTGAGGATGTCCCAGACGGGCTGAGGATGTCCCAGACGGGCTGAGGATGTCCCAGACGGGCTGAGGATGTCCCAGACGGGCTGAGGATGTCCCAGACGGGCTGAGGATGTCCCAGACGGGCTGAGGATGTCCCAGACGGGCTGAGGATGTCCCAGACGGGCTGAGGATGTCCCAGACGGGCTGAGGATGTCCCAAAGGGGCTGAGAATGTCCCAAAGGGGCTGAGGAGGATGTCCCAGACGGGCTGAAGATGTCCCAGACGGGCTGAGGATGTCCCAGACGGGGAGGATGTCCCAGACGGGCTGAGGATGTCCCAGACGGGCTGAGGATGTCCCAGACGGGCTGAGGATGTCCCAGACGGGCTGAGGATGCCAGACGGGCTGAGGATGTCCCAGACGGGCTGAGGATGTCCCAGACGGGCTGAGGACGTCCCAGACGGGCTGAGGATGTCCCAGACGGGCTGAGGATGTCCCAGACGGGCTGAGGATGTCCCAGACGGGCTGAGGATGTCCCAGACGAGCTGAGGATGTCCCAGACGGGCTGAGGATGTCCCAGACGGGAGGATGTCCCAATGGGCTGAGGATGTCCCAGACGGGCTGAGGATGTCCCAGACGGGCTGAGGATGTTCCAAATGGGCTGAGGATGTCCCAGACGGGCTGAGGATGTCCCAGACGGGCTGAGCTAGGATGTCCCAGACGGGCTGAGGATGTCCCAGACGGGCTGAGGATGTCCCAGACGAGCTGAGGATGTCCCAGACGGGCTGAGGATGTCCCAGACGGGCTGAGGATGTCCCAGACGGGCTGAGGATGTCCCAGACGGGCTGAGGATGTCCCAGACGGGCTGAGAATGTCCCAGACGGGCTGAGGATGTCCCAGACGGGCTGAGGATGTCCCAGACGGCTGAGGACGTCCAGACGGGCTGAGGATGTCCAGACGGGCTGAGGATGTCCCAGACGGGCTGAGGATGTCCCAGACGGGCTGAGGATGTTCCAGACGAGCTGAGGATGTCCCAGACGGGCTGAGGATGTCTCAGACGGGCTGAGGATGTCCCAAAGGGGCTGAGGATGTCTCAGACGGGCTGAGGATGTCCAGACGGGCTGAGGACGTCCCAGACGGGCTGAGGATGTCCCAGACGGGCTGAGGATGTCCCAGACGGGCTGAGGATGTCCCAGACGGGCTGAGGATGTCCCAGACGAGCTGAGGATGTCCCAGACGGGCTGNAATGCCATACTTTCTCTTCCATGACAGCATTCTTAAGATTTCTGCTGGCCTCTAATAACAGATGTTTATCTTACTCGGAATATATAAACATCTGTGTTTATATATTTTCAGTTGTGTTTGAAGGTTTGGTATTTCGAGGTCTCATCGGGTTTGGAATATATATAATATTGGATAAAGTATTTTTATTATCTCCATGAGCCTAATTATGAATTCATCATACAGCTTTCCTCATAGATTGAGTTTCCTGTAGGTCTAATTGTAAGTATATTGTTAATATACCGGCAAAATTAATTTGTCTGTCAATTATTCAGTCAAATAGCTGTGGAATAGGCAGCATGTCAGTCAGTCGGTCCACAAGTCTGAGAGGCAACCAGTCAGTGAGGCAATCAGTCAGTGAGCAAACCATCAATTTGTCAATCAGTCAACAATCAGTCAATCTGTCAATCACCAGCTGGCCACTAAATCAAATTTACCCCTAGTTAGTTGTTCACTACGTTAGCTAGTTAGCCAATCCGTCATTCACTCAGCCCAAGAATCAGTCATCCAGTTAACCGAGGACTCATTCATTTATTCGTTCGTCAGATGCGAACACCTTACCATTCACTGTACTGCAAATATTTATCAAGTAGGTTAGGTTAGGTTAGGTCAGGTTAGGGTAGGTTAGGTTAGGTTAGGTAATTTCTGCACATCAATTATACACGCTTTAAAGCATACTCTATTCATGTTACTGCATATCATAAATATTCAAATTTCTGTTTTCAGCCCCTGAGGTATTTTTTTGTTTTGGTCCAGACTGCCAATGCCATTCATTCCGACTGTAAACTCCTTTTGCTGCTCCTGATTTTCGCTCAGGTTACATTCAGATTTGTTTCCTGGCTGCGGGTGAAGGGTCTGGCTGGCATTCCAGGTGATGGGGTTCTTTGACCACTCTTAGTGATTGGCTTCCACACCAATCTTTTCTTGACCCAGTCTTTTCTCACACATTGAATTATTTCGAATCTTCGCTTTCCTGACCTTTCTTGAATATTTTTTTTGTTTTCTTTCTAGTTGTTTTCTTCGATTTTCTTATCCGTTGCTAGCTTAATTTTCTTCACTTTTTGTTTGCTATTCATTTTCTTCCCATTGTTGATTTACACGAAAGTTCATCTGCTACGGTAATTTTTCAAAGGTCTTAAGGTGTTTTGGTGAAATTCGTAGAATTCTGATACCGGTTGCCTTAGGGAAACTCCAGATATACTCATAAACACGTAGGAACATTAAAAAAATACTCAAAAACCCCTAAACACTTAAAATAAACTCAAAAGCACTCAAAAACATTGAAAATTCCCTCAAAACATTCAAACCAATAAAATATACCCGAATATACTCAAATAAAATAAAAAAACTCTTCAAATACATAAAAAAGCACTGAAAATATGCCCAAAAAATCAAAATACACCCAAATAAGCTTAAAAACACTCAAAATACATTACTAACATTCAAAATACACTACTAACACTTAAAATACATCCAAACACTAAAACACACTCATATTTAGAAACTCAAAAACAGTCAAAAACACTAAAATACGTAAAAAACACTAAAAATACAAAAAAATACCCAAAAACTGAAATATACTCGAATATACTCTTACAAAAGTACTCACAGTACACACAAAAACACTCGTAAACACTTAAAAAAATATTCAAATACACTCAAATAGAATCAAAAACATTTAATATACATTAAAAAATACTGATAATTCATTCAGAAACATTCGAAACGCTCAAAATGCTCTCAAAAACACTCATTAAAAATATCTGGAATGCATTTAAACACAAACACACTTAAATACTTTAATACACTAAAATGTACTCAACATACACTCAAAAACTTTCATAATACGCACAAAAACACTCGTTGAGTCTCAAGTAATAATTAAATATATATTTGAAACAATGACACGTTCAGCATTTGGCCTTTTGATGTTCATCAGATGTAATAGAACTCGACTGTTCTTCCTGCACTCTGTGAGTAAAACTCTGTGAACTCCTTCACCCAGTTCTTCTGGGATCCTGTAATACCCCATATGTAAAATATTTTATGTATTTGGAATAGACCTACAATGTGTAATCAATTTTGTAAATATATAAATTTTGTAATGAAGAAATATAACCTGCTGACATTATAATTATAAAGTGTACAGCCTAGATGTAATAATGTAAAAATCTCCACTGAAGTCTGATTAGAACCTGCTTGATGGGGTTCTGTGAGTTCTTCGACTCCCCAAGTCCGGCCCGAGGCCAGGCTTGGCTTGTGAGAGTTTGGTCCACCAGGCTGTTGCTTGGAGCGGCCCGCAAGCCAACATATCCACCACAGTCCGGTTGGTCCGACATTTCTTAAAGAAAACTATGTAGTTTTCTCTTGAAGATTTTCACAGTTAGACACCAACCTTGTGTTGACCTCTGTAATCCTTTGTGTGCTACCGCTCACAGGTTGAGTATGAGATGCACAGGAAACTAACCACCCACAACGGCAACAATCAGAGTTAAGTGACCATCTAAAGTCACACACATAAAATTTGGAGGACTTCATAAGCCAGAGCTAAGTACTCCCATAAGGCCTTAAGACACGTAACTCTGTGGTCTTCATTTCCCACGGTTAAGTACTCTCATTTTTTTATTAATTCCTTAGGTACATCTAAATTAGTGCAGCTACCCTAGACTATATGAAGTGGAGTACAGTGTGTCAAAAAAGCTAACTAGGTGATGCTATAAAATCCCCATCACACAGGATGGTTAGTCATACAGAGGCATGTGATAGGCAGTCTGCACTGGCAGATTCCGGAAGCATTTTGAGGATACCATCAACACAAGATTGAATAAGGTAGCAGTGGTATTAAAGTACTCTCATAAGATAAACATAAAACTCTGCGGACTTCAATACCCAGTGTTAAGTTATGATGTGAGGTTATATACGTAAAACTTTTCAGATTTCATTACTCTGGTTTAAGTACACGCGAAATACGAAAATTAAAAGCAAAGGAATTTGAATTGAATTATCAGGGGGAAAGCGCCAAGTCATTACGACTATATAGCCCTAAGAAGGGGTCAGGATAAGGATTTGGGATGGGACGGAGGTTCGGAAGGAATGGTGCCCAGCCACTTGGACCGTCGGGGATTGAACGCCGACCTGCATGAAGCGAGACCGTCGTTCTACCGTCCAGCCCAAGTGATTGGACTAAAAGCAAAGGAGAAAAACTAATTATCATTCAAAGGTGGCCGCCTCACTGAGGCAAATGCAGTATTTGCAGTATATGGGCAAAGAAAATGACTTTGATTATGTGAAATTTTTTTGCCCAACCAGCAGATAATATAACCAACTAGGTACAAAAATACGCTAGATTAGAGAGTCACAAACAATGAAGAAATAATCAGGCACATTACAATCTCAGATAATGCATATTCCCATCACAAATTCATTGAAATGCAAACTAACAACAAAACTCGTAAGACTCTTAATCTTCTTGGAAATATCAGGAGTATTGATGCAAATTAACATCAATATTTGTAATATATCCAAGAATATTAACAAAGCAAGAAGGACTATTCAGTCAATTTATATATAAACAATCTTCCATACATATACGTACATACATGTATTTAGAGAAGCAGAGAAGCAGAAAGCATTTGGTGGAGACAATGAATATATCAAGACAAAGGGAGCGACCACCAACACCTCCACAACACATTATGCCGACCCGCTCCCCAAGAGTTCTCAGTTGCCATAACAATAATAATGTCTCTCCAGCACGAGGAGAAGCTGCACAGGAAGAGAAGCTAAAGAGGAAAAGGAAGAATAGCATGAAGAGGAGGAGCTAGAGAAAGAGAAAGGAAGGGAGCAGGAGGAGGAGGAAGAGGGACATGAAGACGAAGGCGTGGTAGGTCAGCGTCAAGTCCAAGCTCACACGCTTGGATACACTACCAACCAGGTGTGAGGTGATACTGATGAGGAAGCTGTTATGCCACAGGTGTGAGGGGGAGGAGAATGGAAGGCTTTGAATGGCTGTGAGGGAGTTGTGAGGGGCAGAATATAAAGTGGAGGTAAAGGACTTGAATGTGAGAACATGAGTGTGGCGTACTTCCTGAAACTCACTCTCCCCTCTCTCACACGGAAACTCTAAGGAGGTTACTTAGGGAAATTAAACAGCAAGATCTTATTCATCTCTAAAATAGATGAGAGTAGTTGCATCCTGACGGAGGCTGAAAGCTTGGGATAATGAGGAGAGAGCCACTGCCCAGAATAGCACGCACTTTAATGAGAATTTCGCTCGTCTTAGCTGAGTTCGAGGAAAGCGCCTCCGGAAAGCACGCTGGAAGCGCTAGCCAGTAGTGAAGTGGTGGGGGAAAAGGTCCTGCTTGCCTACGGTAATCCCGCCTCTGTGTTGCAGGGGGAGCCTCTCGTTCGAGGGTGAAATGAGAGGAAACGAGTAGGCAAATTTTTTTCTGTAGTACTGCGTCACTTGGGAGGCAAAACGAATGATTTAGAGACAAAAATGAATTTTGTTTTCGTTATCCCTGTCACAATCTTCAAGGTAACACTGTCTCTCCCTAAGCAGGCGATGAGTCACAATACGTGGCTAAAGTATGTGACCAGACCACACACTAGAAGGTGAAGAGACGACGACGTTTCGGTCCGTCCTGGACCATTCTCAAGTCGATTTGAGAATGTCCAGGACGGACCGAAACGTCGTCGTCTCTCCTCTTCCTCTCTCTCACTCTCTCCTCTCCTCTCCCAGGCATATATTCACTATCTACTGCTGCAGTCCTTAGTGTACCATAATTAAATCACGGTCCTGTCGCGGCGACCGCACCGAAGATATTAAAATGCAAACCTAACTAGGATGATTGTTCGATGTTCTGTGTCCACCGTGACGGAGATTCAAACATTAGTGAGAGAGAGAGAGAAGAGAGAGAGGAGAGAGAGAGAGAGAGAGAGAAGAGAGAGAGAGAGAGAGAGAGGAGAGAGAGAGAGAGAGAGAGAGAGAGAGTATTATACTATATTATTATATATTATAATATATATATATTTAATTTATAAAAGTAGATAGCTTTTTCTTCTCTAACAATATATAATCTGGTAAGAATAGAGAAGGTGGTGAAAGGAAGGAAGTTCATGAACGGAAGAGAAGATGGTGAAGGGTAAGGAAGATAGTTCGTGGTAGGGAAGGTGTTAAGGTCACGGAAGGTGGTGAGGGAGGAGAAAAAATATTGTGATGGATAGGAAAAGTAGAGGTGAACATGGAGGCTGGGAAGGGTTAGACAAGCTAGCGAGAATAGTTAAGATGGTTCTGGATAAGGAGCGCGGTGAAGAAAAAGACGGTGTTGAAGAGTATAGGGAAGGTTTGGGAGAGTAGGCAATGCGTGACGTTGTGTAGTAAAGATGGTTACACTTTATGGAGATAGTACGTAGTGAAAATGTGGTTTCCGTCACACAAGCGACGCCGAATACCCTTTATAGGGTGTAACAT
>WNGS01092210.1:3149364-3160019 GCA_020271785.1 Procambarus virginalis
ACACATACACACCACACACCACACCACACACACACCACACACACACACACACACACACACACACCACACACACCACACACACAAACACACACAGCACCACACACGCATCCCACACACAGCCACAACACGCACACACACCACACAATACACACACACACCACAACACCACACACACCACACACACACAACACACCCAACACAACACACCACACACGCACACACAACCGCACACACACGCACACACACGCACACACACACACACACCACACACACACACACACACACACACACACACACACACACACACACAGCAGTACGCTCAGGAATCTGTACATCAGTTGATGGCGGTTGAGACGTGGGACCAAAGAGCCATGAGCTCAACCCCCGCAAACACAACTAGGTGAGTACAACTAGTGATATCACGCCAAACCTGTCTCCTGAAGCCCACATCAAAAGAATAACATCGGCGGCGTATTCGAGGCTGGCTAACACCAGAACTGCTTCAGGAACCTGTGTAAGGAATCTTTTAGAACCTTGTTATCACATATGTAAGACCAATCCTGGAGTATGCGGCCTCAGCATGGAGCCCGTACCTTGTCAAGCACAATGCGAAGCTGGAAAAAGTTCAAAGGTATGCCACTAGACTAGTCCCAGAACTAAGAGGCATGAGTTACGAGGAAAGGCTGCGGGAAATGCACCTTACACGACACTGGAAGACAGAAGAGTAAGAGGAGACATGACCACAACCTACAAAATCCTCAGGGGAATCGACCGGGTAAACAAGGATAAACTATTCAACACTGGTGGGACGCGAACAAGGGGACACAGGTGGAAACTGGTACCCACATGAGCCACAGGGACGTTAGAAGGAACTTTTTAGGGTCAGAGTAGTTAACGGATGGAATGCATTAGGCAAGTGATGTGGTGGAGGCTGATCCATACACAGTTTTAAAAGTAGATATGATAGAGCCAGTAGGCTCAGGAATTTGTACACCAGTTGATTGACAGTCTGGCTCACTCTTTCTGGCTCTCTCTCTCTCTCTCTCTCTCCTTCTGTTTACCTAGGGTTCACGTTCACATAAACATTGGAATATTATTGGAAGAGCATATTTCCTCCAAGTTTCTTCTAATGTAAACACTTGTATGAACTAACGTTTTATATTACATTTTTTAATTCATTTATCTTATAATACTCGATGAATATAAGTTACATATTATGTGTACTCACCTAGTTCAAGTCACTTAGTTGTGCTTGCGGGGGTTGAGCTCTGGCTCTTTGGTCCCGCCTCTCAACTGTCAATCAACTGGTGTATATGTTCCTGAGCCTACTGGGCTCTATCAAATCTACATTTGAAACTGTGTATGGAGTCAGCCTCCACCACATCACTTCCTAGTGCATTCCATTTGTTAACTACTCTGACACTGAAAAAGTTCTTTCTAATGTCTCTGTGGCTCATGTGGGTACTAAGTTTCCACCTGTGTTATATGTTCGTGTTCCACCCGTGCTAAATAGTTTTTCATTCTCCAACATTATTGATCTATGTTATTTGTTCGTGCTAAATAGTTTTTCTTTGTCCACCCTGTCAGTTCCTCTGAGAATTTTGTAGGTGTTTATCATGTCTCCCCTCACTCCTCTGTCTTCCAGGGACGTTACGTTTAGCTCCCTTTACATTTGCTCGTAGATCATACCTCTCAGCTCCGGGACAAGTCTGGTGGCTTACATCTGAATCTTCTCTAACCTTGTCTTGTGTTTAACTAGGTATGGACTCCAGGCTGGAGCTGCATTCTCCAGGATACCAAGATACTTCTTTTAATACTAGTAAGATCTGTTTCTTTTTCCTTGCCTACCAGCTTCACAAACGTGGAAGATACTTGCTGGAAATCATCGCAACACTGAGCCCAACATACATAACTTGTATATAACCAAGCCAGAAGATATTACATTAGACGGTCGTCAGCTGAAAAGACCGAATACAAGAGCTGAAGCTCGATTCTGCAGATATGAATATTCACAACACACACACATACACACACATACACACACACACACACACACACACTCACACACACACACACACACATACACACACACACACACACACACACACACACACACACACACACACACACACACACACACACACACACACATCCATTAAATTCCACCACACGTAAAAAAAATACACGTCTTTATCAAAGTAGAAATCTTGAAAGCTTGTGAGACATCTCTCCATCTTTCTCCTTAAAAATATATATGCTGTGTGTTGGACAGATGCAGCGGGAGACGGATCTAATTCTCTTACATCGGCTCTCGCCAATTCCCGACGAATTAGATTGAATCCTAAGTTGTTAATTGAATCTGATAGACAACATGGAAGCCTTAGAGAGCAAGCGAAGTATTGTGATTACGATGTTCACTTCGTCCTGTCTGCAACCGGGACAATTCGGTGTTGATTCATTACCGTTCGTTTGTTTCATATTTGTTTGGTTTTGTTTCTGATTCGCTAGTGATTGCTGTTCATTTGTTTGGCGGAGACAGACATACAAGTGGACAGTGTATGTGGAGTATTAGAGGTCAGAGGTCAGGGGCAGAGGGGGAAGAGGGGCAGAGAGGCAGAGAGAGAGAGAGAGAGAGAGAGAGAGAGAGAGAGAGAATAAATCACACAAACAAATAATTTATTAAATCCATAAAACTTACTAATTCTCTAGTTATCAGCTAAGATGTAACAAGACATTTTAATGATGATTTTTTAAAATGTTTAAATAAAATAATGTTGGAAATAATTTAATGTGAAAACATTATCTCTCTCTCTCTCTCTCTTTTTTCTCTCTCTGTCTCTCACCGTATTCGCCCTGAACCATATTCTGGGTCAGCTAAATTCCCGTTTCAATTAGCATGGACGACATAAATCCCTTAAAATCCCGCTTGAGCAGTCTCCAAGGACCACCTCATCCGGCCTCTATTAAATCACTGTTGCATAAATCCCCGGAGTTCAATTATTGTCCAAAAAAGCGAGTAGAGGCTTTTGAAGCTGAAACTAAAACGATCTTTCAAGATTGTGAGTCACTCCACTTCTCCCTAACCTAACCTAACCTAACCTAACCTAACCTAATTCTTAGGTGGCCTGATCTACCTCTTGGCCTGCTTGCACTAACGTTTGACTAACTTGACACTAATTCCGGCTAGCTTGACGGCTGAGTGGACAGTGCTCGGGATTCGTAGTCTTAAGGTTCCTGGTTCGATCCCCGGCGGAGGCGGGAACATATGGGCAGAGTTTCTTTCACCATGATGCCCCCTGTTCGTAAGCAGTAAACAGGTACCTGGGAATTAAGATAGCTGCTACGGGTTGCTTTCTGGTGGGTGTGTAACAAACAAGGAGGCCTGGTCGAGGACCGGGCCGCTGAGACGCTAAGCCATGCAATCATAACCTCAAGAAGATAGCCTGAACTAACTCTTGGCTGTAACAAACTTATCTAAGTCCTGATGAATTGTTGAAGTACCTCATTCTCACGGTCTAAATTAACTACCTCTTTGCTGGTCCTCAACCAAAATTCTTGGCATGCCATGACATAATACTTACCCAACTGTCAAATATCCCTTGTCAATCCTGTCCAGTGGAATGACAGGGGATATGTGAGAGAGAGACAGAACGACCACTTGGACGGTCGGTCAATCCTCGACCGTCCACAAGTGGTTGGGCACCATTCCTTCCTCCCGTCCCATCCCAAATCCTTATCCTGACGTCTTCCAAGTGCTTTATAGTCGTCATGGCTTGGCGCTTTCCCTGATAGGTCCATTCCATTCCTGTCCAGTGTTCCCTCCTGTCTTGCCTAGCTGCTGTTTTTGTTGTTGCTGCTTAAGATTCGCTGCTTGGAACAAAAAGTTCCAAGTATCACGGGCTATGGTGAGCCCGTAGACCCTAGCTGTTGACTAGGACAGGCCTGACTTACTTTCCTTTTCACTGCCCGAGTGGAACACAAATATAAAAAAAGAAACTGCAGTAAAAGTTCGGATGACTCAAAAAATAGTGGCACTTGGTTAACTTTTTTTTACTCCAGTTAAACCCCAACGCCAGCCACTTTGAAGTGGTGGTGGGGCTTGGAATATTTTTTCTTTACCTTTGGAGGTTCTGTTGCATTGACGAATCTGGTGGGACCTGCCTTGCCAAGCTGGCTGTTGGAGGGGGTAGAGAGGGCGCCAGAGAGGAGCAAGACAGACAGCTCAAAACAAAAGTATTTCTGATTGTTGACCAGACCACACACTAGAAGGTGAAGGGACGACGACGTTTCGGTCCGTCCTGGATCATTCTCAAGTCGATTGTGACTTGAATTTGTGACTGGACCATTCTCAAGTCGATTCACAATCGACTTGAGAATGGTCCAGGACGGACCGAAACGTCGTCGTTCCTTCACCTTCTAGTGTGTGGTCTGGTCAGCATACTTTAGCCACGTTATTGTGACTCGTCGCCTGCAAAAAGTATTTCTGACACTCGCATGGATCGCCAGCTCTACCAACCAGACCGGTTTGTGTTGTGTGGTTTGGTAATAAAGTTAGGGAAATGTGGTGACAATGAACCAGTAAAATATAAGAAGCTCCTTTTTTTTTTTGCGGGGACAAGTCCTTCATCTGTCCTTCAACGGCCTCTTCATGACCTTCACAAGAGTTCTTGCATAACTCCACCGGGGTTCGAACCCGAAACCTCACGACTACGAATCTCAAGCGCTGTCCATTCAGCTGTCAGGCCCCTCACAGCAGTTCTTGCATGACTCCAGGATCTTAAGATTGTAACATCATAACTTATGGATTTCCCCCTCAGGTTTTTCTTTTCTGGGAAACGGAGAAACTTGAGGTTGAGTTATCAGACATGCTTACACGACACTCATGTGTCACTACACGACAATCATGTGTCACTACACGACAATCATGTGTCACTACACGACACTCATGTGTCACGAATAGTGGAACTAAAATTGATCAGCGACGAAGCACTAATTACAGCACAGAGGAAACAAAGACTCGAGAATGAATATATATTAGATTACTTCTTTGGAAGCTTTCAAACGTATAAGCAAATGGAAGAAATGCATCAAAAGCACTAAAACTTATAAAGAAAATATCTATAAAATAATTGTACCTTGAAACATGGCCCAAAATATTTAAAGAAGAAATCTGCAATAAATCGTCAACTGATTTTAACCACAAGAGCAAAGGTGTCATGATGCAAAATTCGATTAACGTAAAATATAAATCAACAAATAACAATTGCAACGTGAGCCAAACCAGCATCACCTTCCGTAGTATATCTTCATCATGTGGCAGCGGTGAGCGCAGTCCGACCCAAAAACCTATTCAAGCCGAGTTCGAATCCCGAATAGGTGCTTAGTAGTAAGGCAACTGTGATGGGATGCATCCTGAGTAAGGTCAGTAGGTGTGTTAAAGACGGAGGGAGGGAATTATCAGGCAAAGGCACCAAGCCATTGCGACTATATAGCTCTTGGAAGGGGTCAGGATTAGGGTTTGGGATGGGACGGGGGGCAAGGAATGGTGCCCAATCACTTGTGGACGGTCGGGGATTGAACACCGACCTGCATGAAGCGAGACTGTCTCTCTACCGTCCACCCCAAGTGGTTGGATAGGTATGATAAGAGAGAAGGTTTCATTCTCAAAACTCATAAACTATCAACCATTTAAACGTATCTCAAACCGACCAATCAGACATCATAATTCCCGTTGTGAGTTGATGTCTCACTCAAGACAGTGAGAAGTCACACCCCGATGCCTTAAACCACCAAACACAATGTCAAACAGCTGTTGCAGAGTTCAACCGCCTTAAAAAAAAGGATGCAATAGGTAACTGCAGAAGGCCTATTGGCCCATACGAGGCAGCTCCTATTTACCAAAAACTCTGCAGGTGAAAAGTTAATCAGCTGTGCTAAAAAAATAAAAAAAAATATTTATTAAATTGATGAAATACTATATTTAATCAAGAAAAAAGAATGCCACACAGAGATGAAAACAGACCACTTGAACAACTAAACATTATGCTCAAGTCAACATAACCATAAGGAACAATATTAACCAAAAGATCTAGTAGAACGTGTCAACAAACAACAATCAAAGAGCATACCAAAACTATAGCTTTAACGTGTTTACAAACAACAACATAAAATATATACAAAACTTACCACTATATACGAGTGAATACAAACAAAAACAAAAATAAATCTACAAATATATATAAATCAAATTTCTAATAGAAAACGACAAAGAAACAATAACAAATATATCATTGAAATAGGTAAAATAAAGACGACACATCTCGTACTATACATGTCGTGAACACCATCAGACAACGACAAAGCTAGACTTCTCTCAGAAAACAATCAACTCGACAGATACATCACTCTGCAAAAATTACCATATTTTGCCAAATCAGAATAAATAAAGAATAAATATACATTGGAGAAGAAAACACCATGCCATTGCGACTATATAGCACTGGGAAGGGGGTCAGGATATGGGATGGGACGGGGGAAAGGAATGGTGCACAACCACTTGGTCGGGGATTGAACGCCGACCTGCATGAAGCGAGGCCGTCGCTCTACCGTCCAGTCAAACCAGAAATATATGATCTTAAGCAAACCACCTATAACATGTCTTCTTGTATAATAAGTTACAAATTAGCACCGATTATACGCCAAATGCAGTTCACTAAAGTCAAAGGCAAATCTATGAGTTTAGAAAACTAATGTGTTTAGAAAACAGCCCCAGAAACGTTAATATTTATAAATAAATGTTCAAAAACTATCTTGGAGTAAATATTTACTAGAAACATTAGGTAGTGAGAGCAGATGACTGAAATATGTCTAACAGGATTCTAGGGTTTATGTCTAGCAAAGTCAGACATGCGAATACCAATATTACCCCTACAATATCACCAATGTTATCCTACAACATCACTAATATTATCCCACATCACTAGTATTATCCTACAACATCCCCAATATTATCCAACAACATCAATATTATCCAACAACATCAATATTATCCAACATCACTAATATTATCCTACAACTTCACCGATATTACCTTCAACGTGACCAATTTACCCCAACATCACAAATATTCCTGTACAAACTCACCAATATTACCCAACATTACCACCAAAATTCCATTAAAAACTCACGAATATCACCCACCAACATAACCAATCATCCCTTACGAACTCACAAGCATTGCTCTGCAACATTATCTCGTGCAAGTGAGGCCTCAACAAGGCATTGCAATAAAGGTCTTGTCACAGTGATACAGAATTGTCGTACTCACTCATAACAACATACAACGGTGAATAACAACAGTTATTCCCCCAAGTATTTGAAGCATTACTGATGTAGATTAAAAAACTTACAGCTTCAATCTCTTGAAATCCATAGAACGAGGGGCGGCGTAATTGAAGTAAACAAATGAATGCAAACGTACTAAAAAGAGGGATATAAACACGGTGATAAAATTGCCAGAAAAGAACTAGCAATAGCGAATTCAAATAGTCCAATCCTCGTATATTAAATAAAATGAAATTGTGTCCACTCAAAAGACAAAAAAATACATTTTTTTAATCCTAAACTTGCTTCAAACATTGAAAACCTTTTACTTTGCCTTCATTAAATATCTGGACTAAAATATTTCACAAACCCCTTTCATTCTTTTAAAATAATGATGACACACACACACTACACAAACACACACACACACATCACACAAAGCCAGAGGGGGACATAGTAAATAAAGAGAGACCAAAATTCAGTTTTACCTAGGCTAACATTTATGTTGGCTAGGTAGCTTTCAAAAAACAAAGAAATTGGCCAGTTAGATTTACTTTAACGATCAGAAATCCAATTATACATACTGGCAGAAAAGAGTTCAGAGATGAAGGGAACTACCAAGCAGTCTATATTAAGACAAGATGTGTCTAAGGAGAATAACAAGGCACCAAAGAAAATCAGGGAAGAAATGCCAATGAGTCCAGAAAATGGCACAAACATTGAGTAATAATAAGCAACCCAGACAACAGAGAGTAGTACAGAGGGGAAATAGTGGGGCTTCCCAGCTAAGTGAGGAAACAGAAAATACAACAGAGAGAAACAGTGAGGCTGCCGAACTTAATGAACAAACGAAGAATAACAGAGGGAGACAGTGGGACTGCCAAGCTTACTGAGGCACCCATAGAAGGGTGTAGGCAGGAATGACTATATCGTAATTCTCCCACATCCCCTTGTCAGAGATGTAAATACAACGAAGATACCTAATTCAGTACTCCTTTTAAACAATCTTTATACCACACACATTAGATTTTTCTAATCTATATACCACACAATTAGATTTTTCTAATCTATACACCACACACATTAGATTTTTCTAATCTATATACCACACACATTAGATTTTTCTAATCTATATACCACACAATTAGATTTTTCTAATCTATATACCACACAAATAGATTTTTCTAATCTATATACCACACACATTAGATTTTTCTAATCTATATACCACACACATTAGATTTTTCTAATCTATATACCACACACATTAGATTTTTCTAATCTATAAACAGTTTCTTTGACCAATACTGGAATATGCAGCACCTGCGTGGAATCCACACGATAGGAAGCGTAAAAGCAAAACTGAAAAAGAACAGAGATTTAGAACAAGATTGGTGCAGAGGTAAGTGGGTTAAACTATAAGGATTAGCTAATGGAACTAAATATCAAACCCTGGAGGACAGAAGAAACAGAGGTGACATGATCGCAATATCAAAGATACTGTGGGAAAAATCAGGGTGGATCAGGAAAAAGGTGGACAAGAAATTCCCTGAAAGAAGTTGTGGAAGCCACGTCCATCCACAACTTTAAGGCTCGACTCAACAAGCAATTTGAATATTAGGAAAGTTAAATTACGACGCAACAGGTATAACAAGGCTAGTAGGTGGGGACAGAGAGAACATGGCCTCACTCCCCTCATAAACACTGATATGTATTAATTGTCAAGTATACACTCGCACACACACACACACACACACATGATCGCAATATCATGAGGAGAACAGCGGAGAACAGATACACAGAGAATGACAAGGTGTGTGAAGAACTCAACAAGAGATTCCAGGAGGTCTTCACAATAGAACAAGGAGAAGCCCCTGCACTAAATGAGGAGGCGGCAAACCAAGCAACCTTGGAGGAATTTGACCTCACCAGTGATGAGGTCAAAAGGTGTCTGCTGGAGCTGGATGTGACAAAGGCTGTTGGGCCTGACAGAATCTCACCATGGATACTAAGGAAGGCGCAGAAGCACTAAGTGTGCCACTCTCTATGGTGTATAACAGGTCACTGGAAACAGGAGATTTACCAGAAAGTTGGAAGACAGCTAACGTGGTCCCAATATACAAAAGGGTGACAGGCAAGAGGCACTGAATTACAGGCCAGTTTCCTTAACTTGTATACCATGCAAGGTAATGGAGAAGATCGTGAGGAAAAGGCTCGTAGAGCATCTAGAGGGAAATAACTTTGTAACGCACCACCAACATGGGTTCAGGGATGGTAAATCGTGCCTCACAGGTTTAATAGAATTTTATGACCAAGCAACAAAAATTAGGCAGGAAAGAGAAGGGTGGGCCGACTGCATTTTCCTGGATTGCCAAAAGCCTTTGACACAGTACCGCACAAAAGGCTGTTAAAAAGTTGGAGCAACAGGCAGGAGTAAAAGGGAAGGTGCTCCAGTGGATAAGGGAGTACTTAAGCAACAGGAAACAGCGAGTAACGGTGAGGGGGGAGACATCAGAGTGGCGAGATGTCACCAGCGGAGTCCCACAGGGCTTAGTACTTGGACCCATCCTGTTTCTAATATATGTGAACGATCTTCCGGAGGGTATAGACTCATTCCTCTCAATGTTTGCTGATGATGCAAAAATTATGAGAAGAATCAAGACGGATGAAGATAGACAGAGACTACAGGATGACCTGGATAAACTGGAGGAATGGTCTAGAAAATGGCTGCTAAAGTTCAACTCGGGAAAGTGTAAGGTGATGAAATTAGGAGAAGGGAGCAGGAGGCTGAACACAAGGTATCATCTGGGAGGGGAAATCCTGCAAGAGTCAAATAGAGAGAAAGATCTGGGGGTGATATCACACCGAACCTGTCCCCAGAAGCCCACATCAAAAGAATATCATCAGCGGCATATGCTAGACTGGCCAACATAAGAACTGCCTTTAGAAACTTGTGTAAGGAATCTTTACAGAAACCCTGTATGCAGCTCCAGCCTGGAGTCCATACTAGTTAAACACAAGACAAAGATAAAGAAGACTTCGGCGGTATTGCACCAGGCTCGTCCCGGAACTGAGAGGATTGAGCTACGAGGAAAGGCTAGAAGAGCTGAACCTCACATCCCTGGAAAACAGAAGAGTAAAGGGAGACATGATAACCACCTATCAAAATTCTCAGGGGAATTGACAGGGGCGGACAAAGACAAACTCTTCACCACGGGTGGGGACACGAACAAGGGACACAGGTGGAAACTTAGTACCCAGATGAGCCACAGAGAGCTTAGAAAGAATTTTGAGTGGTCAGAGTAGTTAATAAATGGAATGCACTAGGAAGT
>WNGS01092210.1:3160219-3175606 GCA_020271785.1 Procambarus virginalis
CATCCGTATGGTACCTAACCAACTCACTATAAGAGGATATAACCAGGTGTTAAGCACGGTAGAAGCCGATTTTGGTCACCATTTGGTTCGGGAGACATCTCCCGTCACGCAGGTTGCAGTTGCGCCTCCACTGATCTCCAGTATCATCTTTTGATACTGGTAATGGCTCAAAAGGCCACCACTTACGGGCTATTCATGCCCATGCCACTTCTTGGGTGGCTTAGTCTTCATCAATCAATCATCGGTAGAAGCCCCGCTCCTGTGCCAGGTAAGTCCACTACGGGCTCACCATAGCCCGTGCTACTTGGAACTTTTTGTTCCCAGTAGCAAATCTTAAACACAACAACAACATGGTAGAATTTGTCTTTGAAAATGTGAGGAGTGACCTTACGAAACGCATCACTAGTCGTCAGACTCAATAAAACGTAAAAACTTGAAAACCCCATCCTTCTGTACAGCTCGAGTACTCCAAGGTGCACAGGATACTTGTTCTCTCCTGAGTGTTGCATATGCCAATCAGTGCTCCTTAACTGACCAGGGATTTACACTACTGCCTGCCTCGACGACGGGACTTGAACCCAGGCGTCGGAGTAACCTAACCCAGACACGAGAGGTTCCCTCAAAAAAAGATATACAAGGCACTCAACTTTTGGGAAAGGAGGTCGAGTACTTATACTTTGACAGTACTTATACATATAAGTTGAGTAACAGTAGCGAGGCGGAGTAAAGAGCTGAAACTCAACCCTGGCAAGCACCACTAGGTGAATACATTGCAAGAAGCGAGAAGAATGCCAGACTTTCTAAGTCGCATAGCAAGACTCTAAACTGCATGATGATGATATAAGAATTACCGTAGCCGGATCAATAAGATTTGAGTCACTGTCAACTCGAAATCAATTTATGATCTTGTAAAGATTCTGACTCGCGGAGTGCAGGTTCCCGCTAGAATGACTCCATACAGTCATAACCAAGGAAGGGTGGGGTGACGGGTGTAGGCTGGAGGGTGTTGGGTGTAGGGTGTCGGGTGTAGGTGCAGGGGTGTAGGTGTAGGGTGGAGGTGTAGAGTGAAGGGTGGAGGTGAGCAGGCAGAAGTAACTGGTTCTGACTAAGACTATTGGGAACAAGGTAAGCCATAATACTGGTAATAGTATTACCATAATATATGGTAATACAAATATATGGTAATACCAATAGGCGGTCACAATGCCCTCTTCCACCTCACCAAATTCCCACAGATATCTTGTAGGAGTGAACAAACGTGTTGAACAAACACTGACAAACAAACAAAACAAGCACATCATCAGGCACACAGAACATGAACACTCACTTGTGAACCAACAAACAAATAGCAGGTATGGAGAAGAAAATCATTCCTTCCGCACACGAAAGGAATCAGAAGAAGATTCTTACCAGAATTGGACAGCTATCGCTTGAAGCAAGGAAGGAACACATCGCTATAACACAACCGGATATCCCATGAAGCACTGAAGCAGCTCATCGCGAGAACACTCAGATATTGCTTGAAGCAACGAAGCACGAAATAAGACCTCCAAGGAGTTCCGGACCAACCGGGCTGTGGTGGGTATGTGGGCCTGCGGGCCGCTCCAAGCAACAGCCTGGTGGACCAAACTCTCACAAGTCAAGCCTGGCCTCGGGCCGGGCTTGGGGAGTAGAAGAACTCCCAGAACCCCATCAACCAGGTATCAACCAGGTAAGACCACCGAAGTTAGACAACACGGCCTCAGCAATTGTGAACCAGAACTGCCCGAAGGAGAGAAGCAACAAAGCAGCTTGAGAATGATGGTGGACCAACGACCCGACGAAGGAAGACATAAACCACGAGGTCTGGCCGCCTTACGTGACCTCGCTAGGTAATGAGGGTTGGGTGGGGTGAGGGACTGCTCGTAGCTACGGCGATAAAGTGACCTTTTCCGGCACTTCGCATACGGTAGACAGGGAGGGGTGACCTCTCTAGGTGATGAGGTTGGGGACGGGGGGAAGGAGACGCAGCGATAAAGTGAACCCGTCCAGAACGCGGTCATAAAGTGACTATCTCCAGAAATGGTTGTAGCTATAGCTGCTATGAATGGTAGTACCTATAGGGATATGAATAGAAGTACGTACAGCTGCTAGGCTAACGAGCACTAAGTCACTGTTCGCCACCAATTACGTTTGAACTGTTCTCGACCTGTGCTTCACTCGCTCTCTCTGTTCGAATCCCATCTTCAGCAATGATTTACCCACGTGATCAGCCCGTCGTCATCAACAAAGGCCAAATGCTTGCTAATCCCGTCGCTAAACCCCCATTTGTTTATGAATGTAATATACATTACACACGACTCACAACTGATGACTTTCGAACATTTCTCGAACATTGCTTCGCTGACGACCTCTGTTCGAAGCGCAAACCTGTAAAAGCTACACCCATGTACTTCAAATGCAAATAATTGCCAACAGAATCTAAACATCTAACCTAATCTACATCTAAAAATGTTTCAATATACTTTTATATAATGATATCTATTTATATTTGAGAACATTCCTATTTGGTGATGGAGCACGTTAAAATTCATAAATGTCTCTTTGGGGTCCACTGCCACCTGCCCTCAGGCCAGGCTCGTTAAAGCGGCAGCCATTCCCTAAGATGCATTCAGCCATTATAATATATTGCGTTTAAAAAAAGATATGTTCTGATACAGTAAGTTATTATTATTAGATATTAAGTTCTAGGTATAATTAAGTGTAGATTAGGTTAGGTGTTTAGGTTTCTGTTGGCGATTATTTGTATTTGAGGTACGTGGGTGAAGCATTTACTGTGTTGTGGTTCGAACAGAGATCGTCAGAAAGCACTGTTTGAAAAATGTTCGAACATCAGTTGTGAGTAGTGTGTCAACCGTTTTTAATTCATAACAGGGGGGGGGGGGGGGGGCGGCTAGATTAACGAGCATTTAGCCTTTGTTGATGAGGACGGACAGGGGGTCGGCCACCGATAGAATCAGCACAGCTTGAGGACAGTATTTAGCCTAACCTATCTAGCTATGCATAGAATTAATGCCTAGATTAATATCAGGTTATAATCGTGAAAATAAGTTATATGTTAAATACTATGCTAAATTAATGGATGCGTCTGAGGGGGTCGGCCGCAGCTTGAACGACCCCAGCCAGAGGGTGGGTCAGAGGACGGCCGCAGCTTGAACGACCCCAGCCAGAGGATGGGTCAGAGGACGGCCGCAGCTTGAACGACCCCAGCAGAGGATGGGTCAGAGGACGGCCGCAGCTTGAACGACCCCAGCCAGAGGATGGGTTGAGGTTCGGTTGTAATCAGTAACATCGTGCCGCGCCTCAGCTGAGGACCAAGGCCAAGTGGCCAAGATTCTGGCGCCCAGCCTCCATTCTACAGTGTCACCTCCTGAGATATGGACCTCGTTTCTCGTCTGTCTAGTCTTATTCCCTGGACACCTGACTTCCCTCGTACGTATATTTCTTTTAAGCGTTGGAAATCAAAACATCCGTCACACCACGCAATAAATGTCCTATTGGGTTCACGGTTGAGCAGCAGGAACGAGACATGCAAGGAATTGGGTCGGTCGGACCTGAGCTTTTTCCTGATAGGGTTCTGATTCCCGGACTGTTATGTTTCTCTGCCTTTCCGGCAGGTCCTGACGAGGCGTGTTAGGAGAGTGCTTCATCTTCTCCAACAAGAGAGAGGCCTACCCTGGAAAGTTTTGATCCAGCTTTTATTGAATGAAAGGAATTTGAGAAGTGAGTTTGTAGAGTGAAGAGGGTAGTGTAGAGAGGGAAGGGAGAAAGCTTCAAGCCATTACGATTATATAGCACTGGGAAGGGGTCAGGATAACGATTTGGGATGGGGCGGGGGGACAGAATGAGGCCCAACCACTTATGGACGGTCGGGGATTGAACGCCGACCTGCATGTCGCGAGACCTTCCAGCCCAAGTGGTATTGTAGTGAGAAGTGAAGTTGTAATAACACCTTCATTGTAGGCTTTAAGTTTCCGTCTCTTCCTAAATCTTATCCTTTCTCCTTCACAATTACACTTTCCTACTCCTTGTCTATCTTCCTGTCGCCTCCAAAACTTTATCCCTGTCTTTCTCCCTTGCTACTTTCTATCTCCTTACCTAGTGACTTCCCGTTCTGGGGTTCAATAACCCCACGGCCCGGTTTTTGACCAGGCCTCCTGGTTAATAGTCTGGTCAACGAGACTGTTGGACCCAACTGCTCGCAGCCTGAGGTATGAATCACAGCCTGGTTGATCAGGTGTTTTGGAAGTGTTTATCAAGTTCTCTCTTGAACACTGTGAGAGGTCGGCCAGTTACGCCCCTTATGTGTAGCGGGAGAGTGTTGCAAAGTCTTGGACCCTTGATGTTGACAGAAGTCTCTCACAGCGTACCTATTGCACTCTGCTTTGCAATGGGGCTATTTTGTACATCCTAACATACCTACTCATCCAGAGAGAGTTAGGTAAGTAGGTAAGTGGTTGGGCACCATTTCTTTCCTCCGTCCCATCCTAAATAAATCCTTATCCTGATGCTCTCCCAGTGCTATATAGCCATAATGGCTTGGCGCCTTTCCCTTATTTAATTATTATTATTATTCCATACCGCAGGAACTGGAACTTATCTATATTAAACATTATACTATTATCTCCGGCCCCCTGAAAGGCCCGATTAACATAGGATTGGAGGTTTGCCGTGTCCCTCTATAGTGTCGACTTGCATGAAAATCCTAGTGTCATCTGCAATAATGATACAGTGCAACAGATTGTATTCTTGTCTATGTCTGATATGAGATGAGAAAGAGTACCGGAGCAAGTAAGNCTCGCATGACCCGTCCAAACAAGGGAAATCGTCATGAGGATTCTCGAGAGGCGAGACAACCGTTAAAAACACTATTCATCTATTAGTGTCAATTGCGTGTTAATCCATCCACGTATTCCTTCCTCCACCCATGTCCATCCACCTTCGGCTCCACCTGTGGATCCATCCATTCTTCCATCCGTGCTACCTCCCCTTCCCCCTTCAGCCCTTCCCTTATAATCGATCAAAATTCTTTCTAGTTCCTGGCATCACTACGTCAACTCTCCCTCAACTGCACACTCAACTCTTCCTCAACTCTCCCTCAACTGTCTCTCCACTAATGTGATTACGCAACTACTTGGGCTGGTCGACAGAACGGTGACCTCGTTTCATGCAGGTCGTCGTTCGGTCCTCGATGGTTCAAGAGGTTGAGCACGACTCGCATCCTTGTCCTTGAACCGCTTCCAGATGCTATACAGTCGTACTGGTTGGGCATTTTCTCCTTATAATTACATTATATTATGTGTATCTCATCTCTCTTAAGGCCCACGACAATACTTTATCAAGGAACAAATACCTTTAACGCACAAACAGATCATCACCAAAGATATCTTCACCAACAACATCGAAATAGTGGACAGATACAATAGACATTAGAAAATGCGACATAGACGAAGCACTACATGTCAACCACTCTTCCAACTTTCAACATCCAGATTTTGCTTAGGTAGATCATAACATCCTCACGACCGAGACAGAATATCCAACTCACACCTTGCCTTCTGCTCCACCATACATCGACTGGGTAGTACCTCACTTCCCCTCATCCTATATTGTGGCGTAGTGATAACACACTCCGTCCGAGCTTTGCGAGCGATTTGGTCTAGGTTCGTATCCTGGCCAAGAAGGATTGAGTTCACTCAGCAGTAATTGTGTGCCTGGTTGTTAACCGATTGGCGGGGTATAGTTCCAGGGAACACTAGAGGTTAAGGCTTACCATGAGCTATGGAAAGGGAAAGCTCTCAGCCTGCTTACAGGAGTCAAAAGTCGTCTGCTCCCGTGCCCACCTGTGTACTTAAAAATATGTGTCACCAAGAAATTAACAGTAATGTGACAAAGAACTTAAAGGAAAACTCAAGAAATTACTTAAGAACTTTGGTATTAATCAAAATTTTTTCAGAAGTATGAACCTTTCAGTTCAGCAGAGGGATGTTGTTGTTGTTATAGATTCAGATAGTCGGAACAAGTTCCAAGTAGCACGGGCTATGGTGAGCCCGTAACTTACCTGGCACTGGAGCGGGGCAAGTAGCACGGGCTATGGTGAGCCCGTAGTGGACTTACCTGGCACAGGAGCGGTGCTGTCTCAACGGAGGGAGATGTATAGGCAGTAAAAAGGAATTATATGTGAGGTGAAAAACAATGTCTTTGTAATACTGGTTCATGGTAACAGCAGAGGGCTTAATGACCAATACAAGTGAGTTCCCAGAAGTGACATCCCTAATGGGATAATTATATATTAATGATCCTACTGAGATTGCTTTTAATTGATCAATTTAAAATGGATCCAAATTGTATAAATCATTACTAATATTTATGTTGAATGGTCTTGTAATTTGTATTAGAGTAGATTCAATAATGTTTCTATTAAAATGTTTTTGCCATTGTTACCGAAGAAGACCTCTACCAATCAATTTCGTGAGGATTTTCTTACAAATGAATAAAAATGAGCATTGGATAATTGGTCCCTTCTTACAAAATATATTTATGCTGTGAAATTCGAAATTTCAAATCTTTGGATGTTTGACCTAAATAGAATGTATTACAATCATTACAGTGTATTTTGTAAATACAGTTATCACTACGAGGGCTGTTCCTAATAAATAATTTTCCAATTATATTTTCATAATTAAAGAAAACATGCAGATAAAAAAAAATTTCCAAGCCCTAACAATATTTAGTAAATATAAATATCAGTGTATTTTGTAAATACAGTTATCACTACGAGCC
Organism: Procambarus virginalis; assembly: GCA_020271785.1. Taxonomy (NCBI): domain Eukaryota; kingdom Metazoa; phylum Arthropoda; class Malacostraca; order Decapoda; family Cambaridae; genus Procambarus; species Procambarus virginalis. The sequence continues at coordinate 3,167,042 of WNGS01092210.1, forward strand.
CTATTTCTAATTAATAATTTTCCAATTGTCTTTTTCATGATTAAGGAAAACATAGAGGTAAAAAAAAATTTCAGGCCTTGACAATATTTTCGAACTCAGAAAAACACGATAAGTATACCCCATTGTTTGGCCTAATTCTCCCCAGTGCAAATTGTGTTATAACATGTTTGCTACAGCAAAATCCCGAAAACTTACTGGCTAGCAAAGTCCAACAAAATCAATACTTTCAAACCCCCATCATCTAAGAACTCTGGACTAACAATTCGAGGAGCTCTTCGATACACAGAGGAAGAATAGATTGCTTAACACTATACCTACGCAACCCCAGCAACAGAAGCAACAGCCGCAGCATCGGCAGCACTAACACCAAATACAAAAACAAGCAGCAGTAACAAGAACAAGGACAGCAGTACTGTCAGCATCAGTATAAAGCAAGAGCAGCTGCAACAGGAGCAGCTGCAACAGGAGCAGCTGCAACAGGAGCAGCTGCAACAGGAGCAGCTGCAACAGGAGCAGCTGCAACAGGAGCAGCTGCAACAGGAGCAGCTGCAACAGGAGCAACTGCAACAGGAGCAGCTGCAACAGGAGCAGCTGCAACAGGAGCAGCTGCAACAGGAGCAGCTGCAACAGGAGCAGCTGCAACAGGAACAGCTGCAACAGGAGCAGCTGCAACAGGAGCAACTGCAACAGGAGCAGCTGCAACAGGAGCAGCTGCAACAGGAGCAGCTGCAACAGGAGCAGCTGCAACAGGAGCAGCTGCAACAGGAGCAACTGCAACAGGAGCAGCTGCAACAGGAGCAGCTGCAACAGGAGCAGCTGCAACAGGAGCAGCTGCAACAAGAACAGCTGCAACAGGAGCAGCTGCAACAGGAGCAGCTGCAACAAGAACAGCTGCAACAGGAGCAGCTGCAACAGAAGCAGCCTTGCACAAGGTGTATGGGAAAGACACACATGTTCGAGCAGTAAAGAAAACTTGGGACAATTATGCAAGTGAGCGTGAGCGTGTCTGGCATGGAGAAGTGCCCCAGGCGGCACTCACACTCATATGCACACTGGAGTACACAAGCAACACTATATATAGGAAGGAATATAGGAGCCTATATGCATTTGTAGCCTGGGAGACCACTCTCTCTCTCTCTCTCTCTCTCTCTCTCTCTCTCTCTCTCTCTCTTTCTCTCTCTCTCTCTCTCTCTCTCTCTCTCTCTCTCTCTCTCTCTCTCTCCCTCTCTCTCTCTCTCACATGCACACATACACAGGGGTCTGGTAGCTGAGTGGACAGCGCGCAGGTCTCGTAATTTTGTGGCACGGGTTCGATTCCCGGACCAGGCAGAAATAAATGTGCAAAATGTTTCTTTCACTCTGATGCCCCTGTTACCCAGCAGTAAATTGGTACCTGGGACAGCTGTTACGGAGCTGCTTCCTGGGGGGAGGAGGGGTGTGAGTAGAAAAAAATAGTTAGTAGTTAGTAACAGTTGATTGACAGTTAAGAGGCGGGCCGAAAGAGCAGAGCTCAACCCCCGCAAGCACAACTAGGTGAATACACACACAAACTGGGGGCTTCGCGGCTGAGTGGACAGCGCTTGGGGGTCGTAGTCCTAATATCCCAGGTTTGATTCCCCGCGGAGGCGGAAACAAATGGGCAGAGTTTCTTTCACCCTGATGCACCTGCTCACCTAACAATAAATAGGTCCCTGAAAGTTAGACAGCTGCTACGGGCTCCTTCCTGGGAAGTCGGGAATTAGTGTGTGTGTGTGTGCATGTGTTAGAGAAATATATGTAGTAGACGAAAAGAGAGAAAAATAGAGTGTTGAGGAAGGCGGGGTCCAAGACCTTGATTCTGCAGGCACAAATAGTAACCACACATACATGAGGAGACTGGCAACAAGTGACTCAGGTGTGTTTCCCGCGACAAATTTAATCACATAAAAATACTATTTTTTTTTTAAGTGAACATCACTCCTGCTTTCCTTATCTATCGTGTGTATAATATTTACCCACAACACACACACACCCACACACACACACACACACACACACACACACACACACACACACCACACACACACAGAGTGGTAGACGGTTGGAACAGTTAGGGTAGAAGGTGGTGGAGGCCAAGACCGTCATTATTTTCAAAGCGTATATGACAAAGAGTGCTGGGAAGACGGGACACCACGAGCGTAGCTCTCATCCTGTAACTACACTTAGGTAATTACCCACACACACACACACACACACACCACACAACACACACACACACACACACACACACACACACACACACACACACATAAGAACGGCCTTTAGAAACTTGTGTAAGGAATCTTTCAGAACATTATATACCACATATGTCAGACCAATCCTGGAGTATGCGGCTCCAGCATGGAGTCCCTATCTAGTCAAGCATAAGACTAAACTGGAAAAGGTTCAAAGGTTTGCCACCAGACTAGTACCCGAGCTGAGAGGTATGAGCTACGAGGAGCGACTGCAGGAATTAAACCTCACTTCGTTGGAAGACAGAAGAGATAGGGGGGACATGATCACCACATTCAAGATTCTCAGGGGAATCGACAGGGTTGATAAAGACAGGCTGTTTAACACAAGGGGCACACGCACTAGGGGACACAGGTGGAAACTGAGTGCCCAAATGAGCCACAGAGATATTAGAAAGAACTTTTTTAGTGTCAGAGTGGTTGACAAATGGAATGCATTAGGAAGCGATGTGGTGGAGGCTGACTCCATACACAGTTTCAAGTGTAGATATGATAGAGCCCATTAGGCTCAGGAAACTGTACACCTGTTGATTGACGGTTGAGAGGGGGGACCAAGAGCCAGAGCTCAACCCCCGCAAGCACAACTAGGTGAGTACAACTAGGTGAGTACACACACACACACACACACACATATATATATATATATATATATATATATATATATATATATATATATATATATATATATATATATATACCGGTATAACTTTGTGCTGCACGTGAGCACGTGATCACGTACACCCGTACATTCGAGTTCGTTCAAAAGCGCACATGAGTTCGCACCCAGTGCACAGGAGGTCACACACCTGTACACACACACCCGACACACATGTTAGGGCTCCTCTCAATGATCCACTCCCCGCTGACACCTGAAATAACCTCGACTCGCTAATATAGCATTCGAGCCGAGTGCGTTATAGTCCTGGGGACCATTCAGGCTTGTTCGCATATATATATATATATAATATATATATATATATATATATATATATATATATATATATATATATATATATCACTGCCGTTCCCTTCTTCCTTACCATCGTGACCTAACACGAGACATTCAGCGGTATGAAACTTTTATCCGACATTTCGTACCACTTTTCGAACATCAGCACCCGGTACAAACAGCCAGATGTATCCTGTCAACGCCTTTCTTAAAATGGAACGTTCGCAAACATATGTTGTGTGTGTGTGTGTGTGGTGTGTGTGTGTGTGGTGTGTGTGTGTGTGTGTGTGTGTGTGTGTGTGTGTGTGTGTGTGTGTATTCTTCCATGGCGTTTATGTGCTTCTCACAGGCATTCTCTCTCTCTCTCTCTCTCTTCCTTGCAGTGCATTTTCCTAAGTCACTCAGCTTACTGAGGGAAAGCATTACGGCTCGCGGCCGTGTTTCTGGCTCCGGTTATGGTCGGCTAAAGTTACGACACGGCATTTTTATGGGCCTGCAGGGGATAATGATTGCTTGATATTGCCTTGACTAATGACGTTTACACTCTCTCTCTCTCTCTCTCTCTCTCTCTCTCTCTCTCTCTGTCTCTCTCTCTCTCTTATCATTCTCATAATCTCTCAATTGTAATCATAAATACCCCGATGAGAAGAGATGCAGATGTCCCCGAGCAGTTCTCCCAAGGTGCGGCTTAGGCTTGAATATCCAGCTTGGGGTCACGCAGAAGGCGCTGTGGTGGACGCCGTCGAGGTTAATATTAGGAGGAGCCCGGGACAGGAAGGAAACCCTTTGGACAACTCTTTCACCAAACATTCTCCGCTCCATGAGGCCTTGGCTGACCAGGTTCGAGTCCTTCAGGGCCAAGAGTTTTCTGATGCGTGCGCACACACACACACACAGACACACACACACACACACACACACACACACACCACACACACACACACACACACAACAACACAAATATTTCAATTCCTGGACACCGGTATAACTTTGTGCTGCACGTGAGCACGTGATCACGTACACCCGTACATTCGAGTTCGTTCAAAAGCGCACATGAGTTCGCACCCAAGTGCACAGGAGGTCACACACCTGTACACACACCCGACACACATGTTAGGGCTCCTCTCAATGATCCACTCCCCGCTGACACCTGAAATAACCTCGACTCGCTAAATTATAGCATTCGAGCCGAGTGCGTTATATTTCGCTCCCATTAAGTAGAGATAAATAATCCAGAATTCGTGATGGTGCGGGCGTGCAGGATAGGCTAACGCAGTGCCAGGTGAGCATTAGTGGCCATTCTGTGTACCAGGAGTCATACCACTGTGATATATTAGGTGTGATATCACTTCACCCTTGACCTTTAGTTTCTGTTATCGTGTGTGTGGGGGTCAGACGACGGAGACAAATATCGTATTAACACGGATAATCAGCCAATGAGTGTGTGTGTGTATATCTTGTCTCGGCAGTGTGTTACGGAGAATATATTGAAATAATAGGAGGCCATTGTTTCGTCAAGACCTGACTTTTAAAATAGTTTTTTCCCCGAGACTGTCGAGGGAAATTCCTGTGTGGTCACGCATTTCCTACCCTGGGAAACTTTTCAGTATTGTCGCTTTGTCTTGTCTGCTTGGGGACCCCGGTGCAAGTCCTGTTATTTATTTTCAATAACAGTTTGTAAATATTTGATAGCAAAGAGTCGCTTTGTATTCCAGCCACCCTTGATATGTGCTCGATCGTCACAGCTTCCAGCACTCTCAACATATTGTGCTAGATACAATCTTTAGAAATTATTCCAGATGAAATTAAATAATATTTTGACGCTATGAAACGCACTGGACACAGTCCTAAATGCGACGCTTAAACCTTCCTGGATTCATCTTAGACCGAAAGCACGAATTCAATACAAAATTTCAGCTGCTAATGTAAGGTTGGTCAAGATTACAAGTGACCTTATAAATCTCAATTGAGGGGTCGTTCCAGGTCCTTGTATATCACAGGGGCAAGTTGTAAGTTATGGAATATGCGGCTCCACATGTGTGAAATTCGAAAAAAATACTCAAATTCAAATACAGAAGGGAAGGGAACTATCAGGGGAAAAGCGCGAAGCCATTACGACTATATAGCACTGGGTAGGGATCAGGATAAGGATTTTGGGATGGGACGGGGGGAAGGAATGGTGCCCAACCACTTGGCGGTCGGGAATTGAACGCCGACCTTCATGAAGCAAGACCGTCGCTCTACCGTCCAGCCCAAGTGGTAGGATACAGAGAATAATGTAGATTTGATGTGCTTTCAAGTAACCTCTGTGTTCACAAAATTAAGATTGGATCACCTACTAAGACATTTTGGTCATCATCTCTCCAGCCACGTTATTGTGACTCCACGTCTGAATCTGCACATATTTTGTTTAGAGCTAAATAATCTTAACCTTTCAATTAAGGTCACAATTAAAAAACTGAAGTTTTTAGAAGAAGAATTTAATCAGTCAAGAAGAAGAAGTTAAATCAAATAAGAAGAAGAAGTTAAATCAATTAAGAAGAAGAAGTTAAATCAGTCAAGAAGAAGAAGTTAAATCAGTCAAGAAGAAGAAGTTAAATCAATTAAGAAGAAGTTAAATCAATTAAGAAGAAGTTAAATCAATTAAGAAGAAGTTAAATCAATTAACTATTATTTTTAAAAGTTTTAATTTACATGTTGACCAAACCACACACTAGAAATTGAAGAGACGACGACGTTTCGGTCCGTGTTGGGCCTTGATCAAGTCGGTTGTGATGTGACGAGGGAGGCAAGGGCAATAACATTTGCAACGGAAATATTTTTCAGCCACGTTATTGTGACCCATCATATGTTAATTTATATGTTATATATATGTTATTTATAACTTATTTTTGTGTTTATATGAAAACACAAAAATACAATCTATGCAGAAATGTAATTAATGATGGTTCAGACCAGAATTCTTACTATAATGTGATTCAAACTAAAACACCGAGTTTTCTTCCATGTTTTTGACAGCTTTAAGAATATGTAGTCCAAAGCATATCGGTCATATAATCAGTGTCGCGCGGCCTTCAGCTAAAATATCACTAAATAAAATATAAAGATAATTTTCAATAAAAAAAATATTTACTGAAAAAAAAGTCAAATTGCTTAGATACCTTTCTTCAATTTGGAAAATAAAGATGAATTCAAAATATACAGCACACTAGTTCTATATATCATGAGAACTTTTCTGATATTCCAAAATCACTCAGAATGAATAATAAATATCAATGACACTTAAGAATATCATAAAAAAGTCTTTGATAACAAAAATTCTCATAGTAACTATAAATGTTGTGTATACAAAATCCTTTGTAAACCTTGACAAACATCTTGACCAGAAAATATTAGAACAAATACATAGGAAAATGATATATCAAGATTACAATACATTTTTGTATTCACTATTGAAATTCAAACCACCCATTAACTGGATGGAGTCATGTCAACCACTGGTGGAGTCCTGTCACCCACTGGTGGAGTCATGTCACCCACTGATGGAGTCATGTCACCCACTAGTGGAGTCCTGTCACCCACTGGTGGAGTCATGTCACCCACTGATGGAGTCATGTCACCCACTGATGTAGTCATGTCACCCACTGGTGGAGTCATGTCACCCACTGATGGAGTCATGTCACCCCACATATATCATATAAAAACACACTTCGATCAGCTAAAAAACATTTATACTTAATTTCTTTCCCAGAATGGGCGTATTAGGGGCCACCCGGGACGATGGTTCGATCCCCATCCAGGTCGAAAGAATTTCTCATATCGTCTCATTGTGAGGGGAAAGGGGCAGCTACAACACAGGCTCTAGATGTAACATATATACTGGTTTTCACCATAAACGCCAATACCTACCCCCCGAATCCTGTAAAATCCTACTCAATCCTAGTTGATCCTACACAGAGAAAGTCTGGATCCTGTGAGTTTCTCAACTCACCCCTGAATCCGCGCCTAGTCCCGAACGGTCACTGATGGGTTCAGGGACGTAATGGTTTCGTCATTACTTCTGCCTCGCTTGTTTAACTGGGGGGAGAAATCCCAGAGAGCGGTTTGTGTCAGTTATTGGACTTACTGAGACGAATAGCTCCCATAAACCGCCTCTAAATGTTGCCTCTTTTGTATCCTGTGACTTGGTGATACAAGAAGGAACCCCCTATTGAGTTGGAGGTCTGTATTCCTACTTTTTCAGCATGTGTGTGTGTGTGTGTGTGTGTGTGTGTGTGTGTGTGTGTGTGTGTGTGTGTGTGTGTGTGGGTGGTGTGTGTGTGTGTGTGTGTGTGTGTGTGTGTGTGTGTGTGTGTGGGTGTGTGTGTGTGTGTGTGTGTGTGTGTGTGTGTGAGTGTGTATGTGTGTATTCACTAGTTGTGTTTGCGGGGGTTGAGCTTTGCTCTTTCGGCCCGCCTCTCAACTGTCAATCAACTGTTTGCTAACTACTTTTTTTTCCCTACACCACACACACACACACACACACACACACCACACACACACACACACACACACACACACACACACACACACACCCAGGAAGCAGCCCGTAACAGCTGACTAACTCCCAGGTACCTATTTACTGCTAGGTAACAGGGGCATTCAGGGTGAAAGAAACTTTGCCTTTACCTTCCGCCGGCGCCGGGGATCGAACCCGGGCCCTAGGATTACGAGTCCCAAGCCCTATCCATTCAGCCACATGCCCCCTAATCGAACCCCGGCACAGGATTACGTATCCAGCTTACTGTCCACTCAGCCACCAGCGCCCTGTGTGTGTGTGTGTGTGTGTGTGTGTGTGGTGTGTGTGTGTGTGTGTGTGTTGTGTGTGTGTGTGTGTGTGTGTGTGTGTGTGTGTGTACTCACCTAGTTGTACTCACCTAGTTGTGCTTGCGGGGGTTGAGCTCTGGCTCTTTGTCCCGCCTCTCAACCGTCAATCAACAGGTGTACAGTTTCCTGAGCCTAATGGGCTCTATCATATCTACACTTGAAACTGTGTATGGAGTCAGCCTCCACCACATCGCTTCCTAATGCATTCCATTTGTCAACCACTCTGACACTAAAAAAGTTTGTGTGTGTGTGTGTGTGTGTGTGTGTGTGTGTGTGTGTGTGTGTGTTGTGTGTGTGTGTGTGTGTGTGTGTGTGTGTGTGTGTGTGTGTGTGTTTGGTCACCTATGTGGAAATTTTTGTCTGCAGGATCGAGGTTTTGGTCTTGAACTTAGCATTTAAAGCACTTAATAAAATTACTCCCGACTTTGAATTTATATTCTCCTTGTTTTAGATTGAAAAAAATCCTACTTCTATATTTTC
>WNGS01092210.1:3219660-3233202 GCA_020271785.1 Procambarus virginalis
ACACCACCACTCCACAACCCGTGTATAGAGTCCACCTCCACCACTCCACAACATGCTCTCAAACACTCCCAATATTGTGAAATAAGCTACCAACCCTTAGGAGTCTAGCACAATTTAGCTGCAACTCTCTCAGTCCACCGGCCAGGACGGGGAGCAGCAAGCATCCTCTGGTCCTGAAACTCTTTCCTGATCTCGAATGATTTCGAAATGTCAGGAAGCAAATTAGAAACAACAAGGAAAGGGAAATTCGAGAACCTTACCTAGGGGGCGCCTCCTCTGTGTTTCAGTTCAATTCAGTTGAGCGTCAAGCACAAAAGGGGGTGGCAGGTAGACCTTAGACACCAAAGGAGGGGGTGGCAGGTAGACCTTAGACACCAAAGGAGGGGGTGGCAGGTAGACCTTAGACACCAAAGGAGGGGGTGGCAGGTAGACCTTAGACACCAAAGGAGGGGGTGGCAGGTAGACCTTAGACACCAAGGAGGGGTGGCAGGTAGACCTTAGACACCAAAGGAGGGGGTGGCAGGTAGACCTTAGACACCAAAGGAGGGGTGGCAGGTAGATCTTAGACACCAAAGGAGGGGGTGGCAGGTAGACCTTAGACACCAAAGGAGGGGTGGCAGGTAGATCTTAGACACCAAAGGAGGGGTGACAGGTAGACCTTAGACACCAAAGGAGGGGGTGGCAGGTAGACCTTAGACACCAAAGGAGGGGGTGACAGGTAGACCTTAGACACCAAAGGAGGGTGGCAGGTAGACCTTAGACACCAAAAGAGGGGGTGGCAGGTAGACCTTAGACACCAAAAGAGGGTGGCAGGTAGACCTTAGACACCAAAAGAGGGTGGCAGGTAGACCTTAGACACCAAAAGAGGGTGGCAGGTAGACCTTAGACACCAAAAGAGGGTGGCAGGTAGACCTTAGACACCAAAGGAGGGGGTGGCAGGTAGACCTTAGACACCAAAGGAGGGGTGGCAGGTAGACCTTAGACACCAAAGGAGGGGGTGGCAGGTAGACCTTAGACACCAAAGGAGGGGGTGACAGGTAGACCTTAGACACCAAAGGAGGGGGTGGCAGGTAGACCTTAGACACCAAAGGAGGGGGTGGCAGGTAGACCTTAGACACCAAAGGAGGGGGTGGCAGGTAGACCTTAGACACCAAAGGAGGGGGTGGCAGGTAGACCTTAGACACCAAAGGAGGGGGTGGCAGGTAGACCTTAGACACCAAAGGAGGGGGGTGGCAGGCAGACCTTAGACACCAAAGGAGGGGGTGGCAGGTAGACCTTAGACACCAAAGGAGGGGTGGCAGGTAGACCTTAGACACCAAAGGAGGGGGTGGCAGGTAGACCTTAGACACCAAAGGAGGGGGTGACAGGTAGACCTTAGACACCAAAGGAGGGGTGGCAGGTAGACCTTAGACACCAAAGGAGGGGGTGACAGGTAGACCTTAGACACCAAAGGAGGGGGTGGCAGGTAGACCTTAGACACCAAAGGAGGGGTGACAAGAAGGCATTAAGAACAAAGTGGTGGCAGGGGTGACCTTTAATGAAAAAGAGGGCGACAGGAAGACGACTGAGAATCTTATTGACGGTTTGGGACTTTGGGGAAACTGGACGTACGTGACCTAAGATAATCCTACCCATCCCTTTTCTCTTTCTTTATCTTTCTCCTTTTCTTCTTAAGTTACCATTCTTACACCTAGTATTACCCCTTCTAACACCCCTCACTTACACCCGTCCCATTCGTATCTTTCCTCTTCCTCTTAGCAATTTCCTCCTCCTCACCTCTCTCTCTCTTGCCTTGTCGTGCCTCCCTCTCTCTTAGCAGCCCCGCTCCTGTGCCAGGTAAGTCCACTACGGGCTCACCATAGCCCGTGCTACTTGCCCCGCTCCTGTGTCAGGTAAGTCCACTACGGGCTCACCATAGCCCGTGCTACTTGCCCCACTCCTGTGTCAGGTAAGTCCACTACGGGCTCACCATAGCCTGTGCTACTTGCCCCGCTCCTGTGCCAGGTAAGTCCACTACGGGCTCACCATAGCCCGTGCTACTTGCCCCGCTCCTGTGTCAGGTAAGTCCACTACGGGCTCACCATAGCCCGTGCTACTTGCCCCGCTCCTGTGCCAGGTAAGTCCACTACGGGCTCACCATAGCCCGTGCTACTTGCCCCGCTCCTGTGCCAGGTAAGTCCACTACGGGCTCACCATAGCCCGTGCTACTTGCCCCGCTCCTGTGCCAGGTAAGTCCACTACGGGCTCATCATAGCCCGTGCTACTTGCCCCGCTCCTGTGCCAGGTAAGTCCACTACGGGCTCACCATAGCCCGTGCTACTTGCCCCACTCCTGTGCCAGGTAAGACCACTACGGGCTCATCATAGCCCGTGCTACTTGCCCCGCTCCTGTGCCAGGTAAGTCCACTACGGGCTCACCATAGCCCGTGCTACTTGCAACTTTTTGTTCTCAGTAGCTGAATCTTGAACAACAGCAACAACTCACTCAGATGACAGTCGACTTGATAATGGTCCAGGACGGACCGAAACGTCTGATTACACCGACGGTAATCGAAGGCACAAAACTCCAACCGGGCTGTGGTGGGTATGTGGGCCTGCGGGCCGCTCCAAGCAACAGCCTGGTGGACCAAACTCTCACAAGTCAAACTTGGCCTCGGGCCGGACTTGGGGAGTAGAAGAACTCCCAGAACCCCATCAACCAGGTACAAGTGATAGGGATTGATGATAACGGGACGAAATGAGAGAATGGGGGAAAAACTCAGAAATATATGAAGACTTAGAACGAGAAGAGAGAGGAAAAGACAGCGAAGAGCGGATACTAATTCATTTTTGGGAGGTCAGACACTTTTCTAACTTTTACCGAAGTGTGGCGATTGAAGAGCCCGACGCCCGTAATTCCATTTACTTTCTCGATCTTTTTGGAGTACTGGGAAAAGTGTGTGTGTGTGTGTGTGTGTGTGTGTGTGTGTGTGTGTGTGTGTGTGTGTGTGTGTGTGTGTGTGTGTGTGTGTGTGTACTCACCTAGTTTTACTCACCTAGTTGTGCTTGCGGGGGTTGAGCTCTGGCTCTTTGGTCCCGCCACTCAACCGTCAATCAACAGGTGTACAGTTTCCTGAGCCTATTGGGCTCTATCATATCTACACTTGAAACTGTGTATGGAGTCAGCCTCCACCACATCGCTTCCTAATGCATTCCATTTGTCAACCACTCTGACACTAAAAAAGTTCTTTCTAATATCTCTGTGGCTCATTTGGGCACTCAGGTTCCACCTGTGTCCCCTAGTGCGTGTGCCCCTTGTGTTAAACAGCCTGTCTTTATCAACCCTGTCGATTCCCCTGAGAATCTTGAATGTGGTGATCATGTCCCCCCTAACTCTTCTGTCTTCCAACGAAGTGAGGTTTAATTCCCGTAGTCTCTCCTCGTAGCTCATACCTCTCAGCTCGGGTTCTAGTCTGGTGACAAACCTTTGAACTTTTTCCAGTTTAGTCTTATGCTTGACTAGATATGGACTCCATGCTGGAGCTGCATACTCCAGGATTGGTCTGACATATGTGGTATATAATGTTCTGAAAGATTCCTTACACAAGTTTCTAAAGGCCGTTCTTATGTTAGCCAACCTGGCATATGCTGCTGATGTTATCCTCTTGATATGAGCTTCAGGGGACAGGTCTGGCGTGATATCAACCCCCAGGTCTTTCTCTCTCTCTGACTCTTGAAGTATTTCATCTCCCAAATGATACCTTGTATCTGGTCTCCTGCTTCCTACCCGTATCTTCATTACATTACATTTGCTTGGGTTAAACTCTTGTGTGCTTGTGTGTGTGTGTGTGTGTGTGTGTGTGTGTGTGTGTGTGTGTGTGTGTGTGTGTGTGTGTGTGTGTGTGTGTGTGTGTGTGTGTGTGTGTGGACGGAACAACAGAAGTATCGCATGAGAGTTTGTCTACATAATTGCATGAGAGAAAGGTATGGTTCCGAATTCCTAACACACACAGTTTGCCCATGGACTGTAGGGGAGGATAGAAAGGTAGGGACAGTGGGAAGGTAAGGGGGTGAGGGATAGAGAGAAAGATGGGAACCTGGACGAGAGGGAAAAAGAGGATCCCAGCAGGATAGGGGGTCTTCTAAGATGGGAGAGAATACCCAGAAAGAAGGCACGGTTCTTCAGGGATGGATAGTCTCAAAAACTAAATAGTCTCAAGGCTGGATCTTGAGGTTATCTTGAAATGATTTCAGGGCTTAGCGTCTCCGCGGCCCGGTCATCGACCAGGCCTCGAGTTAGTGTCAAAGACTAGATAGAATCGAAGCCTGGATAGACTGGAAAGTTTAACACCGACGTCAAAACTCTATAGATTACAAAGGAGGCATGTGATAAATCTACTTTTGCTTCGCAGTGGATAAAAACTCCCTCAGAGCTGCTCTAAACAGTTTGGCATAACTCGGGGCTGGTTTAGACGACTAAAGCGCCTTTATATTCCTAACTACGATGCAGATAATTGAACTAATGTCCCCGGTGATATAGCTGAAGCTACCCCCACCCCCCCCACCACCTCCTCCCCTCTCCTCATAGTTTAATTCTAAATCTTCATTGCCATTTTAATTTTGAATCTAATTATCCCTGATGGTTGAAGTAATTCGTTAATTGCTTTCAAATTACACTCATTTTTTTTGTCCCTTGTTCGTGTGTTTCTAGCTTGAGTGTTTGTCTGTTTCCTAGTTGTGTTTTGGCTCTTTGGTCGTGGTTCTCAACCATCAATCGTCTAGTATAAAGATTTCCGAGCCGTTTGGGCTCTGTCATGAATGCAGCTAAAGCTGGGATATAGAGTCTGCCGCCACCTCGGACTTGTTCTTCACAACTCTCACACTGACAACATTACGTGTGTGTGTGTGTGTGTGTGTGTGTGTGTGGTGTGTGTGTGTGTGTGTGTGTGTGTGTGTGTGTGTACTCACCTAGTTGTACTCACCTAGTTGTGCTTGCGGGGGTTGAGCTCTGGCTCTTTGGTCCCGCCTCTCAACCGTCAATCAACAGGTGTAAGACACACACACAACAGGTGTGGTGTGTGTGTGTGGGTGTGTGTGTGTGTGTGTGTGTGTGTGTGTATGTGTGGTGTGTGTGTGTGTGTGTGTGTGTGTGTGTGTGTGTGTGTGTGTGTGTGTGTGTGTGTGTGTGTGTGTGTGTGTGTGTGTGTGTGTCTATACCAAACACACTCTAATTATTTTATGTCCCACACATATACATGCATGAATAATCCCAGCAAGCCTTAAACTACAAGAGGTTTGTGTGGGCGTGTTTGAGCAACGATAAGCAAATGAGAAGAGGACCGAGTTATGAGTTGGTGCACCATAACAGCAGTAGTCGGCCACACCAAGTTAGCCTCAACACAGAACGCAAACTATGGGTCATTTGCATGTCATCTGCATACTGGCCAAGTTTCTCCTTGATTAATTTAACACAGAGACACGCATTTCCCCTTCCATTACAACTCCCCAACACACCTCCTTTGTCAAGGCAAGTCCAACTGCATTCCCCCTCATATATCCCCCCCCCCCCTTCCTCAACACTCCCCTCAGATCCCCGCCCCCCTCCCGTGCTAAACAGGGCAGTTAACATCTATTTAAATGCAAATAGACGATTTGGCCGAGAGCAGTTGGCAAGCGATCACAGCAGGAAGGGCGCCATTGGGTGGTGTGAACACAGTTGTGGCTCAGGAACCCCCCCTTCACCACGTTGGTGTTGCGAGAGTGATTTTGCAACGAGATGGAGATGATGAATGTGTTGAACATTGCACAGCGATATAATAAGTGTCAGTATGGTCTGTAAGTCACACTTGCTCCTCACTTAGTGATGCATACTGTCCCCTGTAAGTCACACTTGCTCCCCACTTAGTGATGCATACTGTCCCCTGTAAGTCACACTTGCTCCTCACTTAGTGATGCATACTGTCCTCTGTAAGTCACACTTGCTCCCCACTTAGTGATGCATACTGTCCTCTGTAAGTCACACTTGCTCCTCACTTAGTGATGCATACTGTCCCCTGTAAGTCACACTTGCTCCCCACTTAGTGATGCATACTGTCCCCTGTAAGTCACACTTGCTCCCCACTTAGTGATGCATACTGTCCTCTGTAAGTCACACTTGCTCCCCACTTAGTGATGCATACTGTCCCCTGTAAGTCACACTTGCTCCTCACTTAGTGATGCATACTGTCCCCCTGTAAGTCACACTTGCTCCTCACTTAGTGATGCATACTGTCCTCTGTAAGTCACACTTGCTCCCCACTTAGTGATGCATACTGTCCTCTGTAAGTCACACTTGCTCCTCACTTAGTGATGCATACTGTCCTCTGTAAGTCACACTTGCTCCCCACTTAGTGATGCATACTGTCCCCTGTAAGTCACACTTGCTCCCCACTTAGTAATGCATACTGTCCCCTGTAAGTCACACTTGCTCCTCACTTAGTGATGCATACTGTCCCCTGTAAGTCACACTTGCTCCCCACTTAGTGATGCATACTGTCCTCTGTAAGTCACACTTGCTCCCCACTTAGTGATGCATACTGTCCTCTGTAAGTCACACTTGCTCCTCACTTAGTAATGCATACTGTCCCCTGTAAGTCACACTTGCTCCTCACTTAGTGATGCATACTGTCCCCCTGTAAGTCACACTTGCTCCTCACTTAGTAATGCATACTGTCCCCTGTAAGTCACACTTGCTCCTCACTTAGTGATGCATACTGTCCTCTGTAAGTCACACTTGCTCCCCACTTAGTGATGCATACTGTCCTCTGTAAGTCACACTTGCTCCCCCGACCCGCAAGATCCTTAGTTTACAGCCTCCGTGGTGTAGTGGTAAGACACTCGCCTGGCGTTCCGCGAGCGCTATGTCATGGGTTCGTATCCTGGCCGGGGAGGATTTACTGGGCGCAATTCCTTAACTGTAGCCTCTGTTTAACGCAACAGTAAAATGTGTACTTGGATGAAAAAACGATTCTTCGCGGCGGGGATCGTATTCCAGGGACCTGCCCGAAACGCTACGCGTACTAGTGGCTGTACAAGAATGTAACAACTCTTGTATATATCTCAAAAAAAAAAAAAAAAAAAAATACTGTTGAGAACGACACTGTTATTTTGTTCCGTGTGTGTTCTGTTGCTGTGTTTACAACGCGTACTGAACGGGTGCGGTGTTTTATCTAAATTCATTATATGTAGGAATCGATTATTCCTGGCACGTCTACCTCTCTCATTTGTATGTTAATTGTCTTATTACCATTTGTCCCACTGCGTGGGACTTGTCCCACGGTGAGGGACTTTGTCCCACGGTGAATGACTTTGTCCCACGGTGAGGGACTTGTCCCACGGTGAGGGACTTGTCCACGGTGAATGACTTTGTCCCACGGTGAATGACTTTGTCCCACGGTGAATGACTTTGTCCCACGGTGAGGGACTTGTCCACGGTGAGGGACTTGTCCCACGGTGAGGGACTTGTCCCACGGTGAAGGACTTGTCCCACGGTGAATGACTTTGTCCCACGGTGAGGGACTTGTCCCACGGTGAAGGACTTGTCCCACGGTGTGGGACTTGTCCCACGGTGAGGGACTTGTCCCACGGTGTGGGACTTGTCCCACGGTGAAGGACTTTGTCCCACGGTGAGGGACTTGTCCCACGGTGAGGGACTTGTCCCACGGTGAGGGACTTGTCCCACGGTGAGGGACTTGTCCCACGGTGAGGGACTTGCCCCACGGTGAGGGACTTGTCCCACGGTGAAGCACTTGTGCAACAGTGAAAGATTATACAGCGAGAGGTGTATCACGCTTCTCGGTATGTGTATACACCGAGAGTATACTGTAGTCCTGGACTAAAGTACACTTACTGGCTGGTCAGTAAGCTATTGTGGCGGTCTTAATAACCGCCCGGAGGTTGATAGTCCTTATTAACCATTCTGCGGTTGAAGTGCCTCAGCCAAGTACCAACCAACGGCACCAACAGTTGCTGTTGAACACTGATAGAAGTCCCTACCTCCCCCCCCCTCTTCCCAGAGATGTATGACAGAGGCACATTTCCTGTCAAATAGCTCTTCCGTAGTGTATTATTGAATAATACACGGGATGCGACGAGCCGGATACGCAGACGCGAATACATCAGTAATACAATAGCAGAATGTATGATGCCGAGAGTGGCACTGGCTACCTTTCGTGGGTCATGGGTCGAGGCGAGTCAAGGCACTCGTCCAATGACGTTAGGAGGGCAATTTCCCAGCCTGAGGCCAAAACGCTTCCTCTTGTCTCTGCAATATACCGAGGACCTCCTTCTGGGTCTTGCCTCCGTGGTTCACTGAGGACCCGGGAAGACCTTGTGGGAGGCAGCTCTCTGTCTGTCTCTCTCTCTTATTCTCTCACTATCTGACCATCCACGCCTATTTTATTATCCAACAAGAACAATTCCTCACGGAGGAACACCCTAGGCACTCAAGAACCTGCCAGTTTTGCCTAACTCTCCTGAGGAGGGATTTTATGTTCTCTGGTTTTTCTCTGAAGAAATCTGCGAGTTAATTACGAATACTGCGTTTACTTGTACCTTTACGGCCGACCAAGCATTTGCTGCTGGACTTTATGAAGGAATTGTATATTTCCTGGACTTCAGGATTTTCTAAAGGAGTTGAGTATTTCTTTTAGAGTTTATTTCCTTAAGTAGTTGAATATTTTCTGTGGAGTTCAGTATTTTCTGGAAGAGCTCAAGATCTTCACTGATGCCATTGTAACATGCTTATTGAACATTCACTATGCTGTATCCAAACATACACACGTGTGTCAGCATTATTACAAGGATCACACACAGACACACACAACTAGGTGAACACATACACACACAGTCATTGCTGTAAACAACCGATGCTCGGAAGGCGGGATCCAAGAGTCAATGCTCGATCCTGCAGACACAAATTGGTGAGTACACACACACACACACACACACACACACACACACACACACCACACACACACACACACACACACACACACACACACACACACACACACACAACACTGTGATATAAAATTGTACCAACAAAAACCTGAAGCGTCATCCACTAGAAAACGTACAAATGTCGCTTGTAATTGTATCATCCACCAGCCACAGCAATATTGCTCACTCAGCCCCAGGGATGACAGCCTACAATATTGCTCTCCCTCACAGGGATGTCAACCCACAATATTGCTATCTCTCACACGGGGATATCAACCTACAATATTGCTATCTCTCACAGGGATATCAACCCACAATATTGCTATCTCTCACAGGGATATCAACCCACAATATTGCTATCTCTCACACGGGGATATCAACCTACAATATTGCTATCTCTCACAGGGATATCAACCCACAATATTGCTATCTCTCACAGGGATATCAACCCACAATATGTTCTCCCTCACAGGGATATTAACCCACAATATTGTTATCTCTCACACAGGATATCAACCCACAATATTGCTATCTCTCACAGGGATATCAACCCACAATATTGCTATCTCTCACAGGGATATCAACTCACAATATTGCTATCTCTCACATGGATATCAACCCACAATATTGCTATCTCTCACAGGGATATCAACTCACAATATTGCTATCTCTCACATGGATATCAACCCACAATATTGCTCTACCTCACAGGGATATCAACCCACAATATTGCTCTCCCTCACAGGGATATCAACCCACAATATTGCTCTACCTCACAGGGATATCAACCCACAATATTGCTCTCTCTCACAGGGATATCAACCCACAATATTGCTATCTCTCACAGGGATATCAACCCACAATATTGCTCTCCCTCACAGGGATGTCAACCAATGATGTAACACATCATACTCTTCACTCACAAATATCCTGACACAGTTACTACCATTGCTACTACTACTACTAATAATAATAAGAACCTTAATAATAATCATTCTAATAATAAAGTTATTAGCAATAATACATAAACACTGTACCTCTCTCTACTGTAACGTGATGAACCCGTCCCCGAACTCAGAGAAGTACAGTCTATGAGCAGTGTGACCTCGAACTAGGTCATTACCATGACAAATCACACATGTTAACGGTTCAAGTTTGACCTAATTGCCTCTGAACAAACACTGAATCACGGAAGGAAATAAATACGGTAATTATTGAATTCTGTGCTAAGCGTTGATCGCAAATCCGCCATTCATTAGGCATTGAATCAACCACTTACGAAACCGTCTACATCTTTTAACAATAATATAAGGGTCTTTGTTATCCTTTATTAAAAGTTTATAATCGTTAGAAGCATTTATGAGGTGTGTTATAAATACTAATAACCTTTGAGGTTGTGATGTTTCGAAACATCCGTAAGACTGTTTAGGCATGATCAGGAGGGAGAAAGCCCAAGCCATTATGACTATTGTAGCAGATGGGAAGCGGTCAGGATAAGGATTGGGATGGGACGTGGGAAAGGAATGGTGGGGCAAAAAACTGTTTAATAAATGAAAATATATGTTGCCATAATTGCTAAAAGATGTCAGGTTTCGAAGCTGGATGCTTGGTAGAGCCTGGTATGTATTACCAAAATCATTTAGCTAATCGAAAGTATTCGAGCCAACGGGTGTTAAAAGGTGTAATATTACTGTCAGGATAATTCGTTCTCACTGAACCTCCAACAACGGCGGTTGGTGTGTGTGTCACTTGACGTTAGTTGACTACAAAACGGGTCATCAGTGATTGAGGCGATGACGTTGTCAGTGCAGGTTGTCTTAATATACGTCATACTTCATCTGCCCACCGCTGTTGTTCTATGCGAGAAGAGAGAAGACATCTATCAATTACATGGTTTCTTGTGGACGGTTTGTTGCTGTTGTGTAGCGAGCTAGCGTTATCGACTCCTCTCCTGTCTTCGCTCTCTTCTCCTTCTTCTTCTCCTACTCTCTTCTCTCCTCTCATCTTTGCTTTTTTTTTTTCTCTCTCTTCTCTCTCTTCTCTCCATTCTTTCTCTCTCTCCTTCTCTCTTCTCTCTCCCCACCCTCATATCCTGATACTAATTGGAAACATAATTACGACACTCTTTCTTTCACACCATAAGAGACAAATATTTTTTCTCTTACTAACGGGAGAAAAACTGACCCATTCTCCATCCTTTCCAGAGGAGAAAAAATCCCCCTCTCTACCTTAAAGAACTGAGGAGAAATCCCCCCCCCCCCCTTCCCTTTACCACTAAAAAAGACAATCCCGTCATTTTAATAGGGATTTATATGTATTATATACTAGTATTATATGTGTATATTATAGTATATATAACATAGCGTGAGATGAGTGAGGCATAAAATATAGAGGGTAGGAATAATTGGACAAAGATGACAAAGTGAACGGAGGAGAGGTAGGAGGGGCTAGTAGACCCGGGCAACGGGCAGTGGTGGTACCCTAGTATTTACTATTTATATATGGTGAGAGAGTTTAGATGAGCGTGATAGCAAGGTGTTTGGTTAATCATAGCTCACGACGTAACACTACCGCGAGTATAAGACAGACAGCATTACCAGAAGTCATCACAGACAGACAGTCATCTGACAGTCATAACAGTAAACAGACAGCTCATATGACAGTCATACACAGTCACAAAACATCCAATACACATAGAGACATCATACAATTCAGAAAATATATTGTCTTTCTGTATGTGTAGTGCCATGTGTCTGAAATATACATGTGTATGTGTGTCGGTCTGCGTAACACTAGACCGACCAAAACACAACAGACAGGCAGGCACGACGATGGACGGGGGGAACTGTGAAACCGGGGACTGTGAACCCCGTCCACTGTAAACTGTGGAAGGGGAACTGTGAACCCCGTCCACTGTAAACTGTGGACAGGGGAACTGTGAACCCCGTCACTGAACTGTGCAGGAACGTAACGTTCCTAAACGACGAGCAACGACTGCCCGCGTAAGTGCAGGGGACTGAACCGCCACTGACGTGGAAGGACTGTGAACCCCGGTCCACTGTATAGAACTGTACCGACGTAAATGTGACGGGAACTGTGAACCCCGTCCACTGTAAACTGTGGACAGGGGAACTGTGAACCACAGTAGTGTATTATATCCACCAGCTGAGCTCTACAACACATAGCCAAATACAGTGGAACAGAAAATACAATAGCACCAATAATCCCGATTTAGGCCCGCAACTACAGCCTATATACACCGATATACATATACAGCAACGTACTTATACAACAATAGAATAATACAACGATACAATATATCCTGAGAACTGGACGGTGATTACCCCTTCCCCCGCCCCCGCTCTACTGGAACCTCCATTTGGAGTAGGGTATGAAACCTAAGGAAACTATATAGGTGTTTATACGTGATCGGTTACTTCGTTCTAAACACACCTAACTCTAACCTAACCTAAACTAATGTAACCTAACTTAATCAAACCTAACCTAAACCAGCGTAATCTAACACAACCACACCGAATCTAGTTTACCCAAACCTAAAGTGGCCTAAATACCTAACCTAATCAACACTTAAACTAACTCAAACTAAATTATCCAAAGCAAACTTAGCCCAACCTAATGGAATCACGCCTTACCTAACCTACCTTACCTTACTCTTACCTAACCTAACCTACCTACCTTACAGTACAAACAAAAAAAACAAAAATAAAAGTCGCGTTTCATAATGGTTGTTCAAGGAATATATCACGTCATTATGACCATGTGATGAACTAAACAGCACAGGTTCCACAGTCTCACGAATCATTACTCTAGCTATACGTCACCCAACCACCAATAACGGCCGCGTAATGGGTGTATTAGGGCGCCGGTTATCCTCGGCTAATGTGGCGAATCGTCAGCCGAGGAATTGAAGGTGGAAGCTTCCAGGCTCAGCACTCCAGCGATTCCAGGTGTGCTAGAGACCTTCACCTGAAAGATGCTTTAATGAATACCAAGAGACTGCTGGAGAGCTCAGCGGGGCTCCCTGAATCTGTGAGAACTGCGAGAGAACTCAGCTGGGCCTCCTGGCATCTGTGAAACGCTAAAAACTCATGCCCGGTCTGTGGCTAGAGCTCCTGGTCCTGGATCTGTACGTGAGATAGCGGTCTACGGAGAACCAAACCTCAGCTGGGCTCCCCTGAATCTGTGAGAATGCTGGCGTTATTGTTGGACGGTATACCCGTCAGGGCTTATACCAGATTATATAAATATACCTGTTCAGATACTATAGCATCTCCCTCCATCACCCACTCATATCCAGCTGCACACAACGCTATACTCCCTCTCTACTCCTCCTTCCTTCCTTCCTTCCTCCTCCCTTCCTCTCCCTCCTTCCCTCTCTCCCACCCTCCCTCTCCATCAGGGAGAGACAATCGAGACCTGTCTATTAGTTCCCAGGTGATTAACGAGCCTTGTGGGATGTCCTCCTCCTGGGAATGAAATATTGCTCCTGAAAATGGTGGGTGGATGCTCTAGAATAAAAAAAAAAAGGAATTGTAAAAATGGCATTGCCTTCCCTTTTTTTTCT
>WNGS01092210.1:3306967-3323703 GCA_020271785.1 Procambarus virginalis
ATATTCTTTAAAGGCTAATATATATTAATATAATATCTGTAGGCTTGCCAATTCAGATTTCGGGTTCTTTTGTCCTCTCCCCCCCCCCCCCATTTATTTTTAATTTTTATGTTGCTTGAGTTTACATTACAAATTTCCAATTACCAACTGAAAACAGTCGCTCTTGTAGACAAGTAATATTGAATATGAGTAAAAGTGTTAAAACAGTGATTCTTTCACGAACCTTCACATATTCTTAAGAGTCTTCCTTGACGTAGTGAACTAATTGAAAGTTTTAATCTAAAAACAAAATATTCTTCATCTTTTATTGTTCGATTACATCTATCCCCAACCACTTGAGGTGGACGGTAGAGCGACGGTCTCGCGTCATGCTGGTCGGCGTTCAATCCCCGACCGTCCACAAGTGGTTGGGCACCATTCCTTTCCCTTCGCCGTCCCACCCCAAAACCTGATCCCTTCCAAGTGCTATATAGTCGAGATGGCCTGGTGCTTTCCCCCTGATCATTCCCTCCCTTCTGTCGAGCTGGACGGGCTCCTGCTCGACAGTAGGAGCAGAACCTTTACTGCTCCTGCATTCTCATTGGCTGGTAGCGTTGTTTGGTGGATGGAAGTTGATAACGTAGTTAAGGATGGTAAAAAACAGGTATTAAACTGGTTAAGGAGATCATTACTGGTTTTTACAACCATAAAACATTTCTGTTTAAAGTCTCGATAACGAGTCAATGTTCCCGCTGAGACGTAATTTTTTGAAAATAGATTTAGACCAAACTTAAAGTGGTTTGTTGTTGTTGTTTAAGATTCGCTACTTGGAACAAAAAGTTCCAAGTAGCACGGGCTATGGTGAGCCCGTGTAAACTTACAGGAGTTAAAAGCAGCCACTTCTATTCATGCAACAGAAAATGATAAATTTAACAACGTTGCTGTTTTAAACAAGGCTGAATATGATTACATAATACACATGATCGAACTTCATCTACTTTTATGTCGAGGATAAAATCTTCTTCATGATATCATCAAAACTTTCAACAACAACAACTTCTGGAAGTTGTTAAGAGACTAATTAAGGTTCTCCTAAGGCAGTTAACTGCCTCGTCACATTCTTTGTCGTGACTCTATGCCTTGGTCAAGACACGCAGCTTAGCATCTCATAAGAGCTATTATTAGTTGATGTTGTTGTTATAGATTCAGCTGCTGAGAACAAGAAGTTCCAAGTAGCACGGGCTATGGTGATCCCGTAATATTATGTATATATTATTAGTTCTCTGGGATCTATTATATACACATTTTTCATGTGACCTAAATTCATTCTATCACCTCTATTATATACTAACATCACGTTCCCATCTAATTAATTAGGACTTAGCAAATTAAAAAGAGTCAGTGATATCTGTGTCATTTACAAAATATCACGTAAAAAACGTGTGTGATACTTTTTTGTGTGTGACAAGCTTCAAAGAAATTTAAGATTTAGAATTTTATAACCTAAATATTATGTTAGAAAATTATAATGACTTGTTCGATCACTTCTCAGAAAACTCACCTGATTGGCTGTCACAGTTCCGTTCCGATCATCAGTTGTGAGTACTTTTTTAATTAAAAACATTAATGAATTCGCTTTAATTCAAATTACGAAATACTGTAATAAGAACAATTATTCATTATTGATCAAATCCTGATCAATAATGGATACTCTGATGCTTATGTCGAGGAAATCATCAAAAGCAAGAACAGAAGTCAGTCCAAACAATACTAAATAAAAATGAATTTAGGAGAGCTAATTTTTCAACTTCCTTCTCAAGTGGACGGGCTCACCATAGCCCCTGCTACTTGGAACTTTGTTCCAAGTAGCGAGTCTTTTAACAACAACTTCTCAAGTGAGATCTAAATAAAATCAAGGGAGGCTGAATCCCGTAGCGTAGCGAGCCTACACCTGGCACAGGGAGGCAAGACAAACGCTCTTGCAACACTGCAAGTAGAGGATCGAGCCCAATACAGTGCCCCTGATGAATGAACTCTAATTAACGTTAATATTAACACTTAACACTTTATGATATGAGAGTCTAGAGTGGTTACCAGTTAGGTCTACCCGGAATGCCAATTCCTTGAGAATACTGTAAACTAAAGTATCCACCGGTCGTATCCTCCCCCCCCCCTCACACCCTACCACCTGTCGGGCACTGTAAACTCAAGTATCAATGCGCTCATAGTCCCCATACCTCACGTCATGAAGGATACTGTAAACTCAAGTATCCATGTGCTCATAGCCCTATTACCTCACGTCATGAAGGATACTGTAAACCCAAGTATCCACACGCTCATAACCCCCATACCTCACGTCATGAAAGATACTGTAAACTCAAGTATCCATGCGCACATAGCCCCCATACCTCACGTCATGAAGGATACTGTAAACCCAAGTATCCACACGCTCATAACCCCCATACCTCACGTCATGAAGGATACTATAAACCCAAGTATCCACACGCTCATAACCCCCATACCTCACGTCATGAAGGATACTATAAACCCAAGTATCCACACGCTCATAACCCCCATACCTCACGTCATGAAGGATACTATAAACCCAAGTATCCACATGCTCATAGCCCCCATACCTCACGTCATGAAGGATACTGTAAACCCAAGTATCGCCCTGGTTAATAGCACCGACACCCCACCATCAACAAGACATTTCAGAACCTAAGTATCCCTAAACGGGCCAGTTACAAGAGGATGGTGCAGACCCTTCTGAATCTCCCCCTTACACATCTCTCCCCTAACCTCCTGCCCTGAGGACCATTCCATCCACCTGTTCCTACGCAAACTAGGCGTTAACAGGATTACAATCCTGCCCACTGGATCCCTTCCCAGCCAGAGTCTTGGGATCCTATGTTTAATACTCTTCATTACACTTGCTAATTCCTCTCAGACGTTTTCCTGAGCCCAACAGGCAGCCATTCTTCATTGTTTCTCGCTTTTAGGCTTTTGTTCCTCCTTTCAATCATTTGGGGTGGACGGTAGAGCGACGGTAGAGCGTCATGCAGGTCGGTGTTCAATCCCCGACCGTCCATAAGTGGTTGGGCACTATTCCTTTTCCTCCCCGTCCCGTCTCTAATCCTTATCCTGATCTCTTCTTAGTGCTATGTAGTCGTAATGAGTTGGTGCTTTTCGCTGATAGTTCCATTCCATTACTTCTCCTTCTCTATATCTCTTTTATTGAGGGGTTCTGTGCCGCGCTCTCTTCCTATTCTGTCTGTTCCACAAATAAGGTTGCTATTGCTCCATAGCATCAGTATCTAATTATCAATCTCATTTCCTGTTTCTGTTAGTTATTCCATCTGTTACTGGCTCCCGTTCTTCCTTTCTGTTTAATCTGTCAGTCCGTTTTCCTTGTGCTTCTAACTCTCGCTCCTTCCTCATCTGCCTATGCTAAGTTCCCATTGTTGCGTATATACATGTATATACGCAACTTACGCAGTTATATACATGTATATAAAACTGCAAACTCCAACCCCAGAAGTGACTCGAACCCATACTGCCAGGAGCACTATGCAACCTGGTGTACAGGAGACCTTAACCCACTCGACCATATATGCACATGTGTATATATGTTATACACACACACACACACACACACACACACACACACACACACACACACACACACACACACACACACACACACACAACTGAAAAAAATAAGCAGAATACGTCCTTGGAGGTAAAAGAAGAGGAGGAAGAGGAGAAGAAACTGGAACAATTGCTAACGACGGTACTCACGTCAACGTTGAATTGCCAGGGGGAAATTCACCCTTGTGATGTAGTAGCAGTAACGGTCCGCATGCCAGTGTTGAATTGTCCCTGGGAGGGGGGAGGGGGGGGGGATTTTTACACCCTTGATGGTGCAACCTGCTCTTGCACAAGACAGCACATATATGACTTATTGCTTATAGTCACTATTTCGCTTATAAATAAGTACATATGTGACATATTCCAAGTCATATATTTTTTCAAGGCACTAACTTTTTCTCTCAGTTTTATTAAACAATAGGGATTTTATACAAAATTTGACAATATCTTGAGTTACTTTATAATTTATTTAAATATTTTAGTTTTGTTTTATTATTTTTATAAAACTGTAACATCAGTATAGGTATAGGTTCAGTACTAATTGTAATATCTTAACATACTAAGAAGGTTAGGTTAGGTTGTGGTTTACTATTCAGCTTTTCAAGGTAAACTCAAATATTCACAATAAATTGATATGTCACATATGCACTTATTCATAAGCAAGATATTGACTATAAGTGTAAGAACGGGTTGCAAGGTCTCAAGGCTTAGGGGGGGGGTAATAATATATATACGAATGACTTTGGCTGGATATGAAAAGGAGCAGTCTGGTTTGAGCCCAAATTCCTTCAATAGTTATCTTAGTATGAAAAAGAGGTAGAACGGCCTATTGACATAGCTCGCGTGCATGGGGGGAATTGTGTAAACTCCTGGTTTGTGTCTCGGAGAGGCTGCAGGATCCAAGTAGAATTTCTGGTTGCCATTCTTTTTTACCATGTCGTAGCTCAGTCGATTAAGGCAACGTCTGGGATGCTCTCGGACGTAGGTTCGAATCCTCGTCACGGCCCTTGTGAATTTGTTCGTTTGTTTCTCTTAGCATGCTTATACATGTAAGTTATATCAGAGCACAAGCACAACCGAGGCGCTTTATGTTCACACGTCTTCTCACAGGGATCAGACAGATATCCGAACGACCAGATATCCGAACGACCAGATATTCGAACGAGCAGATATCCGAACGAGCAGATATCCGAACGAGCAGATATCCGAACGAGCAGATATCCGAACGATTTCTCTCGTTTCAATATGCGCTCAGAACCCCGTAATGGGTTCGAAAAGGCACTCCTTGCTTTTTCCCATTGGCTAGCGATGGGGTAATTCAGTTTCTCCCCCCCCCCCTACCCTAGGGATTCCCATATACTGTCTCTATCCACTTCTCTTCCTCATAAGTTATTCAGTGACACGGAGGAAGAATTAAGACAGGAATTTTCTTAAGTACTTTCGAATTTAATAATACATCTTCAGAAGGATGGCTTATTAAATCCAGAAGAAGGATTAATCCTTCTGAATATGTATTATTAAATACGAAAGTACTTAAGGATATTCCAGTCTTAATCCTTCGTGGTTTGACATTGTTACATTGGTCATCACGTGTTAATTTCTTCGTGATTTACACACACACACACACACACACACACACACACACACACACACACACACACACACACACACACACACACACACACACACACACACACACACACATACTAAATTCACTTTCGCAGAGTGGTAGACGGTTGGAACAAGTTAGGGGAGAAGGTGGTGGAGGCCAAGACCGTCAGTAGTTTCAAAGCGTTATATGACAAAGAGTACTGGGAAGACGGGACACCACGAGCGTAGCTCTCATCCTGTAACTACACTTAGGTAATACACACACACACACACACACACACACACAGTTGTGACAGACGAGGATTGTAGGATCCTCCAAGAGGACTTAAACAGGTTGCAGAGATGGTCAGGGAAATGGCTACTGGAGGTTAACACCAGTAAATGTAAAGTTATGGAAATGGGATCAGGTGATAGGAGACCAAAGGGACAGTACACAATGAAGGGGAACAGCCTACCTGTAACGATTCGAGAAAGAGATCTGGGAGTGGATGTGACACCTAATCTAACTCCTGAGGCACATATAAATAGGACAACGACAGCAGCGTACTCTGCACTGGCGAAAATTAGAACTTCATTCAGAAACCTAAATGAGGAGGCTTTTAGGGCGCTTTACACTGCCTACGTGAGACCCGTCTTAGAGTATGCCGCGCCATCATGGAGCCCCCACCTGAAGAAACACATAAGGAAACTGGAGAAGGTTCAGAGGTTTGCGACGAGGCTTGTCCCAGAGTTACGAGGAAGGGATATGAAGAGCGTCTGAAGGAACTGAACCTTACGACACTAGAGAAAAGAAGGGAGAGGAGATATGATAGGGACATATAAAATACTCAGGGGAATTGACAAAGTGGAAATAGATGAAATGTTCACACGTAATAATAACAGAACGAGGGGACATGGGTGGAAACTGGAAACTCAGATGAGTCACAGAGATGTTAGGAAGTTTTCTTTTAGCGTGAGAGTAGTGGAAAAATGGAATGCACTTGGGGAACAGGTTGTGGAAGCAAATACTATTCACACTTTTAAGACTAGGTATGATAGGGAAATGGACAGGAGTCATTGCTGTAAACAACCGATGGCTGGAAAGGCGGGATCCAAGAGTCAATGCTCGATCCTGCAAGCACAAATAGGTGAGTACAAATAGGTGAGTCACACACACACACACCACACACACACACACAACACACACACACACACACACACACATATTTGATGTGTATGTGTGTACAGTTGTAATACCGAACTTCCAGATCTTTCTCAGATAGGAACTTCTCAGAGAGAGAGAACAGTACCCAGCCAAGAACCTGAGGGATGACGCGAGCGGACACCCAACAACAACAGATGACTGGCACGGTTTGTTGGCCAAATATGCCTCCTCTGTCACCATGATAGACAGAGCTTGATTACACGTCTATTGTGGAAGAGACGGGTGTGACGGGAAGTCCGCGTTCGCTAGCGAAACCCATCCCAGGCTCGTGGGAAGGTACATATATGTCCAACACATTCATCATTACACAGAACTGGCATTAAGAATTGGTATACTTCTGAAGGATTATAATGCCTATATCAATCTCTGGAGGGCTATTAATGCCTATATCAATCTCTGGAGGGTTATTAATGCCTATATCAATCTCTGGAGGGTTATTAATGCCTATATCAATCTCTGGAGGGTTATTAATGCCTATCAATCTCTGGAGGGTTATTAATGCCTATATCAATCTCTGGAGGGTCATTAATGCCTATATCAATCTCTGGAGGGTCATTAATGCCTATATCAATCTCTGGAGGGTCATTAATGCTATATCAATCTCTGGAGGGTCATTAATGCCTATACCAATCTCTGGAGGGTTATTAATGCCTATATCAATCTCTGGAGGGTCATTAATGCCTATATCAATCTCTGGAGGGTCATTAATGCCTATATCAATCTCTGGAGGGTCATTAATGCCTATATCAATCTCTGGAGGGTTATTAATGCCTATATCAATCTCTGGAGGGTTATTAATGCCTATATCAACCATTAGAGGAGTGATTATTAATGTATGTGTATGATATAAATGTTGATAAATGAGGTGTATGATATATACACCTCTCGGAGTATATATCCGAAAATGTGTATAGAAATTGATCGATGATCAAGTATATCTGTTAAGTGGTTTACCGAGAGGAAGGCTATGTAGATCGTGGTATACTCTATCTAGGTTTACCACCAGGTCACAGAAATCATCAACATGTGACAAGGTTTACAGAGGGTCTCAGAGGTCATCACAGGGGTCACAAAGGTCACAGGGGTCACAAAGGTCAAAGGGGGTCACCATGGCGTGTCACTATGACATAGCAAGAGGTCAACATTGCAACTAGAACCTCATTGACTGGACAAACCGAATCAGAGTTTAATATACAATACTTATTCCTGTATTTAACAGTCTGATTGATCACATGGCGTTGTATTCATCTCGCGAAGAATGAAGAAACCAACGAAGGTTTCATTCGTCTATACCCGACACCTCACTCAGAGCGGCCCGGTCTCTCGATTTGCAACTGTTTAAAAAATTCAGTTATTTTTTTTTTTTTTTTTTATTTTTTCCCCCGAGTTTATTGGGCAGCCCCTATTGTATCGGAGTGGACACACCGCCATAGCAACATGTACAACACTCCCCAATAAGAAGAAAACCCGCTGGTTGTTCATCCCGAAACTTGTACTCTCAGCTGGGACTTGCTTAACTGTCTCAAGTGAACAGCTCCTCAAACACGAAGATTAACATTCGTCAACCCTTCAAATCTTACGTTATCTTGCGGGTGCAAGGTTTAACTTGAGGTAATAATACATAACATTAACGGATTTGAAGACTGGACTGAACTACCATCAACTCTGATTGGTGGTAGAGCCAAGCCTATATATATAACTTCTTGCATGGTCGGCGCTCGATTCCCGATGGTGCAAGTGGCACAGTCAACGATCTCATATCCAAACGCCTCGTCCTCATATCCCCCCCCCGCACCCCCCCTCACCCCCCCCTCGTCCTATATAATCATACTGGCTTGCACTTCTCCTCATAGTTCCTCAGGCTATACACATACACAAATAAATCACAGTACCGTGATGTATCAGCCAATCATTATAGAGCACGACGCGGGTATCGAACCGGCGTTCTGGGTAACCCCAGACACGCGCTCCGAGTAACCCCATGGCATTGGTTCGATCCTCGTCTTCCTCTGATGGATTATCGAGGAGCAGCCTACTTAAATTGCCAGTTCTGCTGCTGCTGCTGCTGCTGTTGCTGTTGCTGCTGTTGCTGCTGCTACTGCTGCTACTGGCTTCTTTCATTTCACACAATATAAAACATGGAGCACTAATTCACACAGAGCCATAAAAACGCCCCACAAAGGTTAGAGGTTGGATAGTTTATCAAGTTTTGAGCAGGTCGATTTGTATGTTTATATTATCACAAGGCGAGCTACGAGTTCCGAGCCATGGGCACCGAGCCATGGGCACCGAGCTACGAGGTCCGAGCTACGAGGTCCGAGCCACGAGGTCCGAGCCACGAGTTCGAGCTACGAGGTCCGAGCCACGAGTTCCGAGCTACGAGGTCCGAGCTATCATTGAACATTAATGTGATGCAAAGAAAGTGTCAAGGGAATACAAAATATACATCATAATGCCTTGTACCTATGAGACCGACTGTGGAAATGACGATGTATATGTATACATGTATTGTCCAGTAGTGTGTGTATACTCACCTAGTTGAACTCACGTAATTGTGCTTGCAGGGGGGTTGAGACAAAGCTCGATCCCCTAACTCTTCTATCTTCCACCAATGTGAGGTCTAATTTATGTTACTTTTCTTCGTAATTTATATCTCATAGTTCTGGGACTAAGTGTCTAGGGAGGTTTAACCTTCGATCTTTTTTCAGGTTATTATGCGTGACAAGATGTCGGCTTCACGCTGGAGCTGCATTTTCCGNTTGCCACTCGTAGTGCTTTGTTAACTATGTTGGGACGACACCATTGTCCATGGTTAACAAATGGGGTTATTTTTTCTGTGTGTGTGTGTGTGTTTATTTACTATTTGTATTAAAATTGCTATTTGTACCTGCAGAATCGAGGTATTAGCTGTTGGACCCCGCCTTTCTAGACAATTTTTTTTTCTCTAGTAAGTCTACTATTTCTCTTACACACACACACACCACACACACACACACACACACACACACACACACACACACACACACACACACACACACACACACACACACAGGTAGCCTGGTAGCCACAGGTAGGGGCCAGGTAGCCTGGTGGATATCGCGCAGGACTTGTAATTCTGTGGCGCGGGTTCGATTGCCGCACCCGCAGAAAACAAATGGGCAAAGTTTCTTTCACCCTGAATGCCCCTGTTACCTAGCAGTAAATAGGTACCGGGAGTTAGTCAGCTGTCACGGGCTGCTTCCTGGGGTGGTGTGTGGTGTTGTGGTGTGGGAAAAAAAAGTAGTTAGTGTAGTTAGTAACAGTTGATTGACAGTTGAGAGGCGGGCCGAAAGAGCAAAGCTCAACCCCCGTAAAATACAACTAAGTGAATACAACTAAGTGAATACACATACATACACACAGCACACACCACATACACACACACACACACACACACACACACACACACCCACACCACACAACACACACACACACACACAACACACACGCGCGCGCGCGCGCGCGCATGCGAACCAACAGATAACTGACCCACAATTATGGCTTCGCGTTATATACGTCCATACTATTGATCCCATTAAAATATAGAGAGCGGCCTATATTGACTTTAGTCACATAAAAAACAACCTTTAATTTATCCTACAAAAAGTGACCAAACGCCATTGCTTTTATTCCAAACAAAACACTTTAACACACCACACACACACACACACACACACACACACACACACACACACACACACACACACACACACACACACAGGGTCTGGTAGCTGAGCGGACAGAGCGCAGGACTCGTAATTCTGTGGCCCGGGTTCAATTCCCGGACCAGACAGAAACAAATTGGCAAAGTTTCTTTTCACCCTGATGGCCCTGTTACATAGCAGTAAATATGTACCTGGGAGTTAGACAGCTGTTACAGAGCTGCTTCCTCTGGGTGTGTGAAAAAAAATAGTAGTTAGTTACAGTTAGTTGAGAGGCGGGACCAAAGAACAGAGCTCAAACCCCGCAAGCACAACTAGGTCAATACACACACACACACACACACATACACAGAGGTCCTCGCAGCAGAGTGGACAGCGCTCTGGGGCCGCAATCCTTAGGGCCAAGGTTCGACTCCCGGTCTATGTAGAAATAAACGTGCAGAGTTTCTTTCACCTGTTCCACCTGTTCACCAAGCAATAAATAGGTACCTGGGAGTTAGAGCTACGAGCTACATCCTAGGGATGTGTACTCACCTATTTGTGCTTGCGGGGGTTGAGCTCTGGCTCTTTGGTCCCGCCTCTCAACCAAGCGGGACCAAACAAGTGTGTATGTGTATGTAAGAAATATGTAGATAAGACAGTAGACACAATAGATCGAAAATCAGTACATTAGACCCTTGACGGTTAGAAAGGCGGGGTCCAAGAGCTAACATCTCGACCCTAGAGATGTGTTCATGTCTGAAGGTAATTAACATTACCCAAGACGAGGTCTAAGAACAAGATTTCTGAAGGAAGACGATATGTTGAACTTTGGGTGGATATGAAGTACTGAAGAAAAGGACAGTTGCGATTTGGCAAGCAAGAGAAAGAAAGTCACACTTGCTTCTTATATTGAAGAAAGCCACATTTACTTCTTGACAAAGGGAGATAATACTGAAGACAAAATAAATGCTTCTAAGAGGGAAGGAGCTCATTGCTTACATTAAGAAACTACTTACTAAGAAATAAAGAAGTTTGTACGTGTTATAGAGAGACTTTGTCACAAGGAATATATTCGCCACAGAGAGGTGACCTTCACTCTACTTCTCGGTGTGTGTATACACTAAGAGTTTACTGTAGACTATGTTCAGGATAGAAGTAAACCTGTTGATTGCTCAGTAAACTTGTAAGACAGACGAAGTAACCCTCCAGAGGTTGATAGGCCTCAAGCCACAAAATCAGGCCATACACTTGTGTCGAATAATGGCACTCCGGGCTCACCATAGCCCGTGCTACTTGGAACTATGTTCCAGGTAGCGAATCTTTAACAACAACATTGTGTCGAAACTTGACGGCACAAATGTTTGAGAAACACGAAAAACATCTTCTGGTATAAACGGCATGCAACACAGCGCACTAGTGTGGCACTTGACACTAGTGTGGTACTTGACACTAGTGTGGCACTTGACACTAGTGTGGCCCTTGACACTAGTGTGGCCCTTGACACTAGTGTGGCCCTTGACACTAGTGTGGTACTTGACACTAGTGTGGCACTTGACACTAGTGTGGCACTTGACACTAGTGTGGCCCTTGACACTAGTGTGGCACTTGACACTAGTGTGGCCCTTGACACTAGTGTGGTACTTGACACTAGTGTGGCACTTGACACTAGTGTGGCACTTGACACTAGTGTGGCCCTTGACACTAGTGTGGCCCTTGACACTAGTGTGGCCCTTGACACTAGTGTGGTACTTGACACTAGTGTGGCCCTTGACACTAGTGTGGTACTTGACACTAGTGTGGCCCTTGACACTAGTGTGGCCCTTGACACTAGTGTGGCCCTTGACACTAGTGTGGCACTTGACACTAGTGTGGCCCTTGACACTAGTGTGGCACTTGACACTAGTGTGGCCCTTGACACTAGTGTGGCCCTTGACACTAGTGTGGCCCTTGACACTAGTGTGGCCCTTGACACTAGTGTGGCCCTTGACACTAGTGTGGCCTTGACACTAGTGTGGCCCTTGACACTAGTGTGGCCCTTGACACTAGTGTGGCCCTTGACACTAGTGTGGCCCTTGACACTAGTGTGGCACTTGACACTAGTGTGGCCCTTGACACTAGTGTGGCCCTTGACACTAGTGTGGCCCTTGACACTAGTGTGGTACTTGACACTAGTGTGGCCCTTGACACTAGTGTGGCCCTTGACACTAGTGTGGCCCTTGACACTAGTGTGGCACTTGACACTAGTGTGGCCCTTGACACTAGTGTGGCACTTGACACTAGTGTGGCCCTTGACACTAGTGTGGCCCTTGACACTAGTGTGGCCCTTGACACTAGTGTGGCCCTTGACACTAGTGTGGCACTTGACACTAGTGTGGCACTTGACACTAGTGTGGCCCTTGACACTAGTGTGGCCCTTGACACTAGTGTGGCACTTGACACTAGTGTGGCACTTGACACTAGTGTGGCACTTGACACTAGTGTGGTACTTGACACTAGTGTGGCCCTTGACACTAGTGTGGCACTTGACACTAGTGTGGCACTTGACACTAGTGTGGCACTTGACACTAGTGTGGCACTTGACACTAGTGTGGCACTTGACACTAGTGTGGCACTTGACACTAGTGTGGCACTTGACACTAGTGTGGCCCTTGACACTAGTGTGGCCCTTGACACTAGTGTGGCACTTGACACTAGTGTGGCACTTGACACTAGTGTGGCACTTGACACTAGTGTGGCACTTGACACTAGTGTGGCCCTTGACACTAGTGTGGCCCTTGACACTAGTGTGGCACTTGACACTAGTGTGGCCCTTGACACTAGTGTGGCACTTGACACTAGTGTGGCCCTTGACACTAGTGTGGCCCTTGACACTAGTGTGGCACTTGACACTAGTGTGGCCCTTGACACTAGTGTGGCCCTTGACACTAGTGTGGTACTTGACACTAGTGTGGCCCTTGACACTAGTGTGGTACTTGACACTAGTGTGGCCCTTGACACTAGTGTGGCCCTTGACACTAGTGTGGCCCTTGACACTAGTGTGGCACTTGACACTAGTGTGGCACTTGACAGTACTGTCAAAGTAACCCTCCTGAGATTGACACGCCTCAAGACCAAACTCATACCATGTCTTCAAAACTAGACAATGTCAGTAAGAGTTTTGATACGAACTAAAAAAGGCTTCTGGCCAAAAAAAAAATACAAGAAAATTCTTCCCGGAGATATACGAGAACAAAAAATTTCGACGTGAAAAAAAAAATCGAGAAAAATTCAGTAGCGTCGCAGGACCTCTCTGACGAGAAATAGTTTAAAGACACTTGTGTTGGGAAAGTTTTGTAATTGGGTTGAGTGTGTTTCTCCCAGTGTAGGCGGAGTGCCACTCCCCACAGTACCGCGGGCACTGGCACTGGGTGAGGTTATGTTTCATCTTGTCTGCTGGCACTCTGACTCAAATTGGCACTCTCGTTAAGGATGGTTCTGACTCTGTCATTAACTCACAGAGTGACTAAAGGACAGACATACTAGCTCGTCCTCATATACCAGCCCGTCCTCCAAAGACCTGAAGTCCATTCCATCCACCCGCCAAACCCCCTGTTTATAAATGAAAAACAGTTTACACACGACTCACAACTGATGACGTTCGAACACTTCCGGAACAAGTGCTTCACTGACGAATTTCTTGGAACCACAACGCTGTAAATGCTTCACCCACGTACTACAAATAATCACCAACAGAACCTAAACACCTAACCTAACCTATGCCTATATATGCACAATATGCTAATATATTATAATATAAATTTATATTTGAGAAAATTCCCATTTTGAATGAACAGCATGTAAAAATTTATGAATGCGTCTGTGGGGTCGACCGCTGGATGGAATGGACTTGAGTCGAGGACGGGTTGAAATGCTTCACCCACGTATTACAAATACAAATAATCGCCAACAGAACCTAAACACCTAACCTAACCAATGCCTAAATATGCTCAGTAGGCTAATATATAACAATAATGATTTATATTGAGAAATTCCCATTTTGAATGAATAGTATGTAAAAATTGATGAATGAGTCTTTGGGGGTCAACCGCTGGATGGAATAAACACACACACACACTGGTACCTGTACTGGCTATGATGGCACTCTTATCATAGACTCTGGCACTGAAGGTGACAATGTTGTTGAATCTGACATTACTGCTGAATGTGACACTGAAAATGACACTATCGAGTCGACAATGAATATGACATTGGGAACTGATTCTAGAACAAAGTAGAACTGAAGTTTTCGCATAGAAACTTTCTGGGAAGGGAGAGGGGGGAGAGGAGAGAGAGAGAGAGCGAGAGAGAGAGCGAGAGAGAGAGAGAGAGAGAGAGAGAGAGAGAGAGAGAGAGAGAGAGAGAGAGAGAGAGAGAGAGAGAGAGAGAGAGAGAGAGAGAGATAGAGACAGATAGAGAGACAGACAGACAGACAGACCGACGAGACGACCGACAGACAGACAGACAGACAGACAGACAGAACAGACAGACAGACAGACAGACCGACAGACAGACAGACAGACAGACAGACAGACAGACAGACAGACAGACAGACAGACACACACAGACACACAGATAGACCCCAGCCCACATGTCAACAAGGAAGCCTCCCCCCCCCCCCCCTCACCCGCCGTCCACTCACAAATGGATTTAATTTAACGCTGGACAAATCTGTGTTGGACAATTACTATCCTGAATCGCTGTGTGCCGAGAAGCCGCCGAAATTATTCCTTCACAACATCAACGTTTGAGCTCTGTATTTTTAAATCACTTTTAAAAATCACATTTTATGATATCACGAAAGAATAAAATTGTGTCACATTTATTGATGAGTTTCAGTTACGAAGAATTTTCCGTTAATTTTTGCTATATAAACATTATTTCGAACAGTTTTGCTAGACAAATATT
Source organism: Procambarus virginalis (assembly GCA_020271785.1). NCBI lineage: Eukaryota > Metazoa > Arthropoda > Malacostraca > Decapoda > Cambaridae > Procambarus > Procambarus virginalis. The sequence goes on from WNGS01092210.1 coordinate 3,322,040, forward strand.
CTACGCTCATCATTTAGAAGGTACGCGAATGATGCCTAGTCGTGAAACAAGAATGAGCAAGACTGTTTGTTCATGAAATTAGAATTGATTTCAATTTAAAAAAAGATCAAAAGATGTTAGGCTTTTACATAAAAAAGTACCAGTTTCTTAATCTGGTAGGCTACCTGGAGCCCGCTGCTAGGCTACCTGGAGCCCGCTGCTAGGCTACCTGGAGCCCGCTGCTAGGCTACCTGGAGCCCGCTGCTAGACTACCTGGAGCCCGCTGCTAGGCTACCTGGAGCCCGCTGCTAGGCTACCTGGAGCCCGCTGCTAGGCTACCTGAGCCCGCTGCTAGGCTACCTGGAGCCCGCTGGCTAGGATAGCCTGGAGCCCGCTGCTAGACTACCTGGAGCCCGCTGCTAGGCTACCTGGAGCCCGCTGCTTAGGCTACCTGGAGCCCGCTGCTAGGCTACCTGGAGCCCGCTGCTAGGCTACCTGGAGCCCGCTGCTAGGCTACCTTTTATTAATGAGTTTACGACTTCCATGACAATACGAGGAAGATTATCATAATAGTTATGACTTTGGGTGGTTTTACGACCTCGCAAAGGTTGCCAGCTCGTATAGTGTTTGATGAATGCGGACTAAGTCGTCATCTTCTCATCCAAAATGATACTAATAGCAATTAAAAAAATGGACTGTTGGGTAAATGAGTTTTTTTTATACCTAAGGATAGGTTGTGTGGATATTATTCCCTCTTTTTAGAATGCTTTTTGACGTATTCGAATAGTGCGAAGCGTGAACTTTTGTTGGGTAATACAGTCTATTTAATTCCTTTCATCAATAGTTGTTACAAGCACTATCATCTTTGGCGGATAGCCTGAATGGTGTATATGTTTCGCAAGTGGAGGCTTAGGTTCATACTGAGTCCTAGTTCTGGGTCCCCTCATGCTGAATATAAGAAGGGAACTACCAGGGAAAGGGCCAAGCCATTTCGACTATACAGCCCTTGGAAGGGGTCAGGATAAGGATTTGGGATAGGACGGGGGGGGGAGGAGGAATGGTGCCCAACCACTTGGACGGTCGGGGATTGAACGCCGCCCTGCATAAAGGCGAGACCGTCGCTCTACCGTCCAGCCCAAGTATATAAGAACTGCCATCTTGTCACAAAAGAGAGATGGTAACCTCAGCATGACATAAGTAATCCAGTAATGTTTCTCGTGGGACAGGAAGCCTTCAGGACTTACAAAAGATGTCTAGCTGGGCTAACTGATCATACCCAGGATGCAACCCACAACAGTCGCCTAACTCCCGAATGCCTGTCTAATCCTAGGGGTAACAGAGGTACTTAGGTATAAGAAATCGTTCCGGATTGTCTCGCCTTGTTCGGGAATCAAACCTGGGACCAGTCTGGCGTGACTGAACTGCGATAAATTTTTGTAGTATAACAAACGTTAATGAATCTTAGCGAAAAACTACGACCAGGAGTTATTTACGCAATCACTAACGAAACCAGTATATCTTTCCTCAATGATGGCGGCTTTGCTTACATTTAATAACGATCTTAAGAGCTCCAAAGCACTACGAGGTCGTAGTGCAAGTAACCATGGGTCGTAAACACCATCTTAAATGTAAACACAGTCGCCATCATTAGGGGAAGATAGACAGGTTTCGTCAGAGGTTAGGTA
>WNGS01092210.1:3343909-3359120 GCA_020271785.1 Procambarus virginalis
CAGGTAAGTCCACTACGGGCTCACCATAGCCCGTGCTACTTGGGAACTTTTTGTTCCCAGTAGCTGAATCTATAACAACATCATTCCATCAAAAGAACTAAATTTGACTTAAATTGCCTTAATTTCAATCTTGAGCTGAGAGATGCATTTCTTATGTACATATCTCTCATGTAAATTACAGTCTCACTGGCGGTCTCTTGAAGGTAAGAAGAGTTCAAGAGTCGCTCTACCACTTATGAGACGCTGAACGATCTTAACGACACTACGAGCCCGTGTTTGAACAGGTCCCAGACACGTTTCAGTCGCCGTGATCACACCTGGCGGGTCTTTACACACGACCATTACAATCTTTACCCCACAACCATTCCGGGATATCGTGAAGATATTGTTACAACTCTTCATTGTATGATTTCTGTCAGAATTAATGAATTTCTCTTTCTGGGACACGTGTCTGACGCTCTCTTATGTGGACGACAAATGCTCTTTCTCTTTTCCTTGTGTGAATGGGGAGTTAAATGAGGAGTTCTGAATGGGAATTTGCCGTCAGGGGAGGAAAATGGCGTTTCCAGGTCTGGCACCCTTTTCCTAGGCGAAGGGGAGTGAGATTGACGCCTGAATTGGACACCTTTCCCCCGAGGGGGAAAGGAAGGAATTATCAGTGGAAAGCACCAAGCCATTACGACTGTATAGCACTGGGAAGGGATCAGGATAAGGATTTGGGATGGGACTGGGGAAAGGAATGGTGCCCAACCTCTTCCCCACGAAGGAATGGAAGAAGCGTGAGCCCTGTCTATGTTGTTGTTTTAGATTCAGCTACTGGGAACGAAAAGTTTCAAGTAGCACGGTCTATGGTGAGCCCGTAGTGGACTTACCCGGCACAGGAGCGGGGCAAGTAGCACAGGCTATGGTGAGCCCGTAGTGGACTTATCCGGCACAGGAGCGGGGCTGTAACTGCCCTGTCCGATTGATTGATTGATGAGGATTATGCCACCCAAAAGGTGGCACGGGCATGAATAGCCCGTAAGTGGTGGCCCCTTTGAACCATTACCAGTATCAAGAGCTGATACTGGAGACCTGTGGAGGTGCGACTGCACCCTGCGTGTGCCCTGTCCAGTATCCTCGTCTTCAAGAAGCTTTGGGAAGTGAGGTGGTCTGGATTTCAGCTCCGGGACCCCGGCCCACAAGTTTCTGCTTTGTTTAAAAACAATTGATGTCGGCTCACCCATCTTTCCTTCTCTGTAATGTTTTGTTTTACGAAGGTGGGAACAGGGGTGACCACTCTTAATTCCTGTTAACTGGCTGAGAGGTTTTCCTTTCCATAAGGTATATATATATATATATGTATATATATATACAATATATATATATATATATATATATATATATATATATATATATATATATATGTAAATTTTCAGGTTTATTTACATATTCACTCCATGACCGCTTGTCATCACTAAAAGCACAGCATTTCTGCACACACACACACACACACACACACACACACACACACACACACACACACACACACACACGGAATAGTAACAGAACGAGGGGACATGGATGGAAGTTGGAAACCCAGATGAGTCACAGAGATGTTAGGAAGTTTTCTTTTAGCGTGAGAGTAGTGGGAAAATGGAATGCACTCAAGGAACAGGTTGTGGAAGCCAATACTATTCATAATTTTAAAACCAGGTATGATAGGGAAATGGGACAGGAGTCATTGCTGTAAACAACTGATGCTCGAAAGGCGGGATCCAAGAGTCAATGCTCGATCCTGCAGACACATATAGGTGAGTATATAGGTGAGTACACACACACACACACACACACACACACACACACACACACACACACACACACACACACACACACACACACACACACACACACTCCAGGTGATTTAAATGTAAGATATCAGGTAACTAGGATACACGATCACATGGTGCAAGAGCATTTATAGCTATCTACATAGTTGAACTTGTTTACATTCCTGCCCCCTTAACCCCTACGCGGCAATCCTCGCCACACTGAGAGGAAATAGGACGGAAGGACATAAGTGGGAGCCGGAATCGCGAGTTAAGAAATATGAGGAAATATTCATACCTTGTAAGAGGTGTACAAGAAGTGGAAAGGAAGGAACAGGGGGAATTAGACTATATCTAGCACCTGGAAGGGGGTCAGGATAAGGGATTTGGGATGGGACGGGAATGGTCCACAACCACTTGTGGACGGTCGGGGATTGAACGCCGACCTGCATGAAGCGAGACCGTCGCTCTACCCTCCAAGAGGAGTGGAATGTACTATAAGAAGATGTGGAAGCCACCTCCATCCTCCTCAACTTTAAAGCCAGAATCGACAATAAATTCGAACGTCAAAATAAATCAATTATAAATTAGGAGGAGCATAAACAACATGACCTCACTTCCCCCGTCATCTCTAATAATTTACCGATTGTTAAGCTTGTAACATTTAGTACTAAATAATACAGTTATTCTCATTATACAACTCATTATACAAGCGTTCGATCCTCGGCAATCCACTTAATCTATCATGATCGATGCTCATTTGTTCCTGGAAGCGAATATTTGGCGTTGTTTTCAATGCAGCTTCCGTTGTACTTATTAAGTTGGGAGAGATAGGGGTAAATATTGAGGGGGTGCCAGGTGGGAGAACCGGTTACCCCGAGCAACTGAGAAGGAAGGTACTCGAAGTCTGGCTCCAAAGACCATATGTGAGCTGGCTCTCGAAGTCTGGCTCCAAAGACCATATGTGAGCTGGCTCTCGAAGTCTGGCTCCAAAGACCATATGTGAGCTGGCTCTCTAAGTCTGGCTCCAAAGACCATATGTGAGCTGGCTCTCTAAGTCTGGCTCCAAAGACCATATGTGAGCTGGCTCTCGAAGTCTGGCTCCAAAGACCATATGTGAGCTGGCTCTCTAAGTCTGGCTCCAGAGAGAAATTGTGAGTCGACTCTCGTAGATTTTTATCCCATGAACAAAGTAGAGTTCTCACTGATGGAGTGAACCCAAGGAGAGAGAGAGTTGGTTCTGGAAATCTGGACCGAAGCAGAGAAGGCGAAGAGGGGCCAGATTCACCAAGCAGGTACGCAAGCATTTACGAACCTGTATACCTTTTCTCAATCTTTGGCGGCTTTGTTTACATTTATTAAACAGTTAATGAGCTCCGAAGCACCAAAAGGCTGTTTATAACAATAACAACAGTTGATTAGGAAGTTTTCATGCTTGTAAACTGTTTAATAAATGTAACCCAAGCCGTCAAAGATTGAGGAAAGATGTACACGTTCGTAAGTACTTGCGTAAATGCTTCGTGAATCTGGCCGCTGATATCCAGGTCGTAACGAGCAAGAAAGAACTGGCGGGGAGAGAAAAATGAAGAGCTGCCAATGTGCAAACGATTTCGTGACTGGACAAATAGCAAAGGTCCGACATTATGAAATAACAGTGCCATCAACTCCAGAGGCGCCGTCTGGCAAGAGTGAGCCTGGCACTCATGCTGGCACTCATTGTCTCTGTCACTACCTGATTCACTCTTTGGCGTTACTGTGGACAGCCCATGAGTTAGGAATTGGGGCTTAAAGCCTGTCAACCACTGGAGGGTTATTGAGGCCTATCAGCCTTTGTATGGTTGTTGAGGCTTGTCAACCACTGGATGGTTACAGGTTTATATTGGTCATGGGTTATATTGGTCATGGGTTATATTGGTCATGGGTTATATTGGTCATGGGTTATATTGGTCAAAGTTTACATTATAGTATTGTGTTATATAAATTCTGAATAATTTGACAGAATTACACGTCAGTGATTCTTTATCTTTATATATCCCATAAAAAAAACTATTTTTTGATCAAGTTTTAAAGAGAAAAAAACAGTTTTCATAAAAAAATGATTGAAATTTAACTGTTACTTGTCACTTCAATTCTGGTCGAGTTGAAATTTATTAAATACCAATTTTTGTTTTTTTACAATGACGAGTGACTACAGCTGAGGTTAGCCATGTGTCGACCAAACCCTGGTTATTGATTGTTAGTAGTTAGGATGATATAGATGCATAGTTACGTCCCTGTTTGGGGCCCCTGAGCAGAGGAAACGACCTGTTCGTTAGTAATTTGTGATGACACCTCTTGTATAGCTGTACCTAAGCTTGTTAGACTTAGGTAAGGTCTAACAAAGCTTGTGGCACGTTTTGCCAAGCACTACCAAATTATACACACACACACACACACATGCACACGGATCAAGGAGCCATAGCTCAACCCCCGCAAGCACAACTAGGTGACTTTGCGTTGATTATTTTCTTGTATAACGAGTCTATCTCTCTGAGATGCAAGCTCTCGCATCTTGGTTTAATTGGAAGAGGATTTCTCAAATGTCATCTTTGTTCGAGGTGAACTAGAAGAATATAAATTAACTGAGAATGTATTACACTTATTATAATTTTACACAACGTTCGAACCTACATGGTTCATTCTCAAGTGAAGAGACAGGAGAGAACATATTGGATTTACATATCGAAGAGAACATTGATCTAGTTAAAAGTTAATGAGTAAGTTGGCACATAGTACAATATAATTTAAAATTTGAGGATGAAAATAAAATTACAGCTTTGAAAAAAATGATCTATAGATTTGAAGGTAAAAATTATACTTTGAAGAGAAGAATTACAGCTTTGAAGAGAAGAATTATAGCTTGGAAGAGAAGAATTATAGCTTGGAAGAGAAGACTTATAGCTTTGAAGAGAAGACTTATAGCTTTGAAGAGAAGACTTATAGCTTTGAAGAGAAGACTTATAGCTTTGAAGAGAAGACTTATAGCTTTGAAGAGAAGACTTATAGCTTTGAAGAGAAGACTTATAGCTTTGAAGAGAAGAATTATAGATTTGAAGAGAAGAATTATAGATTTGAAGAGAAGAATTATAGCTTTGAAGAGAAGAATTATAGATTTGAAGAGAAGAATTATAGATTTGAAGAGAAGAATTATAGATTTGAGAGAAGAATTATAGCTTTGAAGAGAAGAATTATAGCTTCGAAGAGAAGAATAATTACAGCTTTGTTTGTTCCACATATCACTCGAGGACAGCCAATGGAAATGAGGGACTGGATGCAATCTCCGTGCAAACGGAAGACATGAATATAAATAGCAGAGAGAAGAGAGAGAGAGAGAGAGAGAGAGAGAGAGAGAGAGAGAGAGAGAGAGAGAGAGAGAGAGAGAGAGAGAAGGCAACAGCAGCAGACAAGCAATACCTCAGAAACAACTCACAACAGCCAGGTATGATAAGGCAGGTGTATGTTGGTATAAAACAGGATCAAAAGGTCTATACCTGCTCACCAGCAGTGTGGAATGGAAATGCGCACCAGCTTTCGCTCCAGGTGTGTCATCTAACAAGAATTCTATATCCTGAATTAATTATTCAGGACACCATAATATCCCACTCAGCTTGTTAATATATCCACATATTATGTATTTATATGATATCAATTATAATACCTGATATCTGATATTCCACACAACTTATGAAGCACACTGAATTAATTAAATGAATTATGGTGCGAGATATGTGATCTTTTAACACTATTTTTAAGTGTCAAAATGATAGGTGTGTTTAAACAATTATTTACTGATTATATTTGTTTGAAAAGGCAACTTGATTTAGTTTGTTTTAATTGGTGAATAAATAGTTAATTTTCATTAATTNCGAACAAGATACGTGTAAAAGATAGCAATAATTAGATACGTGCAGAAGATTCATCATGTCAACGGCTTTAACCATGCCTAAAGCACTTTCACACTATGTACTCAGACCACATATGTGTGTGTCAGTGTAATAGTCACATTTTGACGTATACTCAAAGGCCAAAAATTTTCGTACTAGAAACTGAAAGCGGCTGGCGAAACTGACGCACTGTCCCGTTTTCGTTTTAGGTCCTCTGGTAGGTTAGGATAAGGGCACTTTAGTACGACAGTTCCTTGACGTTAGGGAATCTTAGGAGTGTGAAGAAGCGTGTAGCGAGTGTCAACAAGGCAGGTGAAGACACACTTCGACACACACTTGAGTAACGAAAGTTTGACAGGAATTAAACTTTGTTATGAACTGACACTTTGTTATGAAGGGGTTAGTTGTGGTGGTGGTAGTTGGTGGTGGTAGTGGTGGTGGTGGTTGTCTGTAATACTAACCACAATCAGAGGTCACAATAGGTGAGTCTCTCCTGCATTCCACCAATTTCCCATTTTCCTCGAGACATAATCCAGCAGTGAAGGAAAATATTACCGAATCTTACAAAATATGATAGTGAAGATAGCGACAACTTCTATGATGATAATGATAAAGATGACGTTAACGATGGTAGTGATCATGATATCGAGGGCAATTAGACCCATGACCCCCAAAACAGAAAATACACGCGTTCTTTACAAACGCTTTGATTACTCATCACAAATTATCAGAGCGATAATTGCTCTTAGATCAAACTCTCATATCCTCTAAAAACAAAACAAAATTCCCACAAGTTCATTGTAAAAAAGGCATTTACATTGCGACTATCCATTTAAAGAACGCTTGTATGTGTGTGTGAGAGAGAGAGGAGAGAAAGGAGAGAGAGAGAGAGAGAGAGAGAGAGAGAGAGAGAGAGAGAAGTGATGAGTGAGTGAGTGAGTGTGTGTGTGTGTGTGTGTGTGTGTGTGTGTGTGTGTGTGTGTTTTGTGTGTGTGTGTGTGTGTGTGTGTGTGTGTGTGTGTGTGTGTGTGTGTACTGTGTGTGTGTGGTGTGTGTGTGTGTGTGTGTGTGTGTGTGTGTGTGTGTGTGTGTGTGTGGTGTGTGTGTGTGTGTGTGTGCGCGCGCGCGGCCTTTCGGAGTTTTGTTAATAACGAAATTGAATGACACACACACAAGAAAAATGGCAAATATCGCGGAAATTGTACCTTGCTTCAGCACGCAACACTTGCAATAACATTTGCATTCGTCTTGCAATCCAGCCCTTAAATATTTATGAGAGTAAAGTCTACCGTATGTGGAGTCAGCTGGTGCAGAGAGAGAGAGAGACAGAGAGAGAGAGAGAGACAGAGAGACAGAGACAGAGACAGAGAGACAGAGAGACAGAGAGACAGAGAGAGAGAGAGAGAGAAGGGAGGTGAAGGGTGGGGGAGATAGTTGGAATGAAGAGATGATGAAATTTCATGAATACAAAATATTACGTTACCATCAACGTGAATGACGCGTTGCCTGGCCTTTCTGCACTAAGCATCCAGCCCGGCGCGTTATCTTGCCCCCAAGAGCATCTTCTTCCCCATACACACCTGCTGATTACATCTGAGGAGGGGCCAAGGAGCTGAAGCTCAACTCCCCCCTCATAAGTACATTTATGTGTTCACATATACACATTCGCACTCTAAAACACAAGCATACAAACGCGCATACACACAAACACTCTCTGGCTCATTACACACAGAAATTACAATAGCGTGATGCATCAAATGAACAAAACCATGGTTTGTTTTGACCATGTCGTAGCTCAAGTCGATTAAGGCAGTGTCTGGGATGCTCTCGGACGCAGGTTCGAATCCTCGTCACGGCCTTTGTAGATTTATTCACTCTTTGGCTCCATTTCTTTTCTTAAACGTCTTAAACTCCCACAAAAGAGACATCCAAGAGGAAATAAACACCCAGGATAGTATATACATTGCTACAATCTATATACCAACTCAACGGTCCAAACTGTCGCGTCCTCTCACACCTCGCAATATGTAACCATATATCTCAACTTTTCTGGTGGCAACGATGTCCCGCGAAGGGTGGGATCGGGGCCGGATAGCATATAAAACAAATAGGGGGCCGGTCGGAAAACATCAGGAATTTAATTCCGCACTGGGCTGGAAAGCGAGATACAGTGACAAGGGTATAAAAGGTATCGTCGTTAGCGGGCCGGGACAAAAACCGGCTTTGGTGCAGGTAGATTAGAACGATGCAAGGTTCATTAGTAATCAATCAAGTTTGTTCGGTGTCTTACCTCTTGTTTGTTTGAGCTTTTTGTCTTTCTTATTCTGCCTTCTGTTGTGAACCCGTCATCGCTTGCTGGGGCTAGCCCACTCTCCCTCACATTCTTCCGTTCTCTCTCTATGCCTCCCGTTCTCTATCAGTGCATCCCGTTTTGTCTACGCCTCCCGTTCTCTATCAGTGCATCCCGTTTTGTCTACGCCTCCCGTTCTCTATCAGTGCTTCCCGTTTTCTCTACGCCTCCCGTTCTCTATCAGTGCTTCCCGTTTTCTCTACGCCTCCCGTTCTCTATCAGTGCATCCCGTTCTCTCTCAATGCATCCCGTTCTCTCTACGCCTCCCGTTCTCTTTGTCCGCTTCCCGTTCTCTTTCCCAGTGGTCAAAACATGCTCAACTTTCAGTCAACATTACCGACGTTGATTCGACATTGAATCGTCGCTGAATCTAAGTAATTGAACTTGATTCAGCTTCCATATCAGCTGAATCCCTTGATAATTCTCTCTCTGATATGGAAGGAAGGTAATAAAAGATGATAAGATGATAGGAAGATGATAATCACCTTCCATATCAGCCGTAAAATCAGTCATTGACCATTCTATAGACAATCAAACCTACAGACTTTATAGGAGTCGTTGGCTGTCGCAATAGAGCTACATCTACTAAAAGGGGGGGCATGGGGCTCGACACCCCACCCCCACAACCATCCAATGACACTCTCCATACAATCTCAATTCACCATGGAAAGTTGCGTCAGGCTTACCATAACAGTCTGGTGTCTAAAATCGAGCAAAGGAAGAGATATTTTCTCTCTTAGATATAGATATTTAAAGCCTCTTTAAGTTAATTGCTGTGTTTTTGTTATATTTTGTTTAGTGTGTAGATTAAATCAGAATAATTGTTTATATTAATTTTGTTATTTTTGTTCTGATGTTTTCTTCTCTAGTGAGGTGGAGGGATGTTTATAGTGAGGTGGAGTGATGTTATAGTGAGGTAGTGAGGTGGAGTGATGTTTATAGTGAGGTGGAGGGATGTTTATAGTGAGGTGGAGTGATGTTTATAGTGAGGTGGAGTGATGTTTATAGTGAGGTGGAGTGATGTTTATAGTGAGGTGGAGGGATGTTTATAGTGAGGTGGAGTGATGTTTATAGTGAGGTGGAGTGATGTTTATAGTGAGGTGGAGTGATGTTTATAGTGAAGTAGAGGGATGTTTATGATCAACATCAGCTATGTCTCTGATGAATCGAAGATTCGTATGGAGAACCAGGCAATGTTTAGACAATTTTACCAATGAACATGTCAAAACCTGTGTACGAATCAGCTTTAGTACTTTAACGAAGGTAATATGATTGTGTATTATAGGAATACGTCGACATTTTTTTTTTACTCAATAGTCACCTATGATAACTGCGCATTAGGCCTACTTTCCACAAGGTGGGTGGTGTGGGGGGGGGGGATAGATATTAACTGCGCATGAATCCCAGTGTTCGTTATGTTCAACATGAACTGCGCACCATTCCTCCCTCGCGGCTGCGGCGTCTCTGAACTGCGCAATAAATCTTTAAGGGGCACAAAAGCCATAACAGACAACGCCAGCCAGCCAATGGTTACCCTGAAAAGCCTTCACTGTAAGGAGGAGAGAGAGAATTATCAAGGGAAAGCGCCAAGCCATTACAACTATATAGCACTGGGAAGGGGTCAGGATAAGGATTTGGGATGGGACGGGAGGGGAAGGAACTGTGACCAACCACTTGGACGATCGGGGGATTGAACGCCGACCTGCATGAAAATATATTTCTGAGCATGAAAAACGTCAAGAAATAGATGCATGTTTACAAGCAGAGGACGAGTGACAGGACCTTGAGTGCCACTGGGTGGATGAAGGGTGACAGGGTGTAGGTGGGTGTTTGAGTGGCATACAGAGGGTAAAAATGAGGGTGAGAGACAGCGAGGGGGGTGACATAGAGTGAAGGGTGAGTGTGGGGAAGGGTGAGAGGGTAGTAAAAGTTAAGGGTGAGGAAGGGTGAACTCTGACCATGTGCATTATAAAGTTAAGACACCTTGCAAAGGTTTAGCATCAGTCGGCACGGACGGATAGCCAGGCTACACTCTACATCACTCTATACTGATTGCCAGAGCTCTATCAAACATGGTATTGACTGCCAGAGCTCTATCAAACATGGTATTGACGGCCAGAGCTCTAGCAAACATGGTATTGACTCCCAGAGCTCTATCAAACATGGTATTGACTCCCAGAGCTCTATCAAACATGGTATTGACTCCCAGAGCTCTATCAAACATGGTATTGACTGCCAGTGCTCTAGCAAACATGGTATTGACTGCCAGAGCTCTAGCAAACATGGTATTGACTGCCAGAACTCTAGCAAACATGGTATTGACTCCCAGTGCTCTAGCAAACATGGTATTGACTGCCAGAGCTCTAGCAAACATGGTATTGACTGCCAGAGCTCTAGCAAACATGGTATTGACTCCCAGTGCTCTAGCAAACATGGTATTGACTCCCAGAGCTCTAGCAAACATGGTATTGACGGCCAGAGCTCTAGCAAACATGGTATTGACTGCCAGAGCTCTAGCAAACATGGTATTGACTCCCAGAGCTCTAGCAAACATGGTATTGACGGCCAGAGCTCTAGCAAACATGGTATTGACTGCCAGAACTCTAGCAAACATGGTATTGACTCCCAGAGCTCTAGCAAACATGGTATTGACTGCCAGAACTCTAGCAAACATGGTATTGACTCCCAGTGCTCTAGCAAACATGGTATTGACTCCCAGTGCTCTAGCAAACATGGTATTGACTCCCAGAGCTCTAGCAAACATAGTATTGACTGCCAGAGATTATGTTGAGGTTATCTTGAGATGATTTCGGGGCTTAGCGTCCCCGCGGCTCGGTTCTCGATCAGGCCTCCTTTTTATTACACTTTACAAATGTAAATTTATTTGGAGAGCAACACGAGAGAGACCACACCACATGCACTACAAAATTCACGAAGCAGATATCTATTCAAGGAAAAGATACCGACATGGAAGTAGACATTTATATCCAACACCAGAGCCGCAAGTCTAAGGGAACTAGACCTCATCACATTGGAGGAAAGAAGGAATTGGGCAGACATGATTAGGACATACAAGATTCTAAGAGGAACTAACCAATTAGACACAGATATAGTGCTCGAAGAGGCGAACAGCAGGACGATGAGATATTGATGGAAACTGGAAACAAAAATTGATGACAAAATTGATGGAGAATTTATATTGATGGAAAAAATTAAAGAAAAAAGTCCCAGATCTCCGAAAAATCTTCTTCAGTGTAAGATTAGTAAATAAATGAAATGGACTTCAAGACTTTGTTGAAACTGAATACACAATTTTATATGTAAATATGATAAGAAAAAGAGTGAATAGATAAGGCATTTTTTACTGAAGGTCACAAAGGCGCATCCAAGTTGGTATGAACACACACACACACGCACACGCACACGCACACACGCACACGCACACACGCACACACATAAAGATTGACCAAAGTCAAAGATTGACCAAAGAGCCAAAGCTCAACCCCCGCAAGCACAAATAGGTGAGTACACACACACACACACACACACACACACACACACACACACACACACACACACACACACATAAGAGCCAAAGCTCAACCCCCACAAGCACAAATAGTTGAGTACAAAGACACACAGACACACACAGACACACACACACACACACACACACACACACACACAGTAAATCCTTCACCAGTGCTACAGTGTCACAGTGAGGGAGTTGTGAGACGACAGTTGTGGCAGCTCCGTTGGTGTGGTAATGGACGGTATCCCTGCTCACCGAGTACAAGGGTCGCGGGGCTCCAGAAAGTTTGTCTTGGCCACCTAGCAGGAACCGGCTTGGCGGCCGGCTCAGCTATAATCCGGCTTGACGGCCGGCTCAGCTACAATCCGGCTCAAATAAGCACACCGGCTCAGACACCACCATGGGATATAATGCGGAGAAAAAAAATTACTATAAAACGTGTGTTTTATAACATATACAATTAGTTTATTAAGTACCTTATGCGCATATTATGGGTTAAACGGCAGAAAGATTACAGTTACATTAGTAGGCATCGATCAGTCTCAGGAGACTATGGAATTGCACTCTGGAGTAGCCTCTCCAGAGCGCAGCAAAGCCAGGGTAGGTTGATAAGGTGGAGAAGCTGTTACCCATGCAGCAGGTCGCCACTCTCCATTAGTGCCTCAGGTACTGATGGCCAATCACCCGTGACGAGAGGGAGACATGTTGTGGACTCAACACCAAGAATACTCGAGGAAATGTTATATTTTGAATAAACATAACCTGAGACGGACAGCGAGTCTAACTCAATGTCATGAGACGCAAGCGTCATGGCCAATGGATGATCCCCAAAGTGAGGAGCCTGCAAGTTAATTCAAAAAGCCTGAACGGGGAGACTGTTAGATATCAAAGCCGGCGCCAGCGGTGCATCCTGGGACGCCTGGGAAGTCAGTTGGTGTAATATTGACTGTGGGAGTGTAAATTGTGGAGAGAGAGAGAGAGAGGAAAGTTTGTGTTGACCGAGTGTGGCTGGCGCTTGTGGGGCGCTGGTTCACCACACGCGCGCCAACAGCCTCGCTGACAGAAGTTCGCCTTTCATCTCTGTGTCATTTTACACACATTTTGGTTTTATCTGGTAATTTTATCTCACCTTTCTATAATACCTTTTAATTTTTATCTTTTATTTGCCACATTTTTCATGTGTGGGTTTTATAGAGCGTTAAATTTTCACATTAAAAACGTATTAATGAACCTGTCTGTGTTTGATGGACTTAAACGCTGCAGTCTTTCGCATTTTCTGTTGTCCTTCTTGATCTCTTGTGTATTTACTATTTGTGTCTGAAGGATCGAAATGTTAGCTTTTGGAACCCGCCTTTCCAACCGTCGTTTATCGTACGTATACCCGACAGTTAGAAAGATTCATAGGTCCAGGTCGAAGAGGAAATGTCGGCCCTCATTTCAAACCGCTCATTAAGTATTTTTTTTAAATGAGTGCTAAGTACATATTATTTATATATGGTGATATATACCTGTACATACACAGGCATTCACATATTCATGTAGTGCATGCGCATGATGTATTTACAAGTAACACAACAGATTAAATGAACTAGAACGATTTGCAAGACACGCTCATCTTGACTAATGGATGATCCCCAAAGTGAGGAGCCTACATGTTAATTCAGAAGCCTGAACAACGCGACTGTTAAGATATCAAAGCCGGCCCCCCCCCCCCCTGAAAACAATAGGCCTATGTCTACTGGCCATGTGACCTCTCTCCTTTGTTCAGGCCTGTTTGTCCAATCATATTTACTACTTATATCTACTCTCATATATCTACTCTATCTCTCTCTCCCCTTTTATAGTGAGCTTTTGTAGTTCATGCTTCGAGCGTGATAATTCATTTTAGTAATATTTTCGGTCTTATTTCTAGTAATATATATATGTGTGTATATATATATATATATATATATATATATATATATATATATATATATATATATATATATATATATATATTAATTTTACACTTTGTACATCAGTTTCGTAGTTTTTCTGTCATTTTGGCAATTCTTCGTGTCCATTTCATTTAGTCTTTCGCAGTTTAATTTTCGGCTCCTTTTGGGTTTAATCTTTTAATCCATTTCTAATCATTTTTAATCCCTTTTAAGTATACTTTTGTCTTTTTCCTTCTTTCATTAAGCGTTTCTGGTGTGTTCCAACGATATTGGTATATTTCAAGCCTGATCCTATTCTTTCAGGCTTAAAAAATAGTTACTTTTAGATTCTCTTTATTTGATCTTTGTTCTTTGTTCGCTGAATACATTTTTGCATCCATAATCTTCGTACGTTAATTTTATAAACTTTCCTTGTTTTTGTTGTTAAAGATTCGCTACCCGGAACATAGTTCCAAGTAGCACGGGCTATGGTGAGCCCGTAAGAGCCCGTAAGGTTCTGTAAACTTTCCACTGCTCAGAGCTAAACGAAAAAAACGTTTATTTTCAGAAGTAGATATTGTGTGAAACTGAAAAACAAATAATGAATTAGTCTCGCTACAAAAACAAACACAGGTAAAATGAACTAAATAGCGTTCAATCTCCTATCAGACCTAAATGCCCTTTAAGTAAAAATCTTTCTTTTATGCCGTTGGACTCTCTTAAGGTATTCTATTTGGTAGCTGGAGAGTTCTTCATGGCGGTCTTCATGTTTTTGTAATAACTGTTAATTGTATCTTCTGATTAGTATCTGTGGGGATAACGTTCCTATATTTTCAGCACTCTGAATGGAGTTCCTGTAAAATAGTCTAATAGGGGGGGGGGGGTTAGAGGTGTCGTGCTTTCTTCAGAGGTTGCATGGCGTGTCACCTTTCTGTTAACGACGTCTTCAATGTAACCATTCAAAAGGTCATTATTGAACTTTGGAGAGTTGATTTTTCAACTACCCCCGACAGTAAAGAAAAAAATAAGAAATATTGAAAAGATTCGTGTTAGAATCATTAATATTGCAATCTTGCCCTTTCGGTCATATTCAACGAGATATATATATATATATATATATATATATATATATATATATACTATATATATATATATATATATTTTCCGCATATATATATATGCGGATATATATATTATATATAGCGTTTTCCGCATATAATATCTATATATATATATATATATATATAGTAAATAGTATTATATAATATATATATATATATATATATATATATATATATATATATATTATATACACATATTCGCACAATAAAAAATGTGCAGACATATATAACATATAATAAAGACTGCAACTGCAGACATTGTTGGCCAAACCATATGCTCCCGTTTAGACAGACAGCTGCAACAGGCGCCAGAGCGGACCAGTGGCGTTGAAATCAGCTCCAAGATGGTCGTATAGCGCGTTAACAAGCGGGTGAAGCCAGGCGCTATCAACCGGAACACTTGTCTTAAGACGCAAATACGTACACAAAGCCATCCAAGATCACAGAGAGAGAGAGAGATGACGATAGCGAGAGAGCGGAAGAATGAGAGAGAGAGAGAGAGAGAGAGCTAGAGCGACGAGAGCGCGAGAGAGAGGAGCAGAGATAGAGAGAGAGACGAGA
>WNGS01092210.1:3366692-3378931 GCA_020271785.1 Procambarus virginalis
ACCGACATTTCCTCAAATCTTAATATTACTCACAGGTAATTGTACTGTACTTATCAGGCCAAGAATTGTATAGTATTCCTTGGATCATACACAAATGTGTATATCTCACGAAATGATCACGTCTGTATCGGGGAGCGCTGAAACGCATCTCAACTACCACGGTAAATACAGTCTTCTGCCCACTGCTATCGTAAGATATCGTAAGATTTCTGGATAATATATATTTGCGGTGCTTCAAAGACCCCCCCCCCCCCACACCTAATAAATGGTGCATTTCCTCTATTATGTTCTAGTTCGCTTGAATAGAATAATAGAGTTACCCGGTTGTTTTAAGTTTTGCTATAAGGTCCATTTTCTCTACTATGCTCAAGCACTTGGGCTGGTCCGGTAAGAGCGATTGTCTCCCGTCATGCAGGTCGGCGTTCAATCCCCGACCGTCCACAAGTGGTTGGGGCACCATTCCTTTCCACCGTCCCATCCCAAATCCTTATCCTGACCCCTTCCCAGTGCTATATAGTCGTAATGGCCTGGCGCTTTCTCCTGATGCCCTGTGTTCTACTATTCACTCAAGGAGAAGAGAAACTTTACCAAGTTGTTAATGGCTAATTCGTTTATCAGCACAGGCCAATGGCTATCTAGAGATGATTTCGGGGCTTAGTGTCCCCGCGGCCCGGTCCTCGATCAGGCCTCCACCCACAGGAAGCAGCCCGTGACAGCTGACTAACTCCCAGGTACCTATTTACTGCTAGGTAACAGGGGCATAGGGTGAAAGAAACTCTGCCCATCATTTCTCGCCGGCGCCTGGGATCGAACCAGGGACCACAGGATTACGCGTCCAGTGTTCTGTCCACTCAGCCACCGGCGTGTGTCTTGTTAATGTGTAATTCCTTGCTGTAACATATCTGCTTTCAGTGTTAAGTCTTTTTTATTCATTAATGTTTTAATATAAATATTAACATTTACAAATTTACAAGCTGAAAACCCTTGACCGTAAATGCAGTGATTTTATTTTTTTTTTTGGCTGTGTGAAGATCAAAAATTTTTTTGGTGAAATTAATAAAAACTTTTTCTTTAGACTTTAAAAGACTTAAATATATTAATAGCTGCAATAATTCTTAATTAACCAAGTAATATTTTGGGGCCAAGTGACTCGATATTAATTCAATGTCGGTTAAAGGTAATTCATCATTTTCAATTGCAAGAATGTACTTTATGCACTCAGACACCATCTCACCATTCACATGCTATTTAAAAAAAAATAGAGGACGTTCATTCGTAAACATCAATACATCCAATGCAACAGGAAAACAATCATATAATAGCCAGTACTGTATTTTACTGTATCATGGCTTCTTGTATCTTGTGTATCTTCAAGTCTCTGACCTCCTTACGGCAGAATGCAGCGAAGCCTTTTTCGACAAATCTTGATATTTCGTATCTCCATTAAATCTTCAGATGTTGTGGGGTAGTTGCATACAGAGTATTTACAGGAGAATATTTACTAGCACAACCGGCAAAGCACCGCAATAGAGAAACCGCCAAAGCGCATTCAAAGTTTAGAAACCGGGAAAGTGTAATCCAATTTTTGAAACCTGGAGAAACGCAGTCAAAATCTTGCTACATTCAATAGATCTCGATAACCAGAAGCTCTAAGGAATTGTTTACTTTTTAATTTTTTTTACGTCTTCCTTCGATTGCAATTGCACAGTAACACAACACCAGAGTCCCTGATTAATGACACAAAACTAGAGTTGCATGAACTTCAAGACAGTAGGAAGAGAAAAAAAATAACTCTTATGTTATATGAAAGCCATATGATCATGCAATATCAAATGAAGCATTGTGGCTCTAATTTGTCATCAAATGGTCAACTGCATCAGGTCTGCCATATGTATATTTCTCAATTACCTTTACGACATGCGCTGAACTCATTGCTTACTGCCCACAGCAAAAAAAATTCCATAATAATTAAGGATAATGTCTTTTTAATCTAGAATAATCTCTCTATTAGCTCATACTTTATTCTACCAAGTTCACCCAGAGACTAACTTATAGACACACCAGTAGTTACTAAGTTATAATTCACCGTGAAGGTGTGGATACATACACCAATATGTATACCTGGCCTCGAGGTGTATATACGCCGAAAGTTCCCACTTTAAACCTGAATGGTTCAAGTGTAACGTACTTAAAGAAGAAGTTGTGGAAGCCACCTCCACCCCCAAGGCCAGACACCTCGGCAACCATCAATGTCAGGAAAGATGAACTGTAACACACACACACACACACACACACACACACACACACACACACACACACACACACACACACACACACACACACACACACACACACACACACATGCACTAGGCAGTGATGTGGTGGAGGCTGACTCCATACACAGTTTCAAGTGTAGATATGATAGAGCCCAGTAGGCTCAGGAACCTGTACATCAGTTGATTGACAGTTGAGAGGCGGGACCAAAGAGCCAAAGCTCAACCCCAGCAAATACAACTAGGTGAACACACACACACACGAGCAAAAGATAAATCACCCTCCCCACATACCGGTGGGCACCAGAACCCACAATTCCCTGAGCGAGGTATTGATCCATGCCGCACAGGAACTTTCCCAGTTAATCTCTTGCATACCGTGCGAGTTAAGTCTCTCAAGTGTCCAACCAACAAAGGAAACCGCATATCACAATTACACAAAACATGCGTTAAGTGTGGCAAGTGTTTTCTAGCGAGAAACCTTTGCTAAGTCCTGAAGACGCTTTCTCCCCCTTCAATGACTCCGTTAACGAGAAGGAAATGACAAGAGTTGTCAAGCGAAGTCTCAGTAACTCGTAAGTACAAAGGTGGATAGTGGAAAATGTCTTTGGATATTAAGGCATAAGGAAGGAGGCGAGCGGAAGACACCTCCTCGATGAAAGAATTTTGGATGTCGATCAGTCGAAGAGTTTGGATGTCGATCAGTCGAAGAGTTTGGATGTCGATCAGTCGAAGAGTTTGGATGTCGATCAGTCGAAGAGTTTGGATGTCGATCAGTCGAAGAGTTTGGATGTCGAAGATCGATCAGTGGTCTGACTGCAGTGATGTGGATGTAAGGAGTACCAACCCTATGAGGCACGTCTCCCCTATCCACCCTACTGCAGTGGATATAAGGGCTACCAACCCTAAAACAGAGACCTTCCCTATCCACACTGGTGATGTGGGTACAAAGGCTACCAACAGATAGGTCTCTTATCAATAAGGATATACACGTTGCAAATTTCTAAATAGACGTTTTCTATTGAACATATTTGTACCTTCTGCTGTGTGTGTGTGTGTGTGTGTGTGTGCGTGTGTGTGTGTGTGTGTGTGTGTGTGTGTGTGTGTGTGTGTGTGTGTGTGTGCGTGTGCGTGCGGTGCGCGCGCGCGTGTGTGTGTGTGTGTGTGTGTGTGTGTGTGTGTGTGTGTGTGTGTGTGTGTGTGTGTGTGTGTGTGTGTGTGTGTGTGTGTGTGTGTGTGTGCGTGCTCTCCTAGATCTGCGTGCAGGGAACTTTAGTACTCTTCAAGATGCACCAGCCTGCTTTTCTAGTGCAAGTATGAGCTGATTTGTCGGGTAGACTAAAAAGTTTTCTGGCAATTGAGGAATATGTAGTTTGCTTTTTCCTCTTTTCTATTGTTTGATTTCTGTAATCCTTTTGTAAAATTCTTATAAGTTTGTTAAGCAGTATTTTCATTCACTAAATTCATCCTGGTGTCTATAGACAATATTTAGCTGTTCTAAGTGTCTCAAGTAGATTCTAAGTAAATTAGCTCAGTCTTTCTTTGGGACTTGCAAGTGATACTTGTTGATGATATTGATCTGTACTTTAGCAGGATTTGCATTCTTCCTATCTTAGTAATTTATCACCACATTAATCATTTGAGCTGAATGAAATACTAAAGCAAGTGGACAACTTAGTCCTTCAGCTGTCTCCTTGAGTATCCAAGATGATATCTGGGTTGGTTCTATAGCTTTACTCACAATCAATTCTTCTTGATTCCTTATATCTTCTGGGGCCACTTCCATTTCAATACACCTTTCCTGTGTCTTTGTGTAACATGTTCTATTATAGTTCTTAGCTCTAGTGGTAGAGCTGTTCCGGCTTGGGTTCTATCCATAGTTCTTTATCATTCTTCATGTTTGTGGCTCTCTATTTTTGAGTTGACTGATCACCTGGACATTCACCGTCATTTTCCTAATGTGTTTTTGAAGGCAATTAGTCTGAACCTCAGCCATGTAGGCTATGTTATTCTGGTGCTGCTTCGTCGCCACTCTCTCGGTTCATTCTGTTCACACTTCATTTGTTGTGTTCATTTTCATTTCCTTCTGCTCTGTGTTCTCTATATTTGTTCTATATTTATTTTTTCGCCTCCAGGCACTACCTACTGAGCCATGAACTTTTCCTTCCTTATTCTCTTGAGCGCTTATAAGCTCTCCTTATTCTCTTACGAGCTTATAAGCTCTTCCTTATTCTCTTAAGAGCTTATAAGCCCTTCCTTATTCTCTTAAGAGCTTATAAGCTCTTCCTTATTCTCTTAAGAGCTTATAAGCTCTTCCTTATTCTCTTAAGCGCTTATAAGCTCTTCCTTATTCTCTTAAGCGCTTATAAGCTCTTCCTTATTCTCTTAAGAGCTTATAAGCTCTTCCTTATTCTCTTAAGAGCTTATAAGCTCTTCCTTATTCTCTTATCCTTCAATGGTGGTGTGGATCTTCATTTTATTTGAGTTTGCTCGTTACGTTGTCTATCATGTCTGGAGATAATTTTCCTCTTAGCTCTTGTTCCTAATGCTATTTTCTCCAGGATGTTCTGGGCTACGGTTTTTCTTCTTTATTGTATTGTCTTCATTGTCGCTACATATTTGAAGACTAAAGCACAGTTGTCAATGGCTTATATTGTCATTGAGTGGAGAAGGTTTTCACTGCCTGTCTCTTCCTGTGAGTAGATTAGGTGTGGTCAAGCTGGGTGGTCACCATCTCTTCGCCATGTTCCCTTCGTGATATGTTGCATCACGGAATTCCTTTCTACGTCTTCGATAAGCTTAGCCCTCCACGTTTCTTTGCTGCCTCGTGGGTCCATTGGTTCCCCAGTTAGTTTGGCCAGGGTTGAAGTCTCCCATTATCAGCAGCTTTGATCTCAGTCTGTGATCTGTCTCTGCTACCAGTTGAAGGATGCTTGTGCAAGTTCTGTTCGTAACTATATATTCTGCCTCGGTCTTCTCTGGTTCTGTCAAGGAAGTGGAAGATAGTGGAGTGGAAGATAGTAATACTTTCTTATCTTCCATCAAAATTATTCCCATAAGATAGTTCTTGTAATTACTTGACTTCTGCAAGGGAATTCCATCAGTTTCCTTTGACTAACTTTGACTAACAGGGAGCCGGTCGGCCGAGCGGACAGCACGCTGGACGTGTGATCCTGTGGTCCTGGGTTCGATCCCAGGCGCCGGCGAGAAACATCGGGCAGAGTTTCTTTCACCCTATGCCCCTGTTACCTAGCAGTAAAATAGGTACCTGGGTGTTAGTCAGCTGTCATGGGCTGCTTCCTGGGGGTGGAGGCCTTGTCGAGGACCGGGCCACGGGGACACTAAAGCCCCGAAATTATCTCAAGATAACCTCAAGATAACAGTGCCACTCATCCTCTCTTCTGGAGTCTTTGACTTAACATTACCAATTATTTCCACAATAATATTGTAATTATAATCATACCATTTAATTTAGTCCTCATTGTTACTTACATATCAAGGTTTGTGTCCCCAATCCTTTCAGGTATTAATCTGCTTTATTTGGCACTCCATCAGCCTGTGCCAGATCTTCAGAGTCTATATTCTTGTTTCATATGCTGGATGGCCAGTTTCCACTCACAGGGTGGGGCTCGGGTTGGGTTCTGCTAAATTAGTAGAGAGTGTGCAGGGTGGAAATCGAATGAAAGAGAGCAGGGAAGTGGGTGACTATGGGGCAATGAGTGGGATAGAGGAGCGGGATGGAGATAGGATTGAGAAGGCTGGGAGAGGAAACTGGTGGCATCAAGTAATGGAATTGTGAACGGGGTAGGTGAATGTAGGAGGATAGGGGTATAGGTCATGGCTGATGAATGGAGATTGATGTCTGGGGTAGGGTAATTGATGCCGGATTAGTTGGGAGGATGTTGGATTTGTTATATGTTTGCTCTGAGGAAAGTTCTGAAGGGGACTGTTGTTGTTGTTTAAGATTTGCTACCTGGAACAAAAGTTCCAAGTATCACTGGCTATGGTGAGCCCGCACCCCTGAAGGGACTGTAGTTCTGTGTTTTGTGAGTCCATCTGTCAGACGTAGTGGCTGGATTATGCTTGCATTCTTTCTCACTGTATAATGTCGGTCAGAGCTCTATGAATATTACTGTAGCATTAAATGTGGTATACGAAGAGTTCCACTTTCTTACTTACCTCTCATTCTCAGCCCCCTAAACTGCCCTCCTATTGTCTTCTCTTCCTCCCTTTGTTGCTATATATTCTTTATTTCCTCCTTAATCACGTCATTTTCTAATAAAACTTGTTAAAATTCCCATATTGGTCCCAGAACCTGTTATCGATTTCCCAGCAACCTCGATGCTACATCATTTTTAAATATCAACTTTAGTAGTCTGTTTTCTAGTGCCGCCATATATCCCTAGCCTGTACACTGCCACGTACTCACTGGGCCTCTTGATCACGTGGCCCTCTCTGGTGACCTCTATCAGGTGTCCAGGTGAAACTTCTGTTTATTTCTCAATAATTCCTTCAATGATTTGTCGTTTCTTCTTTGGAATGATCATCCTTGACCGTTCTTTCATTGATTGTGAGTTTGTTATTCCGAGGGCAACATCCATCATCCTTTCATGTCTACTGTGATGTTGCTACTGACTACTTAACCCAGGTGGTGCCATCATCAGGGTTGATTCAGACCTTTGAGTCTGTATTTACCAAGTCGTGCTTGCGGGGGTTGAGCTCTGGCTCTTTGGTCCCGCCTCTCAACTGTCAATCAACTGCTGTACAGATTCCTGAGCCTACTGGGCTCAATCATATCTACATTTAAAACTGTGTATGGAGTCAGCCTCCACCACATCACTGCCTAATGCATTCCATCCGTTAACTACTCTGACACTGAAAAAGTTCCTTCTAACGTCTCTGTGGCTCATGTGGGTACTCAGTTTCCAACTGTGTCCCCTTGTTCGCATCCCACCAGTGTTGAATGGTTTATCCTTGTTTACCCGGTCGATTCCTCTGAGGATTTCGTAGGTTGTGATCATATCTCCCCTTACTCTTCTGTCTTCCAGTGTCGTAAGGTGCATTTCCCGCAGCCTTTCCTCGTAACTCATGCCTCTTAGTTCTGGGACTAGTCTAGTGGGATACCTTTGGACTTTTTCCAGCTTCGTCTTGTGCTTGACAAGGTACGGGCTCCATGCTGGGGCTGCATACTCCAGGATTGGTCTTACATATGTGGTGTACAAGATTCTGAATGATTCCTTACATAGGTTCCTGAACGCTGTTCTGATGTTAGCCAGCCTCGCATATGCCGCAGACGTTATCCTTTTTATGTGGGCTTCAGGAGACAGGTTTGGTGTGATATCAAGTCCTAGATCTTTCTCTCTGTCCGTTTCATTAAGTACTTCATCTCCTATTCTGTATCCTGTGTCTGGCCTCCTGTTTCCACTGCCTAGTTTCATTACTTTGCATTTACTCGGGTTGAACTTCAACAGCCATTTGTTGGACCATTCACTCAGTCTGTCTAGGTCATCTTGTAGCCTCCTACTATCGTTGTCAGTTTCAATCCTCCTCATAATTTTTGCATCATCGGCAAACATTGAGAAAACGATTCTCTACCCTCTGGGAGATCATTTACATATATCAGAAACAGTATAGGTCCAAGGACTGACCCCTGAGGGACTCCACTCGTAACGTCACGCCAATCTGAGACCTCACCCCTCACACTGACTCGTTGTCTCCTGTTGCTTAGGTACTCCTTTATCCAATGGAGTACCTTCCCTTTCACTCCAGCCTGCATCTCCAGCTTTTTCACTAGCCTCTTGTGAGGCACTGTATCAAAGGCTTTCTGACAATCCAAAAATATGCAGTCTGCCCACCCTTCTCTTTCTTGCCTTATTTTTGTTGCCTGGTCGTGTGTGTGTGTGTGTGTGTGTATGTGTGTGTATGTGTATGTGTGTGTGTGTGTGTGTGTGTGTGTGTGTGTGTGTGTGTGTGTGTGTGTGTGTGTGTGTGTGTGTGTGTGTGTGCTCGCGCACATGTTGGTGAAATTCGTCTTTTTCTGCCTTAGGGACAGCTAACTCTTCCACTCCCCCAAGAGTTTTGTCCTGGACTTGGCGAAACTTAGCCTCACTATTTTCTGCAAGAGATACCATGGCCTGCAGAAGGTGGCTTGTGCTGTAGGTGGTAGCTTGTGTTCCAGGAGACGGCTTAAGCTCCAGGAGGTGACTTAAGCTGCTGGAGGTGACTTAAGCTGCTGGAGGTGACTTAAGCTGCTGGAGGTGACTTAAGCTGCTGGAGGTGACTTAAGCTGCTGGAGGTGACTTAAGCTGCAGGAGGTGACTTAAGCTGCTGGAGGTGACTTAAGCTGCTGGAGGTGACTAAAGCTGCAGGAGGTGACTTAAGCTGCTGGAGGTGACTTAAGCTCCAGGAGGTGACTTAAGCTGCTGGAGGTGACTAAAGCTGCTGGAGGTGACTTAAGCTGCAGGAGGTGACTTAAGCTGCTGGAGGTGACTTAAGCTGCTGGAGGTGACTTAAGCTGCTGGAGGTGACTTAAGCTGCAGGAGGTGACTTAAGCTGCTGGAGGTGACTAAAGCTGCTGGAGGTGACTAAAGCTGCAGGAGGTGACTTAAGCTGCTGGAGGTGACTTAAGCTCCAGGAGGTGACTTAAGCTGCTGGAGGTGACTTAAGCTGCTGGAGGTGACTTAAGCTGCAGGAGGTGACTTAAGCTGCTGGAGGTGACTTAAGCTCCAGGAGGTGACTTAAGCTGCTGGAGGTGACTTAAGCTGCTGGAGGTGACTTAAGCTGCTGGAGGTGACTTAAGCTGCTGGAGGTGACTTAAGCTGCTGGAGGTGACTAAAGCTCCAGGAGGTGACTTAAGCTGCTGGAGGTGACTAAAGCTGCTGGAGGTGACTAAAGCTGCTGGAGGTGACTTAAGCTGCTGGAGGTGACTTAAGCTGCTGGAGGTGACTAAAGCTGCTGGAGGTGACTTAAGCTGCTGGAGGTGACTTAAGCTGCTGGAGGTGACTTAAGCTGCTGGAGGTGACTTAAGCTGCAAGAGGTGACTTAAGCTGCAGGAGGTGACTTAAGCTATAAGAGGTGACTTAAGCTGCAAGAGGTGACTTAAGCTGCAAGAGGTGACTTAAGCTGCTGGAGGTGACTTAAGCTGCTGGAGGTGACTTAAGCTGCTGGAGGTGACTTAAGCTGCTGGAGGTGACTTAAGCTGCAGGTGACTTAAGCTGCTGGAGGTGACTTAAGCTGCTGGAGGTGACTTAAGCTGCTGGAGGTGACTTAAGCTGCAGGAGGTGACTTAAGCTGCTGGAGGTGACTTAAGCTGCTGGAGGTGACTTAAGCTGCTGGAGGTGACTTAAGCTGCTGGAGGTGACTTAAGCTGCAGGAGGTGACTTAAGCTGCTGGAGGTGACTTAAGCTGCAGGAGGTAACTTAAGCTGCAAGAGGTGACTTAAGCTGCAAGAGGTGACTTAAGATGCAAGAGGTGACTTAAGCTGCAAGAGGTGACTTAAGATGCAAGAGGTGACTTAAGATGCAAGAGGTGACTTAAGATGCAAGAGGTGACTTAAGCTGCAAGAGGTGACTTAAGCTGCTGGAGGTGACTTAAGCTGCAAGAGGTGACTTAAGCTGCAGGAGGTAACTTAAGCTGCAAGAGGTGACTTAAGCTGCAAGAGGTGACTTAAGATGCAAGAGGTGACTTAAGCTGCTGGAGGTGACTTAAGCTGCAAGAGGTGACTTAAGCTGCTGGAGGTGACTTAAGCTGCAAGAGGTGACTTAAGCTGCTGGAGGTGACTTAAGCTGCAAGAGGTGACTTAAGCTGCTGGAGGTGACTTAAGCTGCAAGAGGTGACTTAAGCTGCAAGAGGTGACTTAAGCTGCAAGAGGTGACTTAAGCTGCCAGAGGTGACTTAAGCTGCCAGAGGTGACTTAAGCTGCAAGAGGTGACTTAAGCTGCAAGAGGTGACTTAAGCTGCCAGAGGTGACTTAAGCTGCTGGAGGTGACTTAAGCTGCAAGAGGTGACTTAAGCTGCCAGAGGTGACTTAAGCTGCTGGAGGTGGCAGGAACATCAACATTAGCAGCTTTCTCCGAGAGATATCCATCAATACAGCACACAAATACAGCATACACCTTATTACCCTGACTCCACAATACAGCCGATACAGCAAGAGACACACCCTTGACCTCAGAAATGGTTGACTGATGCATCAGTCTTTGTATATCACAACAATAATGTATATGTATTCCTACATTACTGTATGTGTATCACTACATTATGTGGCAGCCTACATGGAGTTGTACTCACACAGGCATGTGTACTCACCTAGTTATACTTGTGGGGGGTTGAGCTTCGGCTCTTTGGTCCCGTCTCTCAACTACGTGTGTTCAGAAAGGGAAATGTGAACTCCGCCTCACGGTTCTCAAGATCATTGAGTGCCGCTGGCTAATCACCGGTTAGTAGAACGCTAGCCAGTTGAACCCGCTTGCGTTCTACTCGCGTTCAACTCGCGTTCTAGTCGCGTTCTAGTCGTGTTCTACTCGCTCTCCCGCGGACCGGTCATTCAATATTCGTGTAGAATTTTAACAGCCAGCTTTATCACAAGTATTCACATATAGTCCACCCTATCACTTGGATTGATCGGTAGAGCAACGACCTTGCTTTTTGCAGGTCGGCGTTCGATCCCCGACGGTCATTGTAGGACACCCACAGTACAGGGACACCCACAGTACAGTCACACCACAGTACAGTCACACCCACAGTACAATCACACCCACGGTACAGGGACACCCACGGTACAATCACACCCACGGTACAGGGACACCCACGGTACAGTCACACCCACAGTACAGTCACACCCACAGTACAATCACACCCACAGTACAGTCACACCCACAGTACAGTCACACCCACAGTACAGTCACACCCACAGTACAGTCACACCCACAGTACAGTCACACCCACAGTACAGTCACACCCACGGTACAGTCACCCACAGTACAGTCACACCCACGGTACAGTCACACCCACGGTACAGGGACACCCACAGTACAGGGA
This sequence comes from Procambarus virginalis, assembly GCA_020271785.1. NCBI lineage: Eukaryota > Metazoa > Arthropoda > Malacostraca > Decapoda > Cambaridae > Procambarus > Procambarus virginalis. Next base: position 3,378,005 of record WNGS01092210.1, read on the forward strand.
CACCCACAGTACAGGGACACCCACAGTACAGGGACACCCACAGTACAGTCACACCCACAGTACAGTCACACCCACAGTACAGTCACACCCACAGTACAGTCACACCCACAGTACAGTCACACCCACGGTACAGGGACACCCACAGTACAGGGACACCCACAGTACAGGGACACCCACAGTACAGTCACACCCACAGTACAATCACACCCACAGTACAGTCACACCCACAGTACAGTCACACCTACAGTACAATCACACCCACAGTACAGTCACACCTACAGTACAATCACACCCACAGTACAATCACACCCACAGTACAGTCACACCCACAGTACAGTCACACCCACAGTACAGTCACACCCACAGTACAGGGACACCCACAGTACAGTCACACCCACAGTACAATCACACCCACAGTACAGTCACACCACAGTACAGTCACACCCACAGTACAGGGACACCCACAGTACAGTCACACCCACAGTACAATCACACCCACAGTACAGTCACACCCACAGTACAGTCACACCCACAGTACAATCACACCCACAGTACAGTCACACCCACAGTACAGTCACACCCACAGTACAATCAACCCACAGTACAGTCACACCCACAGTACAATCACACCACCAGTACAGGGACACCCACAGTACAGTCACACCCACGGTACAGTCACACCCACAGTACAGTCACACCCAGTACAGTCACACCACAGTACAATCACACCCACAGTACAGTCACACCTACAGTACAATCAAACCCACAGTACAATCACACCCACAGTACAGTCACACCCACAGTACAGGGACACCCACAGTACAGTCACACCCACAGTACAGTCACACCCACAGCACAGTCACACCCACGGTACAGGGACACCCACAGTACAGGGACACCCACAGTACAGGGACACCCACAGTACAG
>WNGS01092210.1:3404928-3410782 GCA_020271785.1 Procambarus virginalis
CGAGAGGCCTCCATATTGCTGTCTTGGCGTTGTGGGGGTTGTCGCCCCCCGTGTGAGTCCTGACCTGGCCAGCAACTGTCTGAGGACCACCGCCCCACAGTGGAGCCCCACAGTGGAGCCCCACAGGGGGCCCCACAGTGGAGCCCACAGTGGAGCTCCACAGTGGAGCCCCAGTGGAGCCCCACAGTGGAGCCCCACAGGGAGCCCCACAGTGGAGCCCCACAGGGAGCCCCACAGTGGAGCCCCACAGTGGAGCCCCACAGTGGAGCCCCACAGGGGGCCCCACAGTGGAGCCCCACAGTGGAGCCCCACAGTGGAGCCCCACAGGGAGCCCCACAGTGGAGCCCCACAGTGGGCCCCACAGTGGAGCCCCACAGTGGAGCCCCACAGTGGAGCCCCACAGGGAGCCCCACATTGGAGCCCCACAGGGAGCCCCACAGTGGAGCCCCACAGGGGAGCCCCACAGTGGAGCCCCACAGTGGAGCCCCACAGTGGAGCCCCACAGGGGAGCCCCACAGTGGAGCCCCACAGTGGAGCCCCACAGTGGAGCCCCACAGGGAGCCCCACAGGGAGCACCACAGTGGAGCCCCACAGTGGAGCCCCACAGGGGAGCCCCACAGTGGAGCCCCACAGTGGAGCCCCACAGTGGAGCCCCACAGTGGAGCCCCACAGGGGAGCCCCACAGTGGAGCCCCACAGGGGAGCCCCACAGGGAAACTTTACCGATTGCTTTGAAATTTTGATACAACGTTGCATTCGAATAGGCGCGTCTTTTTATATACCTACTGTATAGATGCCACCCCTGTGACAGGTAAAAACATGCGTTTTTTAAAAATCAGCGCCATCTGTTGCACATAACAGCAACATGCACGCTTTACTAAATATGTCACGAATTCCATTTCAATGTTTCCGATTGCGTTGATAAATTTTATTTTCATAGATTTCGATTTATTTTATTTTTTATTGAATTATTTTGTGTGACATTGTGTTGGAATTGAGCTGTGTTGTTTACCATACCGTTCATTTCGTAAGTTTAAGTATAGATGCCACACCTGTGACAGGTAAAACTATGCTTTTCTTGAAAAACAGCGCCATCTGTTGCATGTAAGAGCAACACACATGCTATACTAAATATGTTACAATTGCATTTCAGTGTTTCTGATTGCTCTGATAAATAGAATTTTCATAGATTTTGATTTATTTTAATTTTGATTTATTATTTTGTGTGAATTGCGTTGGAATTGAGCTGCGTTGTTTACCAGACCGTTCATTTCGTGAGTATAGTTTATTTTTTTATTTTTTCCTATTATCATTTCATTTTTTAACTTTTCTTATATTTCAGTGATGGGAACATCAGATCACTTGATATTCCTAATTTTCTGATGGGAACATCAGACCATTTGGGGGGCATCGGACGAGGGAGTGGGGAGGTGGGGATGACGAGGGACGGGGAGATGGTGAGGAGGACGAGGGGATATGGCAGGAGGTAATGGTGGGAAGGACGAGGGGACAGGGGAGCTTGGGATAGTGGGGACGAGGGGATGGGGGAATGGAGAATGGTGGGGAGGACAAAGAGACAGGGGAGTGGGGCATGGTGGGAAGGAAGAGGGGACGGTGGAGTGGGGAATGGTGGGGAGGACGAGGAGACGGGTGAGGAGAGTATGGTGGGGAGGACTGGGGGACAGGGAAGGTTGCTGTGGCTCAGTAACGCACATGTGTAGCTGAGCCACAGCAACGCGTGGCCGGGTACTGCTAGTCTTTAAATATATAGCAAGTGATAGTGAAACTTGGCGGTTGGATAACATAGACTTTTAAGTTATTTGGTAATATATTTAGCAGCCGGAACAATGGCAACTGGGGAAAAAATAATAAATATGACTGCGTCGCTGGAAGCTTCACACAACAGCATCACGTCAACAGGGACCTTAGTGAGAAAGGAGTCAACATCCAGGCTTAACAGCTTTAGCTAACAGCTAACAGCTTAACAGCTGCAGTCCATGTTCAGACTATTACTTGTAAAGTCTTGGGAGTGTTTAATGTGCGAGTCTGAGAAAACACCCATGAAGAGGGACAATATATTACTAAGCTATTAGGCTGTCTTATAAGAAAAAGAACCTCTGCTCGAAATAATGGGTTGTAAGGGAATACCAACCGCATGGGTTCAGGTTACCATAGCAATACGGTAAGCTTGGGTTATTGACCTTAACCTTTACCAGGAGCTCAATCACATATTTGTTCTTACCAATGTTTCTGACTTTTGTATTGAATTCTGAAGCAACCGACACGAGCGGATCTCTAGTCAGCTTTTCATAGGTATCTGTGTCCGATTGTAATGCCTCTGCTTATTGGCAGTGATCTGTTTTGTTGAGAATTGCTATTTTACCCCTTTTCTTCTATTGAGAATTACTAGTAACTACCCCCTTTCATCTATTGAGAATTACTAGTTACTACCCCCTTTCATCTATTGAGAATTACTAGTAACTACCCCCTTCATCTATTGAGAATTACTAGTAACTACCCCCTTTCATCTATTGAGAATTACTAGTACTACCCCCTTTCATCTATTGAGAATTACTAGTAACTACCCCCTTCATCTATTGAGAATTACTAGTAACTACCCCCTTTCATCTATTGAGAATTACTAGTAACTACCCCCTTTCATCTATTGAGAATTACTAGTTACTACCCCCTTTCATCTATTGAGAATTACTATTTACTACCCTCTTTCATAGGATTTGATAAATATAATTTTATTCTTCTTTTTGAGATTCATAAGTGCTCATTGATATCGTTTAGGGACACCCACATTATTAGCAAAACATTCGTCGATTGGTAGTAACATCTTACCCTTAAGACATACCCAACGATGTAAGCCAACGCATGATTCCTCTTACTCTTCATTGACTGACAGAAGCTGAGCTGTGACTGAGAGAGCCCGGTCGACGTAAGCGTTTACAACAGTCACAGCTTTGGATGGAAGCAAGTCGATGAAGAACTCTGGAGGGTAAGGCAGGTCTTAGTCAACGATGGCTTCTCTAACGGTTGTGTTGAAGACGTCATCAAAAGAAAGGTGAAACGCCATGCAACCTCTGAAGAGTCACCTAAACCAACACTTGTACCCCTATTAAGCTGTTTTACATTAACTTAGGTAAGGCCCTTAGGTAAGACAACAGGCCCACGCCTGTTGTCTTAGGTAATCCAGTAGGATTTCCTTCACCAGGTTCACCCTAGCAGTCCCCGTGGAGCAGTGGTAAAACACTCGCCGGAGCTTCGCGAGCGCTATGGACTGGGTTCGTATCCTGGCCGGGGAGGATTGACTGGGCGCCAATCCATAACTGAAGCCTCTGTTCACCCAGCAGGGAATGGGTAAGGACTGGTTAAACGTTTTTGCGGGTCGTATTCTAGGGAAAATTAGGTTTAAGAACCTGCCCAAGACGTTATGTTTACTAGTGGCTTTACAAGAATGTAAGAACTCTTGTACATATCAATAAATAAATAAATAAATAAAATAAAATAAAGATTGTCAGATGCCACTGAAGAGGACAGGAAGCCTGGTACAGCAATTTGTGCTGCTGTGCGAACACCGAGGCCCCCGAGTCTGACAGGAAGGGAGGCTGGTTTCCACTGTGAGTCGCTGAGAGAAAAGGTGAGGGCATTTCTATCAATGATTTCAGTAAGCGGTCGTACTCCTCTAGCCTAAGGCTATCTTCTTGAGGTTATCTTGAGATGATTTCGGGGCTTTTTTTAGTGTCCCCGCGGCCCGGTCCTCGACCAGGCCTCCACTCCCAGGAAGCAGCCCGTGACAGCTGACTAACACCCAGGTACCTATTTTACTGCTAGGTAACAGGGGCATAGGGTGAAAGAAACTTTGCCCATTGTTTCTCGCCGGCGCCTGGGATCGAACCCAGGACCACAGGATCACAAGTCAGCGTGCTGTCCGCTCGGCCGACCGGCTCCTACCGGCTAGTGAAAGATGCTGAACATCTAAGAAAGTAAGTCAACCTGGGGATTGACAAACTTCTCATTATGAAGGGAAGGAAATTTTGAGGACAAAGCACCAAGCCATTACGACTATATAGCACTGGGAAGGGGTCAGGATAAAGATTTGGGATGGGACGTGGGGAAGGAATGGTTCCCAACCACTTGTAGACGGTCGGGGGATTGAACGCCGACTTGCATGAAGCGAGACCGTCGCTTCACGGTCTCATTATGAGGTAAAGTGTACATACATATATACTAGGGAAAGTACATATAGATATACTGAACATAAATATCAATGCTTGCTTCAGGTTCTAAGGGAACCAGCGTAGGATAACAGCTATTAACTCAGCTGGAAATGTTCATTTAGAAGCACAGTTTGTACTTCCACTGAGCAGTTGTCTTAGTTAGAAAACGTTGTTTTAACAATAAAATGCTGGAAGCCTTATTAGCTGCCTTATTCTTAAATAAAAATGAAAGGAAATAGTTTGCAGAGTAAAATGACCAAGCTCGCCAGAGGACGATTTAGCACGTGAGTTATGTTAAGATTCAAGTCTCCCGGAAGGTCTTACTGTGTTGAAGAGAAAGCAGAGGAGAATGTATAAAAAAATTAATAATAAAAAGCTCTTCACAGTTCTCTAGAGAGCTGTATGAAGACAAAGTGTATTACGTTGATACAACTGTATGTGTATGGCACGTTGTGGTGTGAGTGTAGAGAGACAGTGTAGTGAAGTGTAGGTGACACAGTGTAAAGACACAGAGACAGTGTAGTGTAGTCTTGAGGAAGTGTAGGTGACAGTGTAGAGAGACAGTGTAGTGAAGTGTTAGGGAAGTGTAGGTGACAGTGTAGAGACACAGAGACAGTGTAGTGAAGTCTTAAGGAAGTGTTATTCAATGAACATGTACTTGTAGGAAGGAAATTATTGTCGGCGGTGACTTAAACAATTAATGTGTAACCTGTTTATTATGGAACATCCGCTCATGATAAACTATATGCAAATGTCTGCTTGTTCTGGCATGTGGAAACACATACAGTTTTCTTCATTAATTCTTAAAGCCTTATGTTAAAGAAGACCAGAATATATTGATGATAATATAAATAGTGGAAACTATAATTTAAGATATTAACAAAAATATTAATAAATATTACCTTCAAAAATATTAAAATATTAATTCAAACTTTAGGAAGTTTACAAAGCAATTGTACAGATTAAAAAAAAATATTGTATAGTTTAAGGATCGCAATATCATAAAAAATTACTTCTAAAAAATGCACCAGGGTAATTAAAAAGAGTTTTGGAATATAATCCTGTGTTTAGCTTAAGAAAGAATCTTACTGACTTCCCTCACCCTATATACACGCCACCTCTCAAACTGTGTGATATATATGTCTAAATTAATGTCTTTACTCAGCTTCCGACTCGGAATCAGCTATATCTATAAAATCGAATATCTGTCTGTCAAAAGTCCCAGGCCAGATGCTCGAGGCCAGTCTCACTCAACTTTCCAAAATGAGAAATGTTGAGTAGGGGAGTGTCATAGGCCAGACGGGGTTCGTTCATGTGATATACTTTAAAAAAAAAACATCGGCCTCTAGTTCAAACCCCCTCCCCCCCCTCCCCTCAGTGTGTGATTTTTACGAGGTCTAACATGAAATCGCGGATATGATCTCCGTAGAGTGTTGAAGCAACTCCCCCCCCCTCCCCGTTTACCCAAGATATCATGATTTACTCGAAAACGACGAACTGAATGAAGATAGTGAGTAGCGGAGACGGTTATAGTGCTAAAGATAGTGAACAGTTAAGGTGGTTTTGGTGATGAAAATATTATATACGGTGAAGATAATGTGAAGAGGAGGAGAGAGAGAGAGAGAGAGA
>WNGS01092210.1:3411782-3429061 GCA_020271785.1 Procambarus virginalis
TAATCTGTGGTAAGGTAAGGGAAGAGACACAAAACACAATAATAAACAATGACATTTAATTAATCTAAAAAAAGCAAAGTAAAATAAAGACAATTTCTTGGCTGAGTAAATGTGCAAGACAACAAGTAAAAAAATAACTGAACACAGAAATGAATTACGTTAACGGGAGGATAAATGACATACAATATAAAAATAGTGCTGGGAATATATGCGCTAGCTATAAACCTTTATTTGATCACACGAGGTGAGCCAACTAGATGTTCATAGTGTGAGAGCACGATTTATTCTGATGATGGTGCGGCCAGCCGACCTCGACGTTGCCTTGGCTTGGAACGTGGTTGGAGAAGGACTGAAGTGGGTGTTCTCGAACGGCCAATGAGAATGCAGGACGGCCGGCAACAGGTAGTTTGGCTGGGACTGCAGCAGTTGCGGGTCGGTGCGGCGGCCAGGTGTGCAGGAATGGGGGGAGGGGGAGTTGCAGGTGCGTGTGGCTGTCTTGATATATACGTTTAAGCCACTGTAAAACGTATCTTGAATATTGTGTAGAACGTGATGATAATAAGAAAGAGCAGGCTAAATCTCTGGGAAGAGATTATCGTCACAATATATAGTTATATATAAACTCGGCTATAACCGAGCGCGCAACATTACAGCAGCGTCGTAGTATAAGCAACACACTAATATAATAATAACAACCAAGATTAATGTCATGTAACTGATAAATAACGTCAAATGCAGCTTGAGTGTTAAACTTAACCTGAGGGAGGTGTACTCTTGGACGCTGCCGGCGACACCAAGGACACACTCACCAAGGTTAACATGTTGTGTAACCTTAACAATATTTCTTGAATATGTATAACATGATCGTATAAGTGTTATTGTGTAGACAGTTAGATGTACTGTGGTTTAAGTTATGTTTGGTTAGGTTAGGATAGGTTAGGTTACGTCTGGTTAGGTTAGTTTAGTTTAGTTTAAATTTAGTTTAGTTTAGGTTAGGTTAGGTTAGTGTAGGTTAGGTAAGGTTAGGTTAAGTTAGGTTAGGTTAGAATAGTTTAGGTTAGGTTAGGTTTTTGGTTAGGTTATTTTAAGTTAGGTTTGGCTAGGTTAGGTAAGGTTATATTAGGTACTTTGTACATGAATGATAAATGCAGATATTCGGCTCAACAAGCAATGAACATAATCTTTTTTTAAAGTCATTAAGGCTTACTATGGAAGCAATTACATTAAAATGATCTTAAAATTTAAATTATTCGATTTAATTAAGTAAATTGTATCATGAATTTCCAACATTCCTAACATACATATCAAAATATTGTGCCTTTCCTGTACTCACCTAGTTGTGCTTGCTGGGTTCGAGCTCTGGCTCTATGGTCCCGCCTCTGGACTGTCAGTCAACAGGTGTACAGGTTCCTGAGCCTACTGGGCTCCATCATATCTACATTTGAAACTGTGTATGGAGTCAGCCTCCACCACATCACTGTCTAGTACATGTGCAGATTATCTCACTGTATCCCGTGGCTTTGAAGGCCTTGATAACATGTTATGTCACTGTACTTAGTCTACACTGTACTTGGTCTACACTGTACTTAGTCTACACTGGACTTGGTCTACACTGTACTTAGTCTACACTGGACTTGGTCTACACTGTACTTAGTCTACACTGGACTTGGTCTACACTGTACTTAGTCTACACTGGACTTGGTCTACACTGTACTTAGTCTACACTGGACTTGGTCTACACTGTACTTAGTCTACACTGTACTTAGTCCACACTGTACTTAGTCTACACTGGACTTGGTCTACACTGTACTTAGTCTACATTGGACTTGGTCTACACTGTACTTAGTCTACACTGGACTTGGTCTACACTGTACTTAGTCTACACTGTACTTAGTCCACACTGTACTTAGCCTACACTGGACTTGGTCTACACTGTACTTAGTCTACACTTGACTTGGTCTACACTGTACTTAGTCTACACTGGACTTAGTCTACACTGACCCAGGCTTCATAATCTGCGACTCGAGGCGGACTCATAATGTGAAACAGATCGTAAATTCTTCCTGTTAATACATTTTTTCTCTCATGATTCTGTTTTAACTTTTCCAATCCCTTCACCATAGTCCCGCGACGCTACCTCAGCTTTTAGTTCTAAGAAATTTATTTGCGACTAAAAAGTAATGAGAGGTGTGTGGGGGGGGGGGGATAGGTGGTAAATGAAAGCCTAAAGGGTCTAGAATCTTAACCTGTCGCGCTAACTACCGACCCAATTAGAGAGGCAGGTGTTGTAACAACCTCTCCCAGAATGGCAGGTGTTGTAACAACCTCACCAAGAGTGGCAGGTGTTGTAACAACCTCTCCCAGAATGGCAGGTGTTGTAACAACCTCACCAAGAGAGGCAGGTGTTGTAACAACCTCACCAAGAGTGGCAGGTGTTGTAAAAACCTCTCCCAGAGTGGCAGGTGTTGTAACAACCTCACCAAGAGTGGCAGGTGTTGTAACAACCTCACCAAGAGTGGCAGGTGTTGTAACAACCTCTCCAAGAGAGGCAGGTGTTGTAACAACCTCTTCAAGAGAGGCAGGTGTTGTAACAACCTCTCCCAGAGTGGCAGGTGTTGTAACAACCTCAACAAGAGAGGCAGGTGTTGTAACAACCTCTCCCAGAGTGGCAGGTGTTGTAACAACTTCACCAAGAGTGGCAGGTGTTGTAACAACCTCACCAAGAGTGGCAGGTGTTGTAACAACCTCACCAAGAGAGGCAGGTGTTGTAACAACCTCTCCCAGAGTGGCAGGTGTTGTAACAACCTCTCCCAGAGTGGCAGGTGTTGTAACAACCTCACCAAGAGTGGCAGGTGTTGTAACAACCTTACCAAGAGTGGCAGGTGTTGTAACAACCTCAGCAAGAGAGGCAGGTGTTGTAACAACCTCTCCCAGAGAGGCAGGTGTTGTAACAACCTCACCAAGAGTGGCAGGTGTTGTAACAACCTCTCCCAGAGAGGCAGGTGTTGTAACAACCTCACCAAGAGTGGCAGGTGTTGTAACAACCTCACCAAGAGTGGCAGGTGTTGTAACAACCTCTCCCAGAGTGGCAGGTGTTGTAACAACCTCTCCAAGAGAGGCAGGTGTTGTAACAACCTCTCCAAGAGAGGCAGGTGTTGTAACAACCTCTCACAGAGTGGCAGGTGTTGTAACAACCTCACCAAGAGAGGCAGGTGTTGTAACAACCTCAACAAGAGAGGCAGGTGTTGTAACAACCTCACCAAGAGAGGTAGGTGTTGTAACAACTTCTCCAAGAGAGGCAGGTGTTGTAACAACCTCAACAAGAGAGGCAGGTGTTGTAGTAACCTCACCAAGAGAGGCAGGTGTTGTAACAACCTCACCAAGAGAGGCAGGTGTTGTAACAACCTCACCAAGAGAGGCAGGTGTTGTAACAACCTCACCAAGAGAGGCAGGTGTTGTAACAACCTCACCAAGAGAGGCAGGAGTTGTAACAACCTCTCCAAGAGAGGCAGGTGTTGTAACCTCACCAAAAGAGGCAGGTGTTGTAACAACCTCACCAAGAGAGGCAGGTGTTGTAACAACCTCACCAAGAGAGGCGGAGCTGGCAGCCATAACCCCAAAAATAGGTAACCTCACATTATTAGAGAGTCATTTGTTTCTTGCACTAACCCCTCAGCTACTCAAGTAGGTAACCTCAAGATCACCTCAAGATAACCTTTTTCATCAGGCTCCACGCCCCTATTGCTCCCTTCCCTCAGTCGCCCTTACCTCTGTGGGTGACATTGTCGCCATTCTCCACCCTGTGTTGATGTCTCTCAAACCTGATGACGAGAAATTGTAATCCCATTTCCATGGCGAAATGGGATTACAATTTAGTAATTTCTACTCCAGTCCCAACAGACAAAACATATGTTACATCCATTGCGTAAATCGTAGAGCTTTTGGTGTATCCGGTGAGTAATACTGCATAAATGTTTTGTAATATATATATTATACATGTTCTTAACTACATTTTTTATTACTCATAATATGCAATATATCTATGCAGAGACATGTTCCAGTGATGACACATCTTAAATAGCTAACACAGTTGAAGGTTGAGACGATAGTTATTGGTCTGTTGGGCGACGTGTGTCAGGCCACCAGCATCACCACCACTATCACCATCACCACCAGCACGACCAACACCATCATCATCACCACGAACATCACCACCAGCATCACCACCAGCATCACCATCACCACCAGCATCACCACCACCATCATCACCACCACCATCATCACCACCATCATCACCACCACCATCATCACCACCATTACTACGAACATCACCAGCAGCATCATCACCACCATCATCACCACCAGCACGACCAACACCATCATCATCACCACGAACATCACGACCACCATCATCACCAGCACCATCATCACCACCAGCATCCCTATAAGCATCACCACCACCATCCCTAATATTACTGTCTGTACGCACCGCTCGTAATATCTGGTACAGTGTTAAATATGGTCTAGGGACAAGGTATCTAAATATGATATACGAGTGCGCCGTGATATAGTACAAGACAAGAAAAATATAACACTAGGTTATAGACATAGGCACAATGTATATATATATATATATATATATATATATATATATATATATATATATATACATATATATGAAAATGTGAGTTTTCATTCGCATATAGTCCTGGGGATCCTGGGGACCATTCAGGCTTGTTCGCATATATATATATATATATATATATATATATATATATATATATATATATATATATATATATATATATATATATATATATATATATATATATATATATATATATATATATATATATATATATATATATATATATATATATTATAATATAATTAACAAACTAAAGGCATGTAATATCACTACTATACAACATTTAAAAGTTTCTTTAAAAACTGTACGATCCTACTCAAGTTCAGAGGTCCCTAACCTTGGTGGAAATATAGTGTACTGTTTAAGGTAAGAAATACAATTATTCTTAAAACTAACCGTTCTTATTATCCGTCACCAGTACTATATACAGCTCACTACTGGGTCACCCGGAGCATCACTAGCCCTCACGCTAGCTCCAGTTATGGCGACGTCTTCAAGCGTTCCCACCTTCTTAGTGCACTCGCTAGTACACTCAACTAGTGAAGTTTTCAGCGCTCAACTAGCCACACTGGCTAGTACCTTCCAAGAGTGAAGCTCACAGCGCTCAACTAGCCACACTGGCTAGCATCTTCCAAGAGTGAAGCTCACAGCGCTCAACTAGCCCTACTGGCTAGTACCTTCCAAGAGTGAAGCTCACAGCGCTCAACTAGCCACACTGGCTAGTACCTTCCAAGAGTGAAGCTCTCAGCGCTCAACTAGCCCCACTGGCTAGTACCTTCCAAGAGTGAAGCTCTCAGCGCTCAACTAGCCCCACTGGCTAGCTCGTCTCAAGGTGGACCAAAGTACTCCTTCACTCTCCCTGCTTCACTCCTCCCCATCACCTGTCCCTGGCAGCTGGTCACCTCCCAACACAACAGACCACAAGATGGGACACTAATATTAATGTGAGGGGCAACTGTTGTAGTTCAGAACCTGGATCATAGATGGCGCCGAGGTCCGTCACAAGCACCAACCAAAGTCGTGTGTCCTTGTGGACCTCTAATTGCCCCAAGCATGGTTATTGAACGATGGCTGTCGTGTGCCCATTGTCAGGGAGCCAATCATCTTGAGAGCCAAGGTATACCACTCCAGCCGGGGGCAGCCGAGGGTCAGGTACAGGGACACATCACAGGTCAGGTGCTGCTCTGTGGCTAATTCTTGTCCCTGACTGTTTGTGTTCCAAGAGGACTGGACGGGACTCGAAGCACCTGGCCCAATAGTTGCGTCTATTCTAGTCAGGGACGTTGTAACGAGAAGTGGGTACATTTAGTCTATCAGGCAATAGACATTCTTCATGCCACTAACGTGACGTGTTCGTATTTACTTGTGATGGTTCCGAGGATCAACCTGCCCTGAAGGCCCGGTCTCTCACCAGGCCTTCCCTCTCAAGGCAACTAACTGCAAACTTTTCATCACATAATCCACCAACGCTCGGAATCATATTTGGAAAGTTATATTGATATTAAGTAATTAACTTGGGATCCCTCGAGGCATTGATATTAAGTAATTAACTTGGGATCCTTCGAGGTATAGACAGAGAGACTACTGAGTGAGCCTTCGTGATCCTGTGACATTCAGAAGTCCAAGGGGAGGTAAACGCCAGAAGGAGGATAAGTGAACTTTGGTTGAGGTTTGGGAGAGTTCCCGCATAATGTATGTGTATAAACTCTCCACAAACACCTGCATTGTTGGAATTAACTCTGATGCCTGATATGTCTGTGTGTGTGTACTCGCCTTGTTGTGCTTGTGGGGGTGGAGCTCTGGCTCTTTGGTCCCGCCTCTCAACTGTAAATCAACTGATATACACGTTCCAGAGCCTGTTGGGCTCAATCCACACTTGAAACTGTGTATGGAGTCAGCCTTCACTACATCACTTCCTAATGCATTCCATTTGTCTACTACTCTGACACTAAATTTTTGTTGTAATGTCACTGTGCCTCATTTGGGCACTCAGTTTCCACCTGACTTCCCTAGTGCGTGTGCCCCCTTGTGTTAAATAGTCTATCTATATCTATCCTATCAATTCCTCTTGAGAATCTTGTATGTGGTGATCATGTCCCCCTTAAATCTTCTGTCTTCCAGCGACGTGAGGTTTAATTCCCGTAGTCTCTCCTCGTATCTCATACCCCTCAGTTCGAGTACTAGTCTGGTGGCAAACCTTTGAACCTTTTCCAGTTTAGTCTTATGCTTGACTAGATATGGACTCCATGCTGGGGCTGCATACTCCAGGATTGGTCTGACATATGTAGTATACAAAGTTCTGAATGATTCCTTGCACAAGTTTCTAAATGCCGTTCTAATGGAGATGTATATGTATGTATGTATGTATGGTGGAAAGAGTGACACAGGTGACGCAAGTGGTTGTGCGAGATCGAGCCCCACCTTGGTGCTGGCTGAATCATCTTCATCAATCTATCCCTCGATTCATCTGTGCATTATATTGCACTAATTGAGAGCTGCTCATCAGCAATGAGTTGATTTGTTTACACACCCACACCTCACATTTTTGTGTTCCATTCTTGTTGCGTAAACTGTCCGAGTGACAGGTGATTTGTGGGGGACAGTTTGGTGCCTCGCTGTGCATGGCTATATGGGATGACCTGACCATCCTATGGAGCTCCTGTCCCCCAGTTCTACACACCGGCGCTGACTAGGAAGCTGAGGTAATGATCACTTGTCATTCACATGTTAAGTGAGGGATTTGTTCCCGCGCGGAACTACATTAGTCGAACAGTTAGTTAGTTAACAAACTAGCAGTTAGTTAACTGTTAGTTATCAGTTAGTTAGACGGTTATGTGTCCCTCTGATGCGATATTAAGTTTATCGACACCAATCTCGAGCCGAACCACCAACCTGTGTAAATTGAGTCATTGAGTTAATGAGTGAACTTATGTTAATAGTTACACATGTGTTTCCCCCTGAAACCTCTTCCAAGTCTTGCCTTTGGTGTCCTTAATCACCTCTAATTGCTTCTAATAATAAGCCATGATATGGACGAGTTGTGAGGAGGGCCCGGGCGAGAGGCCTCCATATTGCTGTCTTGGCGTTGTGGAGGTTGTCGCCCCCGTGTGAGTCCTGACCTGGCCAGCAGCTGTCTGAGGATCACCGCCCCACAGTGGAGCCCCACAGTGGAGCCCCACAGTGGAGCCCCACAGTGGAGCCCCACAGTGGAGCCCCACAGTGGAGCCCCACAGTGGAGCCTCACAGTGGAGCCCCACAGTGGAGCCTCACAGTGGAGCCCCACAGTGGAGCCCCACAGTGGAGCCCCACAGTGGAGCCCCACAGTGGAGCCTCACAGTGGAGCCCCACAGTGGAGCCCCACAGTGGAGCCCCACAGTGGAGCCCCACAGTGGAGCCCCACAGTGGAGCCCCACAGGGGAGCCCCACAGGGGAGCCCCACAGTGGAGCCCCACAGTGGAGCCCCACAGTGGAGCCCCACAGTGGAGCCCCACAGTGGAGCCCCACAGGGGAGCCCCACAGTGGAGCCCCACAGTGGAGCCCCACAGTGGAGCCCCACAGTGGAGCCCCACAGTGGAGCCCCACAGTGGAGCCCCACAGGGGAGCCCCACAGTGGAGCCCCACAGTGGAGCCCCACAGTGGAGCCCCACAGGGGAGCCCCACAGTGGAGCCCCACAGTGGAGCCCCACAGTGGAGCCCCACAGTGGAGCCCCACAGGGGAGCCCCACAGTGGAGCCCCACAGTGGAGCTCCACAGGGGAGCCCCACAGTGGAGCCCCACAGGGGAGCCCCACAGGGGAGCCCCACAGGGGAGCCCCACAGGGGAGCCCCACAGGGGAAACTTTACCGATTGCTTTGAAATTTTGATACAACGTTGCATTCGAATAGGCGCGTCTTTTTATATACCTACTGTATAGATGCCACCCCTGAGACAGGTAAAAACATGCGTTTTTGAAAAATCAGCGCCATCTGTTGCCCATAACAGCAACATGCACGCTTTACTAAATTTGTCACGAATTCTATTTCAATGTTTCCGATTGCATTGATAAAATTTTATTTTCATAGATTTCGATTTATTTTATTTTTTATTGAATTATTTTGTGTGACATGTGTTGGAATTGAGCTGTGTTGTTTAACATACCGTTCATTTCGTAAGTTTAAGCATAGATGCCACACCTGTGACAGGTAAAACTATACTTTTCTTGAAAAACAGCGCCATCTGTTGCATGTAAGAGCAACACACATGCTATACTAAATATGATACAATTGCATTTCAATGTTTCTGATTGCATTGATAAATAGAATTTTCATAGATTTTGATTTATTTTCATTTTGATTTAATTATTTTGTGTGAATTGCGTTGGAATTGAGCTGTTTTGTTTACCAAAAGCGGAGGCGGAGCCGGCCGGCCGAGTGGACAGCACACTGGACTTGTGATCCTGTGGTCCTGGGTTCGATCCCAGGCGCCGGCGAGAAACAATGGGCAAAGTTTCTTTCACCCTATGCCCCTGTTACCTAGCAGTAAAATAGGTACCTTGGTGTTAGTCAGCTGTCACGGGCTGCTTCCTGGGGGTGGAGGCCTGGTCGAGGACCGGGCTGCGGGGACACTAAAGCCCCTAAATCATCTCAAGATAACCTCAAGATAACCTTACCGTTCATTTCGTGAGTATAGTTTATTTTTTTATTTTTTCCTATTATCATTTCATTTTTTAACTTTTTCTTATATTTCAGTGATGGGAACATCAGAACACTTGATATTCCTAATTTTCTGATGGGAACATCAAACCATTTGGGGAGGCATCGGACGAGGGAGTGGGGAATGGTGGGGATGACGAGGGGACGGAAGTGAGAGATGGTGAGGAGGACGAGGGGACAGGGGAGTTTGGGATGGTGGGGACGAGGGGATGGGGGAATGGAGAATGGTGGGGAGGACAAAGAGACAGGGGAGTGGGGCATGGTAGGAAGGAAGAGGGGGGATGGTGGAGTGGGGAATGTTGGGGAGGACGAGGAGACGGGTGAGGAGAGTATGGTGGGGAGGACTGGGGGACATGAAAGGTTGCTGTGGCTCAGTAACGCACATGCGTTACTGAGCCACAGCAATGCGTGGCCGGGTACTGCTAGTCTTTTAATATATAGCAAGTGATAGTGAAACTTGGCGGTTGGATAACATAGACTTTTAAGTTATTTGGTGATATATTTAGCAGCCGGAACAATGGCAACTGGGGGAAAATAATAAATATGACTGCGTCGCTGGAAGCTTCACACAACAGCATCAGGTCAACAGGGACCTTAGTGAGAAAGGAGTCAACATCCAGGCTTAACAGCTTTAGCTAACAGCTAACAGCTTAACAGCTGCAGTCCATGATCAGACTATTACTTGTAAAGTCTTGGGAGTGTTTAATGTGCGAGTCAGAGAAAACACCCATGAAGAGGGACAATATATTACTAAGCCATTAGGCTGTCTTATAAGAAACAGAACCTCTGCTCGAAATAATGGGTTGTAAAGGAATACCAACCGCATGGGTTCTTGTTAGATCATAGCAATACGGTAAGCTTGGGTTATTGACCTTAACCTTTACCAGGAGCTCAATCACATATTGTTCTTACCAATCTTTCTGACTTTTGTATTGAATTCTGAAGCAACCGACACGAGCGGATCTCTAGTCAGCTTTTCATAGGTATCTGTGTCCGATTGTAATGCCTCTGCTTTTTGGCAGTGATCTGTTTTGTTGAGAACTGCTATTTTACCTCCTTTCATCTATTGAGAATTACTAGTAACTACCCCCTTTCATCTATTGAGAATTACTAGTAACTACCCCCTTTCATCTATTGAGAATTACTAGTAACTACCCCCTTTCATCTATTGAGAATTACTAGTAACTCCCCCCTTTCATCTATTAAGAATTACTAGTAACTACCCCCTTTCATCTATTGAGAATTACTAGTTACTACTCCCTTTCATCTATTGAGAATTACTATTTACTACCCTCTTTCATCGGATTTGATAAATATAATTTTATCCTTCTTTTTGAGATTCATAAGTGCTCATTGATATCGTTTAGGGACACCCACATTACTAGCAAAACATTCGTCGATTGGTAGTAACCCTTACCCTTAAGACATACCCAACGATGTAAGCCAACGCATGATTCCTCTTACTCTTCATTGACTGACAGAAGCTGAGCTGTGACTGAGAGAGCCTGGTCGACGTAAACGTTTACAACAGTCACAGCTTGGATGGAAGCAAGTTGATGAAGAACTCTGGAGGGTAAGGCAGGTCTTAGTCAACGATGGCTTCTCTAACGGTTGTGTTGAAGACGTCATCAAAAGAAAGGTGAAACGCCAAGCAACCTCTGAAGAGTCAACTAAACCAACACCTGTACCCCTATTAAGCTGTTTTACATTAACTTAGGTAAGGCCCTTAGGTAAGACAACAGGCCCACGCCTGTTGTCTTAGGTAATCCAGTAGGATTTGCTTCACCAGGTTCACCTTAGCAGTCCCCGTGGAGCAATGGTAAAGCACTCGCCCGGAGCTTCGCGAGCCCTATGGACTGGGTTCGTATCCTGGCCGGGGAGGATTGACTGGGCGCCAATCCATAACTGAAGCCTCTGTTCACCCAGCAGGGAATGGGTAACTGGTGGTTAAACGATTTTGCGGGTCGTATTGTAGGAAAATTAGGTTTAAGAACCAGCCCAAGACGTTATGTTTACTAGTGGCTTTACAAGAATGTAAGAACTCTTGTATATATCAATAAATAAATAAAATAAATAGAGATTGTCAGATGCCACTGAATAGGACAGGAAGCCTGGTACAGCAATTTGTGCTGCTGTGCGAACACCGAGGCCCCCGAGTCTGACAGGAAGGGAGGCTGGTTTCCACTGTGAGTCGCTGAGAGAAAAGGTGAGGGCATTTTCTGACAATGATTTCAGTAAGCGGTCGTACGCCTCTAGCCTAAGGCTACTGAAAGATGCTGAACATCTAAGAAAGTAAGTCAACCTGGGGATTGACAAACTTCTCATTATGAAGGGAAGGAATTTTGAGGACAAAGCGCCAAGCCATTACGACTATATAGCACTGGGAAGAGATCAGGATAAAGATTTGGGATGGGACGGGGGGAAGGAATGGTGCCACACCACTTGTGGACGGTCGGGGGATTGAACGCCGACTTGCATGAAGCGAGACCGTCGCTTCACGGTCTCATTATGAAGTAAAGTGTACATAACATATATACTAGGGGAAAGTACATATAGATATACTGAACATAAATATCAATGCTTGCTTCAGGTTCCAAGGGAACCAGTGTAGGATAACAGCTATTAACTCAGCTGGAAATGTTCATTTAGAAGCACAGTTTGTACTTCCACTGAGCAGTTGTCTTAGTTAAGAAACGTTACGTTTTAACAATAAAAAGTTGGAAGCCTTATTAGCTGCCTTATTCTTAAATAAAAATGAAAGGAAATAGTTTGCAGAGTAAAATGACCAAGCTCGCCAGAGGACGATTTAACACGTGAGTTATGTTAAGATTCAAGTCTCCCGGAAGGTCTTGCTCTGTTGAAGAGAAAGCAGAGGAGAATGTATAAAAAAAATTAATAATAAAAAGCTCTTAATAGTTCTCTAGAGAGCTGTATGAAGACAAATTGTATTACGTTGATACAACTGTATGTGTATGTGTTTGTGGTGTTAGTGTAGAGAGACAGTGTAGTGAAGTGTTAGGGAAGCGTAGAGAGACAGAGACAGTGTAGTGAAGTGTTGGGGAAGTGTAGGTGACACAGTGTAAAGACACAGAGACAGTGTTGTGTAGTCTTGAGGAAGTAATTGTAGGTGAGAGTGTAGAGAGAGACAGCGACAGTGTAGTGTAGTCTTGAGGAAGTATGTGTAGATGACAGTGTAGAGAGACAGAGACAGTTTAGTGTAGTCTTAAGGAAGTGTTATTCAATGAGCATGTACTTGTAGGAAGGAAATAATTGTCGGCGGTGACTTAAACAATTAATGTGTAACCTGTTTATTATGTAACATCCGCTCATGTTAAACTATATGTAAATGTCTGCTTGTTCTGGCATGTGGAAACACACACAGTTTTCTTCACTAATTCTCAAAGCCTTATGTTAATGTGACCAGAATATATTGATGATAATATAAATAGTGGAAACTATAGTTAAGATATTAAAAAAAATATTAATTGATAAAACTTTAGGAAGTTTACGAAACAATTTGTACAGATTAAAAAAACAACTTTTATCAAAGTTATGGAATTTTGAATTATCATTGTATAGTTTAAGGATCGCGATATCATAAAAAATTACTCCTAAAAAATGCACCAGGGTAATTATAAAGAGTTTTGGAACATAATCCTGTGTTAAGCTTAAGAAAGAATCTTACTGACTTCCCTCACCCTATATACACGCCACCTCTCAAACTGTGTGATATATATGTCTAAATAATGTCTTTACTCAAAGTTTTTGACTCAGAATCAGCTATATCTATAAAATCGAATATCTGTCTGTCAAAAGTCCCAGGCCAGATGCTCGAGGCCAGTCTCACTCAACTTTCCAAAATGAGAAATGTTGGGTAGGGAAGTGTCATAGGCCAGACGGGGTCGTTTATGTGCTATACTTAAAAAAAACATCGGCTTCTAGTTCAAACCCCCTCCCCCATTGTGCGATTTTCACGTGGTCTAACATGAAATCGCGGATATGATCTCCGTAGAGTGTTGAAGCTACTCCCCCCTCCCCCCTCCCCGTTTACCCCGCAAGATATCATGATTTACTCGAAAACGACGAACTGAATGAAGATAGTGAGTAGCGGAGACGGTTATAGTGCTAAAGATAGTGAACAGTTAAGGTGGTTTTGGTGATGAAAATATTATATACGGTGAAGATAATGTGAAAAAGAGGAGAGAGAGAGAGAGAGAGAGAGAGAGAGAGAGAGGAGAGAGAGAGAGAGAGAGAGAGAGAGAGAGAGAGAGAGAGAAAGAGAAGGACAGGTAGGGGGGGAAGGTGGGGCCATGGGGGGGGGGAGGGATGAGAGGGAAAATGGGGGAAGAGGAGATAAAGACGTGGTAAGAGAGAGAAGAGAACTAATATGGGAAAGACGGAAAAGAGTAACGAGTCAGAATAGGAGTGGAGAGGGAGACAGGAGGAAAAGAAGGGTTGAGAAATGAAAGGAAGAGAAGGGGGGGGGGAGAGGATAATGGAAAGTACAGACCCGGGCACCGCCGGGTACATTACACTATGCTGTGTTTGCCCCGTGTCTTCCAACAATGTATCCACATGTGTCCGTTATATTATAACAATTACAGTTCTATGAGCAGTAATTTCATCCATGGAGCATCATTATATAATTTCATCTTTGGTAACCAGAGACAGAAAGCCAAACCCAGTTAAAATCACTCCCCCAAAAAATACATCCGACTTAAATTCTGGCCATTTGACTTGGGCAAGTATTTGTTTATTTTTGCATACTTCTTTTGTTTGTAGCGAAGGCGCAAGAGGTACAGGTGGATATTGGTTCCATTGTGAAGTCAAACTACTTTGACTCTAAACTGTGTATGAAGAGCTGCGCTTCAGTTGAACAGCAGTAAACAAACCGTTTGCAGTAACACAGACCGCCACTAACACCAAAGTAAGTTTAAGTTGCAAATTCTGCATTGTGTTTCTCGGTACACATTGGTGTTGCAATATTCCCAGAGAAAATTCAGCTCTTTGTGCCTTGATGTTGAAAGTTCAGCTCCTGACTTAATGAGATCCAAGTCCCTTGATAAGATCATCCAGTTCGCTTAGATTATGAGGATGAGGATGTGAACGCGTTCTTGCCTTCGTTCCAAGGACCCTAGAGCAGGCCAGCGGGGGTTGAAGACGGGGGCGAAGATGCGGAAATCTTGAGCTAGGAACTGGAGACAAGTCGAAGAGAGGGGGAGAGGGGGGAAGTCGGTGGGCTAACCACTGTGGGAAAGACTTGCAGCTGGTGATGTGGTGTGGTGGTAAGGTGGAGTTCTCATGGTTGCTCGCTGATGTCTCCTGCAGGTGGCAGGGCTTCTCGTCGCTGTGTTCTTTACAGCATTTCGTCGGTGTTCTTCTGTTTACTTGATTTTCTCAGGCGCGAATCGTCGGTGTTTTTCTTCTTCTTCCCGGGCTTCTTGGGCGGTCTGTTGGTCTTTCTACGCGTTGACAAGGTGAGGCTGTCGTTGGAGGTCGTGTCCTGCAGGAACTCTTCGGTTGTGTACGGGTGCTTCCGTGGAGGAGGTGGTGTTCCAACCGAGACGTCCTCATCCGATGAGTCGGCTGACTCAGAAGTAGAGGCGGTGGATCTTGAGGGATGAGTTCTTGCTTGTCGAGTCTCCACGGGTCCTGCAGCTGATGTATATCGTTGAGAGGGTTCACACATGAGAGGTGGAACTGTGGCAGTTGTTGATGAAGGAGGCGTCGTCGTCTGGGTGGCATGTGATGATGTTGCAGGAGGAGCAGCAAGCGTTGCAGGAGGAGCAGCAGGCGTTGCAGGAGGAGCAGCAGGCGTTGCAGGAGGAGCAGCAGGCGTTGCAGGAGCAGCAGGCGTTGCAGGAGGAGCAGCAGGCGTTGCAGCTGTTGACAGTAGATCCGTCAGCACGGCGGCGTTCACAGTGATGTCCCACACCGGATCCGGATCTTGAGAACTGGAGGTTGAAGTGGTGTTGGTATAAACTTCATCAGGAACGGTAAAAGCTGGCAGACCATTTGCTTTGTAGAGAATATTTAGAATTCTTACATATTCTTGTGGGTTATGCCAGCTATCATACTGGCCGCCCATGTCAACACTTGTACTGTGCTGTATAGTGATTGGTCGGGGTGGGCTGGAGGTGCGACGGCTGGCTCGATGAGTGGCTGGTGGTGGTTGGGAGCTGAGCACCCATTGGATGTGAACCCGTTCGTGGTAAGAATCCTTAATATATTCCTTGGCTGCTACGGATTGCCGACTGTTTGGTCACAAATGCAACCTTCTGAAGTATAAAATACTTTTAAATTGAAAATTGCATTGTAAGTTTGAGGGTACTTAAAGTACGTTTTATGGTAATAATAGTTACAAGTAATAGTTACTAACATTTGCTATTGTGGTAATGGCAAGTTATCTCCACGTTGAACAGGTGTTATAGAAAACGGGATGTCTGGATACTTAAGAGCTTGCATGCCTGAAGGGAAGAGAGATATCAAGAGAAAGCGCCAAGCCATCACGACTATATAGCACTGGGAAGGGATCAGGATAAGGATTTGGCATAGGAAGGGGGGGGGGAAGGAATGGTGCCTAGCCACTTGAAAGGTCAGAGATTGAACGCCGACCTGCATGAAGCGAGACCGTCGCTCTACCGCCCACCCCAAGTGGTTGGCTGGACCTGAACTTCACAACATCAATCCCGCAGAAACAGCCGACGTTGTGGTGGTTCTTTCCTCAATATTCTGGGAATAATACAAGACACAGCCCTTCTCGCACCTCTTAACCATCCTTCTAGAGTAGATAGACACTCTACTTGTGTTTATCTACTCTAGTAGAGACGTAGAGCGGACACATGCTGCATAAGGGGGTCCCAAAACTTACCTTGGGCACCTATAGACAGACCAATGTTCAGTCTATATGATATCCAGTATTTGGCACCTTTCACCATGATAATAACAAACATAATAGAATGTGACAATTTTTTGCATTGTCCATTTGCTATATTGTAAAAAAACTAAAATTATTTACAATTCAAAAAAGTAGTTTAAAACGAGAAGCTGTGATTATAAATATGTAAAAATATGATTTGATAATATGGTTGACAGCGCTGTTGGCAAACATTAAATTAAGCGGCTCTTCAGATGCTAAATATCAGAATTATAAATGTAACTGTAAACATTGACGATAAAGAAAACTAATAAAATTTTGGAATCAGTGTTCGATTTAGTGAGAAACACTGAAAAAGATAACGATATACACAATTGTTTTTTGCAAAATTTGTTACTTAGCAAAATTGACTGAATGTTTTGCAATGGTTGCCGACAACATCTCACTCAACCTTCAATAAGTTCACTATTAATATGGTAGTTAAAAATTAAGATTTTATTAAAAAGAAAACTAGTTTATGAATGCAGTTGCATTCCCAGCAAGATCTGTATAAACTTTGCACGTAATAATTTCTAAAAAAGAAATTTAGATTGTCAAAGAAAATTATTACACTACACTATAGAAGGTCGTGAATGAAAAAGATTTCTCTTGCATTAGAGATTATTATTTCCTAATTAAATGGAATAATGGTAACTTGCTTAATGAACTACTGAATAAGTGCAATAAAATTTAATTGTGATTTTGTTAACATTTGACCCGTAACTGTATAAATAATAGGAAATTATTGTGAGAAAATACTTTCATACAATGAAAGTATAAAATAATTGAGCTGCTTTGAATGTTTCTTGATTTCGTTGTGTCTTTATTTTAAAAAGCTGCAACAATTATAAGAATTATCATTAAAATATTCAAATTATATTTGTGAGTGTGTCTCCATATGCGGACTACCTCTGTCATCAACCGTACAACAAGAGCACAGGAACGTTGTGGCTTGTGTCTACACTTTGACCTTAATAATGATGAAAAACAGAGTTATAATTAAGTTGAATAATTGGCGTTGTAA
>WNGS01092210.1:3430061-3443920 GCA_020271785.1 Procambarus virginalis
TCCATTCACCAACTTCTCTACTTGCTCTTCATCCCAGTAACATTTGACCAAGGTGTCTTTTGTTTAATGAGATTGGAAATTTGACTGATTGGCCATTTCATGCAAAAGTGGGTAGCACGGGCTAGACCTCGAACAACATATTTCCATCCCCAGCCAAAGACCAGTCACCCTGCAGAGTTTAGTGAAACTAGCACCAATTGTATGGCGTCGGGGATAAGGTGAAGGTCTAACATCTCACTTATGGAACAATATGAACATTGTAGCTTACAAGTCGCCTGTGTTTCCATGATGGTTGGCGGCAGTACATTTAATGTTTCATTGTGTTCACATAGACGGCTATGTAACTGATGTTGATAGATGGCGTGGTATGTTGTGTTGGATGTATAATGCCTCGTCAATGTTCGGTCTTCTGTTGTCACTGGATTTGTCGATAATTCTGGTGATGTTTGTCAGGATATCGCTGGTGATGATCTGGTTATGTGTTAAGACTGTGTGTGTTCCTCGATAGGTTCTTGCTGTTTGTGCATTGTTAGACGTCTGGAACGAGGTTGTTGTTTTGCCTATATATTGAGATCGTTGGGGGCTGACAGTCCCCAAGTGGGCATGTGAAGGCATAGACGACATTCGTCTCCTTCATGGAGGTTTTGTTTGGGGTCATGAGGGCTCTTCGTGAGCAAGTTGGCTGTCTTCGTACTCTTGAAGTATATTAATAATTCCATTTTCAGGCAGGTGTTGGTAGGTGGTCATATTTACATCAAAAATGTTTTTTTCAGGACACACATTTCCGTGTTGTAAGTCTGGGAGAAGGCGCTCCTGTGGAATATTTTAATAGGAGAGACTGGTAATGTGTTGTTGTCTGAAGTCGCATGACGGCTCACCTTCCTTACGCTGATCTCTTCGATATATCCGTTACGGCAGCCATTATTGACCAGGACCACCTGCCTTACTCCAGCATTGACCAGGACCTGCCTTACTCCAGTATTGACCAGCAGCTGCCTTACTCCAGTATTGACCAGGACCTGCCTTACTCCAGTATTGACCAGGACCTGCCTTACTCCAGCATTGACCAGGACCTGCCTTACTCCAGTATTGACCAGCAGCTGCCTTACTCCAGTATTGACCAGGACCTGCCTTACTCCAGTATTGACCAGGACCTGCCTTACTCCAGTATTGACCAGGACCTGCCTTACTCCAGTATTGACCAGCAGCTGCCTTACTCCAGTATTGACCAGGACCTGCCTTACTCCAGTATTGACCAGGACCTGCCTTACTCCAGTATTGACCAGGACCTGCCTTACTCCAGTATTGACCAGGACCTGCCTTACTCCAGTATTGACCAGGACCTGCCTTACTCCAGTATTGACCAGGACCTACCTTACTCCAGTATTGACCAGGACCTGCCTTACTCCAGTATTGACCAGGACCTGCCTTACTCCAGTATTGACCAGGACCTGCCTTACTCCAGTATTGACCAGGACCTGCCTTACTCCAGTATTGACCAGGACCTGCCTTACTCCAGTATTGACCAGGACCTGCCTTACTCCAGTATTGACCAGGACCTGCCTTACTCCAGTACTGACCAGGACCTACCTTACTCCAGTACTGACCAGGACCTACCTTACTCCAGTATTGACCAGGACCTGCCTTACTCTACGGAGCTGCTCGTCAACCTGCTTGCAGCTGGTCCCGGGTGTGAGGGGCACGATTGACATAGACAGCGACAATACTCCGCTTTTACCTATCAGGCAGCTCTTAGCATTGAAGCCCATTCATATGTTAATTCCCTAGTGGGCTGGACGGTAGAGCGACGGTCTCGGTTCTTGCAGGTCGGCGTTCAATCCCCGACCGTCCACCATGTGGTTGGGCACCATTCCTTCCCCCCGTCCCATCCTAAATCATTATCCTCATCGCTTCCCAGTGCTATATAGTCATAATGGCTTGGTGCTTTCTCCTGACAATTTCATTCCCATAGTGTAAACTACAGTAAACCCACCAGTCCTCTCCCAGACTGTTGCATGGTTTAATATTCCTTGGTGGATGAATACCTTCACATTGTTGGTGTGTGTACAGCGTGAGGTGTAGCCGGCTTGTGTGTACGTTCTCACAGTTACTTTAGTACACAACTAACTTGACGATCCAACACTATGAAGCACATTTTTGTGAAGTGAAGATGAGAATATTTTACCATTTGACTTTGTGATCATTTTTAAATTCTTATCAGTAACATGTGAGAAATTACAGACAACCTCATCTGGATCTGTTTTTTATAGTTTGATCAAGAGCAAATTATGGTTTCTTTTGGTGTTGCTTTTAATTTTCCGACAAATGTCTTATTCACGCGATATATATAAGATTTAATGTAATAAAATTACACCAAAGATGTTTAACTTTTTAACTCAGCAAATTGGCAACAAAAGTGCCAGGAAACTCTTTAATTTTCTTAGATGTAGTGGAGAGTTAGAGGCCAAGACAAAGCTTTTGCAGGACTCTATAAATATATAGTTGTAGCGAGCACGTCTTCCACGCCTTTAACTGTAAGAATCTTAGTCATAAATAACTGCTGAAACTCGTGTTGGAAATTCAGGTTGGTCTTGTTCTTCTGGGACATATAAAACACTTTCTTCACTTCTCAAGTGAAGACGAACGTGAGGAGTAATGAGATGATTACATGACAGAAATATTGACCTATAAGCCTTTTTGATCATATTTAATAACACGTTTGGTAAACCGTGAAAAGGGTAGTTCCTGTAGAATAGTTTAACAGGCGGCTACTGTAGTGTTGAGTGTTACATCGTAAGTAACATGGCGGTTCTCCTTCCCTTTTATGATGTCTTCGAGATATATCCGTTAGAGTATCCATTATTGACTAGGTCCTGCCTCACTCTACTGAGTTCCTCGTCACCCTCCGTCCACATGGAGCTGTGAGAGCGCTGTTGACACAGGCGATAACAACATGTCGCTTGTACCTGTCCCCTCACAGCTAGCGTCATAGCCATAATACCTCTGATGGAACAGACCCAGTACCTGCCCCATCTATAATCCACTCTACAGGAATTTCTTTTCCACTCCACACCAGTCGGAGGACAGAGCGCCCTGAAAGACATTATTTATGGAACAGTAACTCTTACCGACACCAACCAGAATATAGAGTTGACACTCTACTACAATAACACGATGACCGCCAACTTGCTAATGACGAACTCTCGCAACACCAAGGAACACGCCTCGTAAGAGACGAATGTCGCCTATGCCCTCACACGCCCACTTAGGGACTGTCAACCCCAATGATCTCAATATATTGACAAGACAATAATATATCTTTCAAGGCGCCTGACAACGCACAAACAAACAACAAGGTTCCATCAAAGAACCTATCATTTCTACACACAACCACATCGGCACCAGAGATATGCTAACCAACAACACCGAAATAATCGCCAGATATAACAGGAGAAGATTAGACATTGCCAAAGCACTACATATCAAACAGTCTTAACAATTAACAGGCAGCTCACACTCAGGTTCACTCAACCATCTTCAAGACCAAGACAGAACACCCAGCACACACTGCCCCTCCCAACACGGCTTGTTCTGGTTAGCAAAAAGAATTAAAGAACTGCAGATTGTCTCTTGGTCCTGCACCTCACCTCACCGCATCCTCGTACTCCGTATATGCGGTTGTCACAGCTAATTACTATCTACTTCACCGGTGTCATTGAAAATAGTGACAGGATCAACGAAACACATATCTTATTATCAAGCCATATATAACTGTAAGCTGAACTTTGAAGAGTTAATTTTTCAACTTCCTTCTGAAGCAAATACAGAGAGGGTTCTTGGTAGAACTATTGATATATAATCCGACGCTCACGAGTCAGATTTCCGATATTTCTGATATTTTGAAAACTGCAGAGAGGTTTGGGCAAAATGTGACCCATCGCCGTTTTCAGTAATTCGGATATTTTCGGTATAAAAAGTCGTAATTTCAAACTCCAAATATGTGCAATGAGCCAGAATTTGGCTCGAAAATAACGCATGTCGTAAATTTGATTTAATTGTGATTTAATTATTCCTCTGCGATACCAAAGAGCCAGAGCTCAACCCCCACAAGCACAAATAGGTGAGTATACACACACACACACCATCATCATCATCAGAGGCGTACAAGGTATGAGTAAGGAAATCAGTTACACACATATAATGCAAAAATAAGAGGTGAGAGATACAGTAGTCGAAGCCCTAATTAGGCAGCAAAGCAATTATACGGTTGGGCTAATTATCAGATTACCGGGTTAAGAAGTCAAGTCTTAACAGATGACCTGACACCACATTAACGTAATTAGCAGCATTATATTCTTTAAAAAGTGCATATTACAACGCCAATTATTCAACTTAATTATACCTCTGTTTTTCAGCATTATTAAGGTCAAAGTGTAGACACAAGCCACAACGTTGCTGTGCTCTTGTGGTACGGTTGATGACACAGGTAGTCCGGATATGGAGACACACTCACAAATATAATTTGAATATTTTAATGATAATTCTTATTATTTGTTGCAGCTTTTTTAAAATAAAAGACACAACGAAATCAAGAAACATTCATAGCAGCTCAATTATTTTATACTTTCAATGTATGAAAGTATTTTCTCACAATAATTTCCGATTATTTATACAATTACGGGTCAAATGTTAACAAAATCACAATTAAATTTTATTGCACTTGATTCAGTAATTCATTAAGCAAGTTACCATTATTCCATTTAATTAGGAAATAATAATCTCTAATGCAAGAGAAATCTTTTTTCATTCACGACCTTCTATAGTGTAGTGTAATAATTTTCTTTGACAATCTAAATTTCGTTTTTAGAAATTATTACGTGCAAAGTTTATACAGATCTTGCTGGGAATGCAACTGCATTCATAAACTAGTTTTCTTTTTAATAAAATCTTAATTTTTAACTACCATATTAATAGTGAACTTATTGAAGGTTGAGTGAGATGATGTCGGCAACCATTGCAAAACATTCAGTCAATTTTGCTAAGTAACAAATTTTGGAAAAAACAATTTTTGTATATCGTTATCTTTTTAAGTGTTTCTTACTAAATGTCGAACACTGATTCCAAAATTTTTATTAATTTTCTTTATCGTCAATGTTTACAGATACATTTATAATTCTGATATTTAGCATCTGAAGAGCCGCTTAATTTAATGTTTGCCAACAGCGCTGTCAACCATATTATCAAATCATAATTTTACATATTTATAATCACAGCTTCTCGTTTCTAACTGCTTTTTTGAATTGTAAATAATTTTAGTTTTTTTACAATATAGCAAATGGACAATGCAAAAAATTGTCACATTCTATTATGTTTGTTATTATCATGGTGAAAGGTGCCAAATACTGGATATCATATAGACTGAACATTGGTCTGTCTATAGGTGCCCAAGGTAAGTTTTGGGACACCCTTATGCAGCATGTGTCTGCTCTACGTCTCTACTAGAGTAGATAGATACAAGTAGAGGGTTGATCTACTCTAGAAGGATGGTTAAGAGGTGCGAGAAGGGCTGTGTCTTGTATTATTCCCAGAATATTGAGGAAAGAACCACTACAACGTCGGCTGTTTCTGCGGGATTGATGTTGTGAAGTTCAGGTCCAGCCAACCACTTGGGGTGGGCGGTAGAGCGACGGTCTCGCTTCATGCAGGTCGGCGTTCAATCTCTGACCTTTCAACTGGCTAGGCACCATTCCTTCCCCCCCCCCCTTCCTATGCCAAATCCTTATCCTGATCCCTTCCCAGTGCTGTATATTCGTGATGGCTTGGCGCTTTCTCTTGATATCTCTCTTACCTTCAGGCATGCAAGCTCTTAAGTATCCAGACATCCCGTTTTCTATAACACCTGCTCAACGTGGCGATAACTTGCCATTATCACAATAGCAAATGTTAGTAACTATTACTTGTAACTATTATTACCATAAAACGTACTTTAAGTACCCACAAACTTACAATGTAATTTGCAATTTAAAAGTATTTTATACTTGAGAAGGTTGCATTTGTGACCAAATAGTCGGCAATCCGTAGCAGCCAAGGAATATATGAAGGATTCTTACCACGAACACGTACGGGCTCACCATAGCCCGTGCTACTTGGAAAATTTTTGTTCCAGGTAGCGAATCTTTAACACAACAACAACGAACGGGTTCACATCCAATGGGTGCTCAGCTCCCAGCCCACCAGCCACTCAACGAGCCAGCCGTCGCCACCTCCAGCCCACTCCGACCAATCACTGTACAGCACAGTACAAGCGTTGACATGGGCGACCAGTATGATAGCTGGCAATAACCCCCAAGAATATGTAAGAATTCTATATATTCTCTACGAAGCAAATGGTCTGCCAGCTTTTACCGTTCCTGATGAAGTTTACACCAACATCACTTCAACCTCCAGTTCTCAAGATCCGGATCCGGTCTGGGACATCACTGTGAACGCCGCCGTGCTGACGGATATACTGTCAACAGCTGCAACGCCTGCTGCTCCTCCTGCAACGCCTGCTGCTCCTCCTGCAACGCCTGCTGCTCCTCCTGCAACGCCTGCTGCTCCTCCTGCAACGCCTGCTACTCCTCCTGCAACATCACCACAAGCCACCCAGACGACGACGCCTCCTTCATCAACAACTGCCACAGTTCCACCTCTCATGTGTGAACCCTCTCAACGATATACATCAGCTGCAGGACCCGTGGAGACTCGACAAGCAAGAACTCATCCCTCAAGATCCACCGCCTCTACTTCTGAGTCAGCCGACTCATCGGATGAGGACGTCTCGGCTGGAACACCACCTCCTCCACGGAAGCATCCCTACACAACCGAAGAGTTCCTGCAGGACACGACCTCCAACGACAGCCTCACCATGTCAACGCGTAGCAAGACCAACAGACCGGCCAAGAAGCCCGGGAAGAAGAAGAAGAAAAACACCGACGATTCGCACCTGAGAAAATCAAGTAAACAGAAGAACACCGACACATTCTGTAAAGAACACAGCGACGAGAAGCCCTGCCTCCTGCAGGACACATCAGCGAGCAACCATGAGAACTCCACCTTACCACCACACCACATCACCAGCTGCAAGTCTCACCCACAGTGGTTAGCCCACCGACTTCCCCCCTCTCCCCCTCTCTTCGACTTGTCTCCAGTTCCTAGCTCAAGATTTCCGCATCTTCGCCCCCGTCTTCAACCCCCGCTTGCCTGCTCTAGGGTCCTTGGAACGAAGGCACGAACGCGTTCACATCCTCATAATCTAAGCGAACTGGATGATCTTATCAAGGGACTTGGATCTCATTAAGTCAGGAGCTGAACTTTCAACATCATGGCACAAAGAGCTGAATTTTCTCCGGGAAGTTTGCAACACCACTGTGTACCTAGAAACACAATGCAGAATTTGCAACTTAAACTTACTTTGATGTTAGTGGCGGTCTGTGTTACTGCAAAGACGTGAATGGTTTGTTTACTGCTGTTCAACTGAAGCGCAGCTGTTCATAGACAGTTTAGACTCAAAGTAGTTTGACTTCACAATGTAACCAATATCCACCTGTACCTCTTGCGCCTTCGCTACAAACAAAAGAAGCATACGAAAATAAACAAATACTTGCCCAAGTCAAATGGGCAGAATTTAAGTGGGATGTGTATTTTTGGGGGAGTGATTTTAACTGGGTTTGGCTTTCTGTCTCTGGTTACCAAAGATGAAATTATATAATGATGCTCCATGGATGAAATTACTGCTCATAGAACTGTAATTGTAATAATGTAACGGACACATGTGGATACATTGTAGGAAGACACGGTGGCAAACACAGCTTAGTGTAATGTACCCGGCGGTGCCCGGGTCTGTGGCTGTACTTTCCATTTTCCTCTTCCCCTCCAATCCTTTCTTTCCTTTCTCAACCCTTCTTTTCCTCCTGTCTCCCTCTCCACTCCTATTCTGACTCGTTACTCTTTTCCGTCTTTCCCATATTAGTTCTCTTCTCTCTCTTACGACGTCTTTATCTCCTCTTCCCCCATTTTCCCTCTCATCCCCTCCCCCCCCCATGGCCTCGCCCTTCCCCCCCCCCTACGTGTCCTCTCTCTCTCTCTCTCTCTCTCCTCCTCTTCACATTATCTTCACCGTATATAATATTTTCATCACCAAAACCACCTTAACTGTTCACTATCTTTAGCACTATAACCGTCTTCGCTACTCACTATCTTCATTCAGTTCGTCGTTTTCGAGTAAATCACGATATCTTGCGGGGTAAACGGGGAGGGGGGAGGGGGGAGTAGCTAGAACACTCTACGGAGATCATATCCGCGATTTCATGTTAGACCTCGTGAAAATCACACACTAAGGGGAGGGGGGAGAGGTGGTTTGAACTAGAGGCCGAAGATTTTTTTTTTTAAAGTATAGCACTTAAACGACCCCGTTTGACCTATGACACTCCCCTACCCAACATTTCTCATTTTGGAAAGTTGAGTGAGACTGGCCTCGAGCATCTGGCCTGGGACTTTTGACAGACAGATATTCAATTTTATACATATAGCTGATTCCGAGTCGGAAACTTTGTGTAAAGACATTAATTTAGACATATATATCACACAGTTTGAGAGGTGGCGTGTATATAGGGTGAGGGAAGTCAGTAAGATTCTTTCTTAAGCTAAACACAGGATTATGTTCCAAAACTCTTTATAATTACCCTGGTGCATTTTTTAGGAGTAATTTTTTATGATATCGCGATCCTTAAACTATACAATGATAATTCAAAATTCCATAACTTTGATAAAAGATGTTTTTTTTAATCTGTACAAATTGCTTCGTAAATTTCCTAAAGTTTTATCAATTAATATTTTTTTTAATATCTTATCCTATAGTTTCCACTATTTATATTATCATCAATATATTCTGGTCTACATTAACATAAGGCTTTAAGAATTAGTGAAGAAAACTGTATGTGTTTCCACATGCCAGAACAAGCCGACATTTACATATAGCTTAACATGAGCGGATGTTACATAATAAACAAGTTATATATAATTGTTTAAGTCACCGCAGGCAATTATTTCCTTCCACATGTACATGTTCATTGAATAACACTTCCTTAAGACTTCACTACACTGTCTCTGTGTCTCTACACTGTGTTGCCTACACTTCCCCAACACTTCACTACACTGCCTCTGTGTCTCTACACTGTGTTGCCTACACTTCCCCAACACTTCACTACACTGCCTCTGTGTCTCTACACTGTGTTGCCTACACTTCCCCAACACTTCACTACACTGCCTCTGTGTCTCTACACTGTGTTGCCTACACTTCCCCAACACTTCACTACACTGCCTCTGTGTCTCTACACTGTGTTGCCTACACTTCCCCAACACTTCACTACACTGCCTCTGTGTCTCTACACTGTGTTGCCTACACTTCCCCAACACTTCACTACACTGCCTCTGTGTCTCTACACTGTGTTGCCTACACTTCCCCAACACTTCACTACACTGCCTCTGTGTCTCTACACTGTGTTGCCTACACTTCCCCAACACGTCACTACACTGCCTCTGTGTCTCTACACTGTGTTGCCTACACTTCCCTAACACTTCACTACACTGTCTCTGTCTCTCTACACTGTGTCTCTACACTTCCCTAACACTTCACTACACTGTCTCTGTCTCTCTACACTGTCATCTACACTTCCCTAACACTTCACTACACTGTCTCTCTACACTAACACCACAAAGTGCCAGACACATACACATATAGTTGTATCAACGTAATACACTTTGTCTTCATACAGCTCTCTAGAGAACTCTGAGGAACTTTTTATTATTAATTTTTTTATATACGTTCTCCTCTGCTTTCTCTTCAACACAGTAAGACCTTCCGGGAGACTTGAATCTTAACATAACTCACGTGCTAAATCGTCCTCTGACGAGCTTGGTCATTTTACTCTGCAAACTATTTCCTTTCATTTTTATTTAAGAATAAGGCAGCTAATAAGGCTTCCAGCTTTTTATTGTTAAACGTTAACGTTTCTTAACTAAGACAACTGCTCAGTGGAAGTACAAACTGTGCGTCTAAATGATCATTTCCAGCTGAGATTATAGCTATTATCTACGTTGGTTTCCTTTGAAACCTGACGCAAGCATTCATATTTATGTACAGTATATTTATATGTACTTTTCCTAGTATATATGTACATGAACACTTTACCTCATAATGAGACCGTGAAGCGTCGGTCTCGCTTCATGCAGGTCGGCGTTCAATCCCCGACCATCCAAGTGGTTGGGCACCATTCTTTCCCTCCCATCCCATCCCAAAACCGTATCCTGACCCCTTCCCAGTACTTATATAGTCGTAATGGCTTAGCGCTTTCTCCTCGAAATTTTTTTTCCTTCATAATGAGAAGTTTGTCTATCTCCAGGTTGATCTACTGTCTTAGATGTTCAGCATCTTTCACTAGCCTTAGGCTAGAGGAGTACGACCGTTTACTGAAATCATTGTTAGAAAATGCCCTCACTTTTTCTCTCATATTTTTTCTCATATCTCTCACGAATTTTCTCAGTATTTCTTATGTTTCTTTTTACTGTCGATGTTAATTGAAAAATCAGTTCTCCAAAATTCATTTTTGGTTCTAGTCTGACGTGACACTTGAATGCGTTTTGTAATAACTTATTACATTTTCAAACACTTTAGTTTACACACACACACAACTATAACCTGCAAACACTAAACAGAGTTTTACTATGCTATCTTTTAAACAGCTTTCGTCTTATATACTCGCATTTGGATGAGGTGATATGTTACAACAGTTTTGGATGAGGTGAACAAAACTTTCAACACAAGACAGAGCAAACTTTCAACACAAGACAGAACACGGTGCAATGGGTATAGAATGGAAGTAACTGCAAAGGGTATTGGCCCATATTACTTGATGCTTCTATATTGGTGTCTGGAGAGTTTCTCGTGAGTAGGTTGGCCGTTTTTTTTGGGGGGTTTTATAGTAAATCGTCAATTGTATAATACAATACAATTGACGATTTACTATTTCCTCCACGCCCTTTTGTTCAGTTCTTTGCTTCCATACATGCCCTATTATACCATGGATTCTTCTTTTGCTTCTCGGATTTTTCCTTTTGGGTCGGGATGTATCTGCTTACTGCCTCCTGACACTTTTGGGTGACATAGTCCATCATATCTTGTACAGACTTAGCTCTGAGGTCTATGTCCCAAGGTATTTCCCTTAGGAAGCTTCTCATCTCATAATTTCCCTTTCGGTATGCCAGCCTTTTATTTCCTATTTCTTTTTCGGGGGATAATTCCTAGCTCTACCAGGTACTCAAAGTTCAAAGCACTGCGATCACTCATTCCCAAGGGTGCTTCCATCTTGACTTCCCTTATATCCCACTCATGTGTGTGTGTGTGTGTGTGTGTACTCACATATTTGTACTCACCTATTTGTGCTTGCAGGATCGAGCATTGACTCTTGGATTCCGCCTTTCCAGCCATCGGTTGTTTACAGCAATGACTCCTGTACTATTTCCCTATCATACCTAGTCTTAAAAGTATGAATAGTATTTGCTTCCACAACCTGTTCCCCAAGTGCATTCCATTTTTCCACTACTCTCACGCTAAAAGAAAACTTCCTAACATCTCTGTGACTCATCTGAGTTTCCAGTTTCCACCCATGTCCCCTCGTTCTGTTATTATTACGTGTGAACATTTCATCTATTTCCACTTTGTCAATTCCCCTGAGTATTTTATATGTCCCTATCATATCTCCTCTCTCCCTTCTTTTCTCTAGTGTCGTAAGGTTCAGTTCCTTCAGACGCTCTTCATATCCCATCCCTCGTAACTCTGGAACAAGCCTCGTCACAAACCTCTGAACCTTCTCCAGTTTCCTTATGTGTTTCTTCAGGTGGGGGCTCCATGATGGCGCGGCATACTCTAAGACAGGTCTCACGTAGGCAGTGTAAAGCGCCCTGAAAGCCTCCTCATTTAGGTTTCTGAATGAAGTTCTAATTTTCGCCAGTGTAGAGTACGCTGCTGTCGTTATCCTATTTATATGTGCCTCAGGAGTTAGATTAGGTGTCACATCCACTCCCAGATCTCTTTCTCGAATCGTTACAGGTAGGCTGTTCCCCTTCATTGTGTACTGTCCCTTTGGTCTCCTATCACCTGATCCCATTTCCATAACTTTACATTTACTGGTGTTAAACTCCAGTAGCCATTTCCCTGACCATCTCTGCAACCTGTTTAAGTCCTCTTGGAGGATCCTACAATCCTCGTCTGTCACAACTCTTCTCATTAATTTTGCGTCATCCGCAAACATTGACATGTATGATTCCACTCCTGTAAACATGTCATTTACGTAAATTAGAAAGAGGATTGGTCCCAGCACCGATCCTTGAGGTACTCCACTTGTTACTGTTCGCCAGTCCGACTTCTCGCCCCTTACCATTACCCTCTGGCTCCTTCCTGTTAGGTAGTTCTTCACCCATTCTAGGGCCTTTCCGCTTACTCCTGCCTGCCTCTCAAGTTTGTATAGCAGTCTCATGTGCGGTACTGTATCAAAGGTCTTTTGGCAGTCAAGAAATATGCAGTATGCCCAGCCTTCTCTGTCCTGCCTTATCCTTGTTACTTTATCATAGAATTCTAAAAGGTTTGTTAGGCATGATTTCCCTGTCCAGAACCCATGTTGGTGCTTGTTTACAAACCCAATGCTCTCCAGGTGCTCAACAAGTCTTAGCCTAATTATTCTTTCAAGTATTTTGCAGGGGATGCTTGTCAATGATACGGGTCTGTAGTTAAGTGCCTCCTCCCTATCACCTTTCTTGAAAATCGGTACGACATTTGCCTCCTTCCAGCAACTAGGCAATTCTCCCGACATAATTGACTCATTAAAGATCATTGCCAGAGGCACGCTGAGAGCCTGCGCTGCCTCTTTAAGTATCCACGGTGTGTGTGTGTGTGTGTGTGTGTGTGTGTGTGTGTGTGTGTGTGTGTTGTGTGTGTGTGTGTGTGTGTGGTGTGTGTGTTGTGTGTGTGTGTGTGTGCTTGAATACAATCAGCATATACATGAGCTGCAGGTGTGAGGTGTAGAAGACTGCTGAAGTAATCATTCTACAACAAGGAGCGGAGCCCCTCGCTGTCCCTACCTCTCCCCGACAATGAGAGGTCCTGTTGGTATACTAGGAAAGGCATATTACAAATATTTACTGTTTTACTCTCATAAAGTTTACCTTTATACTAGTGACAGGTCTTGTGAAAATATGGTTTGCCTGTTGCCTTTTTGTCCGTCTCCCCTCACATAATTTTTAGTACAAATTATGGACATTTTTGGGAGCAGCAGTCCTGAATTTGTACTTAAGTCAACAGTAGCTGCATATATAAATGTTGTGGATGAAATGTTGATTATTACATAAAACACCTGTCAGCAATTGTGTTACTTTGACACAATACTTAAGAACGTCTCTTGGAGTCCGTTCTTGAAAGTTGGCATATATTAGTTGTAGAACAGAACCTAAGATGACTAGGGCTCTAAGTTACTCTAATTATTTATCCACGCGGCCTCTTCTGGTACATCAACACATCTGATCGTGTACTCTTCCAGGGATTAATGCCAATTAGTGGATAAGATCAATAAAAGTTCAGCCGCAGAGTGATTTTTCCTGAACCGGTATATGAGGCCACAAAATAATAGATATTTACTTCAAATATTACTTGTAACAGTGTGATAATAAATATGCTAGTGATTAAGAACAATAATCCAAATCTGAAGCAACGGCTCTCTGTTGACCAATGACAAGACAACGGTCATAGGTCACTGTTGACCAATGGC
>WNGS01092210.1:3444920-3456807 GCA_020271785.1 Procambarus virginalis
TCCAGTATTGACCAGGACCTGCCTTACTCCAGTATTGACCAGGACCTGCCTTACTCCAGTATTGACCAAGACCTGCCTTACTCCAGTATTGACCAGGACCACCTGCCTTACTCTCTTATTGACCAGGGCCACCTGCCTTACTCCAGTATTGACCAGGACCTGCCTTACTCCAGTATTGACCAGGACCTGCCTTACTCCAGTATTGACCAGGACCTGCCTTACTCCAGTATTGACCAGACCTGCCTTACTCCAGTATTGACCAGGACCTGCCTTACTCCAGTATTGACCAGGACCTGCCTTACTCCAGTATTGACCAGGACCTGCCTTACTCCAGTATTGACCAGGACCTGCCTTACTCCAGTATTGACCAGGACCTGCCTTACTCCAGTATTGACCAGGACCTGCCTTACTCCAGTATTGACCAGGACCTGCCTTACTCCAGTATTGACCAGGACCTGCCTTACTCCAGTATTGACCAGGACCTGCCTTACTCCAGTATTGACCAGGACCTGCCTTACTCCAGTATTGACCAGGACCTGCCTTACTCCAGTATTGACCAGGACCTGCCTTACTCCAGTATTGACCAGGACCTGTCTTACTCCAGTATTGACCAGGACCACCTGCCTTACTCCAGTATTGACCAGGACCTGCCTTACTCCAGTATTGACCAGGACCTGCCTTACTCCAGTATTGACCAGACCTGCCTTACTCCAGTATTGACCAGGACCTGCCTTACTCCAGTATTGACCAGGACCTGCCTTACTCCAGTATTGACCAGGACCTGCCTTACTCCAGTATTGACCAGGACCTGCCTTACTCCAGTATTGACCAGGACCTGCCTTACTCCAGTATTGACCAGGACCTGCCTTACTCCAGTATTGACCAGGACCTGCCTTACTCCAGTATTGACCAGGACCTGCCTTACTCCAGTATTGACCAGGACCTGCCTTACTCCAGTATTGACCAGACCTGCCTTACTCCAGTATTGACCAGGACCTGCCTTACTCCAGTATTGACCAGGACCTGCCTTACTCCAGTATTGACCAGGACCTGCCTTACTCCAGTATTGACCAGGACCTGCCTTACTCCAGTATTGACCAGGACCTGCCTTACTCCAGTATTGACCAGGACCTGCCTTACTCCAGTATTGACCAGGACCTGCCTTACTCCAGTATTGACCAGGACCTGCCTTACTCCAGTATTGACCAGGACCTGCCTTACTCCAGTATTGACCAGGACCTGCCTTACTCCAGTATTGACCAGGACCTGCCTTACTCCAGTATTGACCAGGACCTGCCTTACTCCAGTATTGACCAGGACCTGCCTTACTCCAGTATTGACCAGGACCTGCCTTACTCCAGTATTGACCAGGACCTGCCTTACTCCAGTATTGACCAGGACCTGCCTTACTCCAGTATTGACCAGGACCTGCCTTACTCCAGTATTGACCAGGACCTGCCTTACTCCAGTATTGACCAGGACCTGCCTTACTCCAGTATTGACCAGGACCTGCCTTACTCCAGTATTGACCAGGACCTGCCTTACTCCAGTATTGACCAGGACCTGCCTTACTCCAGTATTGACCAGGACCTGCCTTACTCCAGTATTGACCAGGACCTGCCTTACTCCAGTATTGACCAGGACCTGCCTTACTCCAGTATTGACCAGGACCTGCCTTACTCCAGTATTGACCAGGACCTGCCTTACTCCAGTATTGACCAGGACCTGCCTTACTCCAGTATTGACCAGGACCTGCCTTACTCCAGTATTGACCAGGACCTGCCTTACTCCAGTATTGACCAGGACCTGCCTTACTCCAGTATTGACCAGGACCTGCCTTACTCCAGTATTGACCAGGACCTGCCTTACTCCAGTATTGACCAGGACCTGCCTTACTCCAGTATTGACCAGGACCTGCCTTACTCCAGTATTGACCAGGACCTGCCTTACTCCAGTATTGACCAGGACCTGCCTTACTCCAGTATTGACCAGGACCTGCCTTACTCCAGTATTGACCAGGACCTGCCTTACTCCAGTATTGACCAGGACCTGCCTTACTCCAGTATTGACCAGGACCTGCCTTACTCCAGTATTGACCAGGACCTGCCTTACTCTAGGAGCTGCTCGTCAACCTGCTTGCAGCTGGTCCCGGGTTGACATAGACATAGACAATACTCCGCTTATACCTATCAGGCAGCTCTTAGCATTGAAGCCCATTCATATGTCCCTTGGGCTGGACGGTAGAGCGACGGTCTCGCTTCTTGCAGGTCGGCGTTCAATCCCCGACCGTCCACCAAGTGGTTGGCCACCATTCCTTCCCCCGTCCCATCCCAAATCCTTATCCTCACCCCTTCCCAGTGCTATATAGTCATAATGGCTTGGTGCTTTCTCCTGACAATTTCATTCCCTTAGTGTAAACTACAGTAAACCCACCAGTCCTCTCCCAGACTGTTGCATGGTTTAATATTCCTTCGTGGATGAATACCTTCACATTGTTGGTGTGTGTACAGCGTGAGGTGTAGCCGGCTTGTGTGTACGTTCTCACAGTTACTTTAGTACACAACTAACTTGACGATCCAACACTATGAAGCACATTTTTGTGAAGTGAAGATGAGAATATTTTACCATTTGACTTTGTGATCATTTTTAAATTCTTATCAGTAACATGTGAGAAATTACAGACAACCTCATCTGGATCTGTTTTTTATAGTTTGATCAAGAGCAAATTATGGTTTCTTTTGGTGTTGCTTTTAATTTTCCGACAAATGTCTTATTCACGCGATATATATAAGATTTAATGTAATAAAATTACACCAAAGATGTTTAACTTTTTAACTCAGCAAATTGGCAACAAAAGTGCCAGGAAACTCTTTAATTTTCTTAGATGTAGTGGAGAGTTAGAGGCCAAGACAAAGCTTTTGCAGGACTCTATAAATATATAGTTGTAGCGAGCACGTCTTCCACGCCTTTAACTGTAAGAATCTTAGTCATAAATAACTGCTGAAACTCGTGTTGAAAATTCAGGTTGGTCTTGTTCTTCTGGGACATATAAAACACTTTCTTCACTTCTCAAGTGAAGACGAACGTGAGGAGTAATGAGATGATTACATGACAGAAATATTGACCTATAAACCATTTCGATCATATTTAATAACACGTTTAGTGAGCCATGAAAAGGGTAGTTCCTGTAGAATAGTTTAACAGGCGGCTACTGTAGTGTTGAGTTTTACATCGTAAGTAACATGGCGGGTCTCCTTCCCTTTTATGATGTCTTCGATGTATCCGTTAGAGTATCCATTATTGACTAGGTCCTGCCTCACTCTACTGAGTTCCTCGTCACCCTCCGTCCACATGGAGCTGTGAGAGCGCTGTTGACACAGGCGACAACAACATGTCGCTTGTACCTGTCCCCTCACAGCTAGCGTCATAGCCATAATACCTCTGATGGAACAGACCCAGTACCTGCCCCATCTATAATCCACTCTACAGGAATTTCTTTTCCACTCCACACCAGTCGGAGGACAGAGCGCCCTGAAAGACATTATTTATGGAACAGTAACTCCTACCGACACCAACCAGAATATAGAGTTGACACTCTACTACAATAACACGATGACCGCCAACTTGCTAATGACGAACTCTCGCAACACCAAGGAACACGCCTCGTAAGAGACGAATGTCGCCTATGCCCTCACACGCCCACTTAGGGACTGTCAACCCCAATGATCTCAATATATTGACAAGACAATAATATATCTTTCAAGGCGCCTGACAACGCACAAACAAACAACAAGGTTCCATCAAAGAACCTATCATGTCTACACACAACCACATCGGCACCAGAGATATGCTAACCAACAACACCGAAATAATCGCCAGATATAACAGGAGAAGATTAGACATTGCCAAAGCACTACATATCAAACAGTCTTAACAATTAACAGGCAGCTCACACTCAGGTTCACTCAACCATCTTCAAGACCAAGACAGAACACCCAGCACACACTGCTCCACCCAACACGGCTTGTTCTGGTTAGCAAAAAGAATTAAAGAACTGCAGATTGTCTCTTGGTCCTGCACCTCACCTCACCGCATCATTTTACTCCGTATATGCGGTTGTCACAGCTAATTACTATCTACTTCACCGGTGTCATTGAAAATAGTGACAGGATCAACGAAACACATATCTTATTATCAAGCCATATATAACTGTAAGCTGAACTTTGAAGAGTTAATTTTTCAACTTCCTTCTGAAGCAAATACAGAGAGGGTTCTTGGTAGAACTATTGATATATAATCCGACGCTCACGAGTCAGATTTCCGATATTTCTGATATTTTGAAAACTGCAGAGAGGTTTGGGCAAAATGTGACCCATCGCCGTTTTCAGTAATTCGGATATTTTCGGTATAAAAAGTCGTAATTTCAAACTCCAAATATGTGCAATGAGCCAGAATTTGGCTCGAAAATAACGCAATGTCATAAATTTGATTTAATTGTGATTTTATTATTCCTCTGCGATACCAAAGAGCCAGAGCTCAACCCCCACAAGCACAAATAGGTGAGTATACACACACACACACACTCACCATCATCATCATCAGAGGTGTACAAGGTATGAGTAAGGAAATCAGTTATACACATACAATGCAAAAATAAGAGGCGAGAAATACAGTAGTCGAAGCCCAAGTTGGGCAACAAAGCAATTATAAGGTTGGGCTAATTATCAGATTACCGGGTTAAGAAGTCAAGTCTTAACAGATGACCTGACACCACATTAACGTAATTAGCGGCATTATATTCTTAAAAAAGAGCATATTACAACGCCAATTATTCAACTTAATTATACCTCTGTTTTTCATCATTATTAAGGTCAAAGTGTAGACACAAGCCACAACGTTGCTGTGCTCTTGTGGTACGGTTGATGACACAGGTAGTCCGGATAT
Source organism: Procambarus virginalis (assembly GCA_020271785.1). NCBI lineage: Eukaryota > Metazoa > Arthropoda > Malacostraca > Decapoda > Cambaridae > Procambarus > Procambarus virginalis. The sequence continues at coordinate 3,449,865 of WNGS01092210.1, forward strand.
GGAGACACACTCACAAATATAATTTGAATATTTTAATGATAATTCTTATAATTTGTTGCAGCTTTTTAAAATAAAAGACACAACGAAATCAAGAAACATTCATAGCAGCTCAATTATTTTATACATACATTGTATGAAAGTATTTTCTCACAATAATTTCCTATTATTTATACAATTACGGGTCAAATGTTAACAAAATCACAATTAAATTTTATTGCACTTGATTCAATAATTCATTAAGCAAGTTACCATTATTCCATTTAATTGGGAAATAATAGTCTTTAATGCAAGAGAAACCTTTTAGCATCCACGACCTTCTATAGCTTAGTGTAATTATTTTCTTTCACAATCTAAATTTCTTTCTTTAGAGATTATTACGTGCAAAGTTTATACAGATCTTACTGGAGATTTCGTGAATGCAACTGCATGCATAAACTAGTTTTCTTTTTAATAAAATATTAATTTTTAACTACCATATTAATAGTGAACTTATTGAAGGTTGAGTGAGATGTTGTCGGCAACCATTGCAAAACATTCAGTCAATTTTGCTAAGTAACAAATATTGCAAAAAACAATTTCGTATACCGTGATCTTTTTCGTGATTCCCAATTCCAATCGTAATTTTATCGTGATTCGCAATATTTTATTAGTTTTCTTTATCCCTCACTGTTTACAATTACATCTATAATTCTGATATTTTGTATCAGAAGAGCCGCTTAATTTAATGTTTGCCAACAGCGCTGTCAACTACATTTATCAAATCATATTTTTACATATTTATAATCACAGCTTCTCGTTTCTAACTGCTTTTTTGAATTGTAAATAATTTTAGTTTTTACAATATAGCAAATGGACAATGTAAAAATTCGTCACATTCTATTATGTTTGTGGTTATCATGGTGAAAGGTGCCAGATTCTGGATATCATATAGACTGAACATTGCTCTGTCTATAGGTGCCCAAGGCAAGTTTTGGGACCCCCTTATGTAGCATGAGGCCGCTCTACGTCTCTACTTGAGTAGATCTACTAGAGTAGATAGATACAAGTAGAGGGTTGATCTACTCTAGAAGGATGGTTAAGAGGTGCGAGAAGGGCTGTGTCTTGTACTATTCCCAGAATATTGAGGAAAGAACCACCACAACGACGGCTGTTTCTGCGGGATTGATGTTGTGAAGTTCAGGTCCAGCCAACCACTTGGGGTGGGCGGTAGAGCGACGGTCTCGCTTCATGCAGGTCGGCGTTCAATCTCTGATCTTTCAAGTGGTTGGGCACCATTCCTTTTCCCCCGTCCCATTCCAAATCCTTATCCTGATCCCTTCCTAGTGCTATATAGTCGTGATGGCTTGGCGCTTTCTCTTGATATCTCTCTTCCCTTCAGGCATGCAAGCTCTTAAGTATCCAGACATCCCGTTTTCTATAACACCTGCTCAACGTGGCGATAACTTGCCATTACCACAATAGCAAATGTTAGTAACTATTACTTGTAACTATTATTATAAAACGTACTTTAAGTACCCACAAACTTACAATGCAATTTGCAATTTAAAAGTATTTTATACTTCAGAAGGTTGCATTTGTGACCAAATACTCGGCAATCCGTAGCAGCCAAGGAATATATGAAGGATTCTTACCACGAACGGGTTCACAACCAATGGGTGCCCAGCTCCCAACCCACCAGCCAGTCATCGAGCCAGCCGTCGCCACCTCCAGCCCACCCCGACCAATCACTGTACAGCACAGTACAAGTGTTGACATGGGCGGCCAGTATGATAGCTGGCAATAACCCCCAAGAATATGTAAGTATTCTAAATATTCTCTACAAAGCAAATGGTCTGCCAGCTTTTACCGTTCCTGATGAAGTTTATACCAACACCACTTCAACCTCCAGTTCTCAAGATCCGGATCCGGTGTGGGACATCACTGTGAACGCCGCCGTGCTGACGGATCTACTGTCAACAGCTGCAACGCCTGCTGCTCCTCCTGCAACGCCTGCTGCTCCTCCTGCAACGCCTGCTGCTCCTCCTGCAACGCCTGCTGCTCCTCCTGCAACGCCTGCTGCTCCTCCTGCAACGCCTGCTGCTCCTCCTGCAACATCATCACAAGCCACCCAGACGCCGACGCCTCCTTCATCGACAACTGCCACAGTTCCACCTCTCATGTGTGAACCCTCTCAACGATATACATCAGCTGCAGGACCCGTGGAGACTCAACAAGCAAGAACTCATCCCTCAAGATCCACCGCCTCTACTTCTGAGTCAGCCGACTCATCGGATGAGGACGTCTCGGTTGGAACACCACCTCCTCCACGGAAGCACCCCTACACAACCGAAGAGTTCCTGCAGGACACGACCTCCAACGACAGCCTCACCATGTCAACGCGTAGCAAGACCAACAGACCGGCCAAGAAGCCCGGGAAGAAGAAGAAAAACACCGACGATTCGCGCCTGAGAAAATCAAGTAAACAGAAGAACACCGACGAAATGCTGTAAAGAACACAGCGACGAGAAGCCCTGCCACCTGCAGGACACATCAGCGAGCAACCATGAGAACTCCACCTTACCACCACACCACACCACCAGCTGCAAGTCTTACCCACAGTGGTTGGGCCCACCGACTTCCTCCCCCCCGTCTTCGACTTGTCTCCAGTTCCTAGCTCAAGATTTCTGCATCTTCGCCCCTGTCTTCAACCCCCGCTGGCCTGCTCTAGGGTCCTTGGAACGAAAGGCACGAACGATTTCACATCCTCATCCTCATAATCTAAGCGAACTGGATGATCTTATCAAGGGACTTGGACCTCATTAAGTCAGGAGCTGAACTTTCAACATCAGGCACAAAGAGCTGAATTTTCTCTGGGAATATTGCAACACCAATGTGTACCAAGAAACACAATGCAGAATTTGCAACTTAAACTTACTTTGATGTTAGTGGCGGTCTGTGTTACTGCAAACACGTGAATGGTTTGTTTACTGCTGTTCAACTGAAGCGCAGCTCTTCATAAACAGTTTAGACTCAAAGTAGTTTGACTTCACAATGTAACCAATATCCACCTGTACCTCTTGCGCCTTCGCTACAAACAAAAGAAGGCCACGGAAATATACAAATACTTATCCATGTCAAATGGGCAGAATTTAAGTGGGATGTATATTTTGGGGGAGTGATTTTAACTGGGTTTGGCTTTCTGTCTCTGGTTACCAAAGATGAAATAATATAATGATATTCAATGGATGAAATTACTGCTCATAGAACTGTAATTGTTATAATGTAACAGACACATGTGGATACATTGTAGGAAGACACGAGGCAAACACAGCTTAGTATAATGTACCCGGCGGTGCCCGGGTCTGTACTTTCCATTATCCTCTTCTCCCCCCCTTCTCTTCCTTTCATTTCTCAACCCTTCTTTTCCTCCTGTCTCCCTCTCCACTCCTATTCTGACTCGTTACTCTTTTCCGTCTTTCCCATATTAGTTCTCTTCTCTCTCTTACCACGTCTTTATCTCCTCTTCCCCATTTTTCCTCTCATCCCCTCCCCATGGCCTCACCCTTCCCCCCCCCAACGTGTCCTCTCTCTCTCTCTCTCTCCTCCTCTTCACATTATCTTCACCGTATATAATATTTTCATCACCAAAACCACCTTAACTGTTCACTATCTTTAGCACTATAACTGTCTCCGCTACTCACTATCTTCATTCAGTTCGTCGTTTTCGAGTAAATCATGATATCTTGCAGGTAAACGGGGAGGGGGGGAGGGAGTTGCTTCAACACTCTACGGAGATCATATCCGCGATTTCATGTTAGACCTCGTAAAAATCACACACTGAGGGGAGGGGGGGGAGGGGGTTTGAGCTAGAGGCCGATGTTTTTTTTTTAAAGTATATCACATGAACGAACCCCGTCTGGCCTATGACACTCCCCTACGCACAATTCTCATTTTGGAAAGTTGAGTGAGACTGGCCTCGAGCATCTGGCCTGGGACTTTTGACAGACAGATATTCGATTTTATACATATAGCTGATTCCGAGTCGGAAACTTTGTGTAAAGACATTAATTTAGACATATATATCACAGTTTGAGAGGTGGCGTGTATATAGGGTGAGGGAAGTCAGTAAGATTCTTTCTTAAGCTAAACACAGGATTATATTCCAAAACTCTTTTTAATTACCCTGGTGCATTTTTTAGAAGTAATTTTTTATGATATTGCGATCCTTAAACTATACAATATTTTTTTTTAATCTGTACAAATTGCTTTGTAAACTTCCTAAAGTTTGAATCAATATTTTAATATTTTTGAAGGTAATATTTATTAATATTTTTGTTAATATCTTAAATTATAGTTTCCACTATTTATATTATCATCAATATATTCTGGTCTTCTTTAACATAAGGCTTTAAGAATTAGTGAAGAAAACTGTATGTGTTTCCACATGCCAGAACAAGCAGACATTTACATATAGTTTAACATGAGCGGATGTTACATAATAAACAGGTTACACATTAATTGTTTAAGTCACCGCCGACAATAATTTCCTTCCTACAAGTACATGTTCATTGAATAACACTTCCTTAAGACTTCACTACACTGTCTCTGTGTCTCTACACTGTCACCTACACTTCCCTAACACTTCACTACACTGTCTCTCTACACTGTCACCTACACTTCCTCAAGACTACACTACACTGTCTCTGTGTCTTTACACTGTGTCACCTACACTTCACTACACTGTCTCTCTACACTCACACCACAACGTGCCATACACATACAGTTGTATCAACGTAATACACTTTGTCTTCATACAGCTCTCTAGAGAACTGTGAAGAGCTTTTTATTATTAATTTTTTTATACATTCTCCTCTGCTTTCTCTTCAACACAGCAAGACCTTCCAGGAGACTTGAATCTTAACATAACTCACGTGCTAAATCGTCCTCTGGCGAGCTTGGTCATTTTACTCTGCAAACTATTTCCTTTCATTTTTATTTAAGAATAAGGCAGCTAATAAGGCTTCCAGCATTTTATTGTTAAAACAACGTTTCTTAACTAAGACAACTGCTCAGTGGAAGTACAAACTGTGCTTCTAAATGAACGTTTCCAGCTGAGTTAATAGCTGTTATCCTACGCTGGTTCCCTTGGAACCTGAAGCAAGCATCGATATTTATGTTCAGTATATCTATATGTATTTTCCCTAGTATAAATGTATATGTACTATTTACCTCATAATGAGACCGTGAAGCGACGGTCTCGCTTCATGCAAGTCGGCGTTCAATCCCCCGACCGTCCACAAGTGGTTGGGAACCATTCCTTCCCCACGTCCCATCCCAAATCTTTATCCTGACCCCTTCCCAGTGCTATATAGTCGTAATGGCTTGGTGCTTTGTCCTCAAAATTTCCTTCCCTTCATAATGAGAAGTTTGTCAATCCCCAGGTTGACTTACTGTCTTAGATGTTCAGCATCTTTCACTAGCCGGTAGGAGCCGGTCGGCCGAGCGGACAACACGCTGGACTTGTGATCCTGTGGTCCTGGGTTCGATCCCAGGCGCCGGCGAGAAACAATGGGCAAAGTTTCTTTCACCCTATGCCCCTGTTACCTAGCAGTAAAATAGGTACCTGGGTGTTAGTCAGCTGTCACGGGCTGCTTCCTGGGAGTGGAGGCCTGGTCGAGGACCGGGCCGCGGGGACACTAAAAAAAGCCCGAAATCATCTCAAGATAACCTCAAGAAGATAGCCTTAGGCTAGAGGAGTACGACCGCTTACTGAAATCAGTGTTAGAAAATGCCCTCACCTTTTCTCTCAGCGACTCACAGTGGAAACCAGCCTCCCTTCCTGTCAGACTCGGGGGCCTCGGTGTTCGCACAGCAGCACAAATTGCTGTACCAGGCTTCCTGTCCTCTTCAGTGGCATCTGACAATCTTTATTTTATTTTATTTATTTATTTATTTATTGATATATACAAGAGTTCTTACATTCTTGTAAAGCCACTAGTAAACATAACGTTTGGGCAGGTTCTTAAACCTAATTTTCCCTAGAATACGACCCGCAAAATCGTTTAACCAGCCCTTACCCATTCCCTGCTGGGTGAACAGAGGCTTCAGTTATGGATTGGCGCCCAGTCAATCCTCCCCGGCCAGGATACGAACCCAGTCCATAGCGCTCGCGAAGCTCCGGGCGAGTGTTTTACCACTGCTCCACGGGGACTGCTAGGGTGAACCTGGTGAAGGAAATCCTACTGGATTACCTAAGTCAACAGGCGTGGGCCTGTTGTCTTACCTAAGGGCCTTACCTAAGTTAATGTAAAACATCTTAATAGGGGGTACAGGTGTTGGTTTAGGTGACTCTTCAGAGGTTGCATGGCGTTTCACCTTTCTTTTGATGACGTCTTCAACACAACCGTTAGAGAAGCCATCGTTGACTAAGACCTGCCTTACCCTCCAGAGTTCTTCATCAACTTGCTTCCATCCAAAGCTGTGACTGTTGTAAACGCTTACGTCGACCGGGCTCTCTCAGTCACAGCTCAGCTTCTGTCAGTCAATGAAGAGTAAGAGGAATCATGCGTTGGCTTACATCGTTGGGTATGTCTTAAGGGTAAGATGTTACTACCAATCGACGAATGTTTTGCTAATAATGTGGGTGTCCCTAAACGATATCAATGAGCACTTATGAATCTCAAAAAGAAGGATAAAATTATATTTATCAAATCCTATGAAAGAGGGTAGTAAATAGTAATTCTCAATAGATGAAAGGGGGTAGTAACTAGTAATTCTCAATAGATGAAAGGGGGTAGTTACTAGTAATTCTCAATAGATGAAAGGGGGGTAGTTACTAGTAATTCTCAATAGATGAAAGGGGGTAGTTATAGTAATTCTCAATAGATGAAAGGGGGGTAGTTACTAGTAATTCTCAATAGATGAAAGGGGGTAGTTACTAGTAATTCTCAATAGATGAAAGGGG
>WNGS01092210.1:3518085-3532135 GCA_020271785.1 Procambarus virginalis
AAATTTTATTTTCATAGATTTCGATTTATTTTATTTTTTATTGAATTATTTTGTGTGACATTGTGTTGGAATTGAGCTGTGTTGTTTAACATACCGTTCATTTCGTAAGTATAAGTATAGATGCCACACCTGTGACAGGTAAAACTATACTTTTCTTGAAAAACAGCGCCATCTGTTGCATGTAAGAGCAACACACATGCTATACTAAATATGATACAATTGCATTTCAATGTTTCTGATTGCATTGATAAATAGAATTTTCATAGATTTTGATTTATTTTCATTTTGATTTAATTATTTTGTGTGAATTGCGTTGGAATTGAGCTGTTTTGTTTACCAAAAGCGGAGGCGGAGCCGGCCGACCGAGTGGACAGCACACTGGACTTGTGATCCTGTGGTCCGGGTTCGATCCCAGGCGCCGGCGAGAAACAATGGACAAAGTTTCTTTCACCCTATGCCCCTGTTACCTAGCAGTAAAATAAATAGGTACCTGGTGTTAGTCAGCTGTCACGGGCTGCTTCCTGGGGGTGGAGGCTTGGTCGAGGACCGGGCCGCGGGGACACTAAAGCCCCGAAATCATCTCAAGATAACCTCAAGATAACCTTACCGTTCATTTCGTGAGTATAGTTTATTTTTTTATTTTTTCCTATTATCATTTCATTTTTTAACTTTTTCTTATATTTCAGTGATGGGAACATCAGATCACTTGATATCCTAATTTTCTGATGGGAACATCAAACCATTTGGGAAGGCATCGGACGAGGGAGTGGGGAATGGTGGGGAGGACGAGGGGACAGAAGTGATAGATGGTGGGGAGGACGAGGAGACAGGGGAGTGGGGCATGGTAGGAAGGAAGAGGGGAATGGTGGAGTGGGGAATGGTGGGGGAGGACGAGGAGACGGGTGAAGGGGGAATGGTGGGGAGGACTGGGGGACAGGGAAGGTTGCTGTGGCTCAGTAACGCACATGCGTAGCTGAGCCACAGCAACGCGTGGCCGGGTACTGCTAGTCTTTAAATATATAGCAAGTGATAGTGAAACTTGGCGGTTGGATAACATAGACTTTTAAGTTATTTGGTGATATATTTAACAGCCGGAACAATGGCAACTGGGGAAAAAATAATAAATATGACTGCGTCGCTGGAAGCTTCACACAACAGCATCAGGTCAACAGGGACCTTAGTGAGAAAGGAGTCAACATCCAGGCTTAACAGCTTTAGCTAACAGCTAACAGCTTAACAGCTACAGTCCATGTTCAGACTATTACTTGTAAAGTCTTGGGAGTGTTTAATGTGCGAGTCAGAGAAAACACCCATGAAGAGGGACAATATATTACTAAGCCATTAGGCTGTCTTATAAGAAACAGAACCTCTGCTCCAAATAATGGGTTATAAAGGAATACCAACCGCATGGGTTCTGGTTACACCATAGCAATACGGTAAGCTTGGGTTATTGACCTTAATCTTTACCAGGAGCTCAATCACATATTTGTTCTTACCAATGTTTCTGACTTTTGTATTGAATTCTGAAGCAACCGACACGAGCGGATCTCTAGTCAGTTTACATAGGTATCTGTGTCCGATTGTAATGCTTCTGCTTTTTGGCAGTAATTTGTTTTGTTGAGAATTGCTATTTTACCCCCTTTCATCTATTGAGAATTACTAGTTACTACCCCCTTTCATCTATTGAGAATTACTAGTTACAACCCTCTTTCATCTATTGAGAATTACTAGTAACTCCCCCCTTTCATCTATTGAGAATTACTAGTAACTCCCCCCTTTCATCTATTGAGAATTACTATTTACTACCCTCTTTCATCGGATTTGATAAATATAATTTTATTCTTCTTTTTGAGATTCATAAGTGCTCATTGATATCGTTTAGGGACACCCACATTATTAGCAAAACATTCGTCTATTGGTAGTAACATCTTACCCTTAAGACATACCCAACGATGTAAGCCAACGCATGATTCCTCTTACTCTTCATTGACTGACAGAAGCTGAGCTGTGACTGAGAGAGCCCGGTCGACGTAAGCGTTTACAACAGTCACAGCTTTGGATGGAAGCAAGTCGGTGAAGAACTCTGGAGGGTAAGGCAGGTCTTAGTCAACGATGGCTTCTCTAACAGTTATGTTGAAGACGTCATCAAAAGAAAGGTGAAACGCCAAGCAACCTCTGAAGACTCACCTAAACCAACACCTGTACCCCCTATTAGACTGTTTTACATTAACTTAGGTAAGGCCCTTAGGTAAGACAACAGGCCCACGCCTGTTGTCTTAGGTAATCCAGTAGGATTTGCTTCACCAGGTTCACCTTAGCAGTCCCCGTGGAGCAATGGTAAAGCACTCGCCCGGAGCTTCGCGAGCGCTATGGACTGGGTTCGTATCCTGGCCGGGGAGGATTGACTGGGCGCCATTCCATAACTGAAGCCCTGTTCACCCAGCAGGGAATGGGTAACTGGTGGTTAAACGATTTTGCGGGTCGTATTGTAGGGAAAATTAGGTTTAAGAACCAGCCCAAGACGTTATGTTTACTAGTGGCTTTACAAGAATGTAAGAACTCTTGTATATATCAATAAATAAATCAAATAAAATAGAGATTGTCAGATGCCACTGAATAGGACAGGAAGCCTGGTACAGCAATTTGTGCTGCTGTGCGAACACCGAGGCCCCCGAGTCTGACAGGAAGGGAGGCTGGTTTCCACTGTGAGTCGCCGAGAGAAAAGGTGAGGGCATTTTCTGACAATGATTTCAGTAAGCGGTCGTACGCCTCTAGTCTAAGGCTACTGAAAGATGCTGAACATCTAAGAAAGTAAGTCAACCTGGGGATTGACAAACTTCTCATTATGAAGGGAAGGAAATTTTGAGGACAAAGCGCCAAGCCATTACGACTATATAGCACTGGGAAGAGATCAGGATAAAGATTTGGGATGGGACGGGGGAAGGAATGGTTCCCAACCACTTGGACGGTCGGGGGATTGAACGCCGACTTGCATGAAGCGAGACCGTCGCTTCACGGTCTCATTATGAGGTAAAGTGTACATATACATATATACTAGAAAAAATACATATAGATATACTGAACATAAATATCAATGCTTGCTTCAGGTTCCAAGGGAACCAGTGTAGGATAACAGCTATTAACTCAGCTGGAAATGTTCATTTAGAAGCACAGTTTGTACTTCCACTGAGCAGTTGTCTTAGTTAAGAAACGTTAGCGTTTAAACAATAAAAAGCTGGAAGCCTTATTAGCTGCCTTATTCTTAAACAAAAATGAAAGGAAATAGTTTGCAGAGTAAAATGACCAAGCTCGCCAGAGGACGATTTAACACGTGAGTTATGTTAAGATTCAAGTCTCCCGGAAGGTCTTGCTCTGTTGAAGAGAAAGCAGAGGAGAATGTATAAAAAAAATTAATAATAAAAAGCTCTTAATAGTTCTCTAGAGAGCTGTATGAAGACAAATTGTATTACGTTGATACAACTGTATGTGTATGTGTTTGTGGTGTTAATGTAGAGAGACAGTGTAGTGAAGTGTTAGGGAAGCGTAGAGAGACAGAGACAGTGTAGTGAAGTGTTGGGGAAGTGTAGGCGACACAGTGTAAAGACACAGAGACAGTGTTGTGTAGTCTTGAGGAAGTAATTGTAGGTGAGAGTGTAGAGAGAGACAGCGACAGTGTAGTGTAGTCTTGAGGAAGTATGTGTAGATGACAGTGTAGAGAGACAGAGACAGTGTAGTGTAGTCTTGAGGAAGTATGTGTAGATGACAGTGTAGAGAGACAGAGACAGTGTAGTGTAGTCTTGAGGAAGTATGTGTAGATGACAGTGTAGAGAGACAGAGACAGTGTAGTGTAGTCTTGAGGAAGTATGTGTAGATGACAGTGTAGAGAGACAGAGACAGTGTAGTGTAGTCTTAAGGAAGTGTTATTCAATGAGCATGTACTTGTAGGAAGGAAATAATTGTCGGCGGTGACTTAAACAATTAATGTGTAACCTGTTTATTATGTAACATCCGCTCATGTTAAACTATATGTAAATGTCTGCTTGTTCTGGCATGTGGAAACACACACAGTTTTCTTCACTAATTCTCAAAGCCTTATGTTAATGTAGACCAGAATATATTGCTGATAATATAAATAGTGGAAACTATAGTTTAAGATATTAAAAAAAATATTAATTGATCAAACTTTAGGAAGTTAACGAAGCAATTTGTACAGATTAAAAAAACAACTTTTATCAAAGTTATGGAATTTTGAGTTATCATTGTATAGTTTAAGGATCGCGATATCATAAAAAATTACTCCTAAAAAATGCACCAGGGTAATTATAAAGAGTTTTGGAATATAATCCTGTGTTTAGCTTACGAAAGAATCTTACTGACTTCCCTCACTCAATATACACGCCACCTCTCAAACTGTGTGACATATATGTCTAAATTAATGTCTTTACTCAAAGTTTTCGACTCAGAATCAGCTATATCTATAAAATCGAATATCTGTCTGTCAAAAGTCCCAGGCCAGATGCTCGAGGCCAGTCTCACTCAACTTTCCAAAATGAGAAATGTTGGGTAGAGGAGTGTCAACAGGTCAGACGGGGTCGTTCATGTGATATACTTTAAAAAAAACATCGGCCTCTAGTTCAAACCCCCTCTCCCACCCCTCCCCATAGTGTGTGATTTTCACGAGGTCTAACATGAAATCGCAGATATGATCTCCGTAGAGTGTTGAAGCAACTCCCCCCTCCCCCCTCCCCGTTTACCCGCAAGATATCATGATTTACTCGGAAACGACGAACTGAATGAAGATAGTGAGTAGCAGAGACGGTTATAGTGCTAAAGATAGTGAGCAGTTAAAGTGGTTTTGGTGATGAAAATGGTATATACGGTGGAGATAATGTGAAGAGGAGGAGAGAGAGAGAGAGAGGACACGTAGGGGGGGGGGGAGGAAGGGTGAGGCCATGGGGAGGGGATGAGAGGGAAAATGGGGGAAGAGGAGATAATGACGTGGTAAGAGAGAGAAGAGAACTAATATGGGAAAGACGGAAAAGAGTAACGAGTCAGAATAGACGTGGAGAGGGAGACAGGAGGAAAAGAAGGGTTGAGAAAGAAAAGGAAGAGAAGGGGGGGAAGAGGATAATGGAAAGTACAGCCACAGACCCGGACACCGGCGGGTACATTATACTAAGCTGTGTTTGCCTCGTGTCTTCCTATAATGTATCCACATGTGTCCGTTACATTATAACAATTACAGTTCTATGAGCAGTAATTTCATCCATGGAGCATCATTATTTCATCTTTGGTAACCAGAGACAGAAAGCCAACCCAGTTAAAATCACTCCCCTAAATATACACATTCCACTTAAATTCTGCCCATTTGACTTGATAAGTATTTTGTTTATTTTCGTATCCTTCTTTTGTTTTGTAGCGAAGGCGCAAGAGGTACAGGTGGATATTGGTTCCTTGTGAAGTCAAACTACTTTGAGTCTAAACTGTCTAGAACAGCTGCGCTTCTGTTGAACAGCAGTAAACAAACCATTCACGTCTCTGCAGTAACAAGACCGCCACCAACATGAAAGTAAGTTTTGCAAATTCTGCATTGTGTTTCTCGGTACACATTGGTGTTGCAATATTCCCAGAGAAAATTCAGCTCTTTGTGCCTTGATGTTGAAAGTTCAGCTCCTGACTTAATGAGATCCAAGTCCCTTGATAAGATCATCCAGTTCGCTTAGATTATGAGGATGTGAACGCGTTCGTGCCTTTCGTTCCAAGGACCCTAGAGCAGGCCAGCGGGGGTTGAAGACAGGGACGAAGATGTAGAAATCTTGAGCTAGGAACTGGAGACAAGTCGAAGAGGGGGGGAGGGGGGGAAGTCGGTGGCCCAACCACTGTGGGTAAGACTTGCAGCTGGTGATGCGGTGTGGTGGTAAGGTGGAGTTCTCATGGTTGCTCGCTGATGTCTCCTGCAGGTGGCAGGCCTCCTGCAGGACACATCAGTGTCCTCGTCGCGGTGCGATTCGCACCTCGATTCTCAGGTGCGAATCGTCGGTGTTCTACTTCTTCCCGGGCTTCTTGGTCGGTCTGTTGGTCTTGCTACACGTTGACATGGTGAGGCTGTCGTTGGAGGTCGTGTCCAGCAGGAACTCTTCGGTTGTGTACGGGTGCTTCCGTGGAGGAGGTGGTGTTCCAGCCGAGACGTCCTCATCCGATGAGTCGGCTGACTCAGAAGCAGAAGCGGTGGATCTTGAGGGATGAGTTCTTGCTTGTTGAGTCTCCACGGGTCCTGCAGCTGATGTATATCGTTGAGAGGGTTCACACATGAGAGGTGGAACTGTGGCAGTTGTTGATGACGGAGGCGTCGGCGTCTGGGTGGCTTGTGATGATGTTGCAGGAGGAGCAGCAGGCGGTGCAGGAGGAGCAGCAGACGTTGCAGGAGGAGCAGCAGGCGTTGCAGGAGAAGCAGCAGGCGTTGCAGGAGGAGCAGCAGGCGTTGCAGGAGGAGCAGCAGGCGTTGCAGCTGTTGACAGTAGATCCGTCAGCACGGCGGCGTTCACAGTGATGTCCCAGACCGGATCCGGATCTTGAGAACTGGAGGTTCAAGTGGTGTTGGTATAAACTTCATCAGGAACGGTAAAAGCTGGCAGACCATTTGCTTTGTAGAGATTATTTAGAATTCTTACATATTCTTGGGGGTTATTGCCAGCTGTCATACTGGCCGTCCATGTCAACGCTTGTACTGTGCTGTATAGTGATTGGTCGGGGTGGGCTGGAGGTGGCGACGGCTGGTTCGTTGAGTGGCTGGTTGGTTGGGAGCTGAGCACCCATTGGTTGTGAACCCGTTCGTGGTAAGAATCCTTCATATATTCCTTGGCTGCTACGGATTGCCGAGTATTTGGTCACAATTGCAACCTTCTGAAGTATAAAATCTTTTAAATTGCAAATTGCATTGTAAGTTTGTGGGTACTTAAAGTACGTTTTATGTAATAATAGATACAAGTAATAGTTACTAACATTTGCTATTGTGGTAATGGCAAGTTATCTCCACGTTGAGCAGGTGTTATAGAAAACGGGATGTCTGGATACTTAAGAGCTTGCATGCCTGAAGGGAAGAGAGATATCAAGAGAAAGCGCCAAGCCATCACGACTATATAGCACTGGGAAGGGATCAGGATAAGGATGTGGGATGGGACGGGGGGGGGGGGAAGAAGGAAGGAATGAATTATCAAGGGAAAGCGCCAAGCCATTACGACTATATAGCACTGGGAAGGGGTCAGGATAAGGACTTGGGATGGGAAGGAGGGAAAGAAATGGTGCCCAACCACTTGGACGGTCGGGGATTGAACGCCGACCTGCATGAGCGAGGTCGTCGCTCTACCGCCCACCCCAAGTGGTTGACTAGACCTGAACTTCACAACATCAATCCCGCAGAAACAGCCGTCGTTGTGGTGGTTCTTTCCTCAATATTCTGGGAATAATACAAGACACAGCCCTTCTCGCACCTCTTAACCATCCTTCTAGAGTAGATAGACACTCTACTTGTGTTTATCTACTCTAGTAGATCTACTCTAGTAGAGACGTAGAGCGGACACATGCTGCATAAGGGGGGGTCCCAAAACTTGCCTTGGGCACCTATAGACAGACCAAAGTTCTGTCTATATGATATCCAGAATTTGGCACCTTTCACCATGATAACCACAAACATAAAAGAATGTGACGAATTTTTGCATTGTCCATTTGCTATATTGTTAAAAACTTAAGTTATTTACAATTCAAAAAAGCAGTTTGAAACGAGAAGCTGTGATTATAAATATGTAAAAATATGATTTGATAAATGTAGTTGACAGCGCTGTTGGCAAACATTAAATTAAGCGGCTCTGCAGATACTAAATATCAGAATTATAAATGTAACTGTAAACATTGAGGATAAAGAAAACTAATAAAAAATTGCGAATCACGATAAAATCACGATTGGAATTGGGAATCACGAAAAAGATCACTATACACAACAATTGTTTTTTGCAAAATTTGTTACTTAGCAAAATTGACTGTTTTGCAATGGTTGCCGACAACATCTCACTCAACCTTCAATAGGTTCACTATTAATATGGTAGTTAAAAATTATTATTTTATTAAAAAGAAAACTAGTTTATGTAGGCAGTTGCATTCACGAAATCTCCAGTAAGATCTGTATAAACTTTGCACGTAATAATAAGGTCGTGGATGCTAAAAGGTTTCTCTTGCATTAAAGACTATTATTTCCCAATTAAATGGAATATGGTAACTTGCTTAATGAATTATTGAATCAAGTGCAATAAAATTTAATTGAGATATGGTTAACATTTAACCCGCAATTGTATAAATAATTGGAAATTATTGTTAGAAAATACATTCATACAACGTATGTATAAAATAATTGAGCCGCTATGAATGTGTCTTGATTTCGTTTTGTCTTTTATATAAAAAACTGCAAAAAATTACAAGAATTATCATTTAAAATATTCAAATTTTATTTGCGACTGTCTCCATATCTGCGACCGGATATGGACTACCTCTGACTGTGTCAGAGGGAGTCCATATGCGGACTACCTGTGTCATCAACCGTACCACAAGAGCACAGCAACGTTGTGGCTTGTGTCTACACTTTGACCTTAATAATGATGAAAAACAGAGGTATAATTAAGTTGAATAATTGGCGTTGTAATATGCACTTTTTTAAGAATATAATGCCGCTAATTACGTTAATGTGGTGTCAGGTCATCTGTTAAGACTTGACTTCTTAACCCGTTAATCTCATAATTAGCCCAACCTTATAATTGCTTTGTTGCAAAATTTGGGCTTCGACTACTGTATCTCTCACATCTATTTTTTTTATTATAAGTATATAACTGATTTCTTTACTCATACCTTGTACGCCTGTGATGATGATGATGGTGTGTGTGTACTCACCTAGTTGTACTCACCTAGTTGTGCTTGCGGGGGCTGAGCTCTGGCTCTTTGGTCCCGCCTCTCAACCGTCAATCAACAGGTGTACAGGTTCCTGAGCCTATTGGGCTCTATCATATCTACACTTGAAACTGTGTATGGAGTCAGCTTCCACCACATCGCTTCCTAATGCATTCCATTTGTCAACCACTCTGACACTAAAAAAGTTCTTTCTAATATCTCTGTGGCTCATTTGGGCACTCAGTTTCCACCTGTGTCTCCTAGTGCGTATGCCCCTTGGGTTAAATAGCCTGTCTTTATCAACCCTGACGATTCCCTTGAGAATCTTGAATGTGATGATCATGTCCCCCCTAACTCTTCTGTCTTCCAACGAAGTGAGGTTTAATTCCCGTAGTCTCTCCTCGTAGCTCATACCTCTCAGCTCGGGTACTAGTCTGGTGGCAAACCTTTGAACCTTTTCGAGTTCAGTCTTATGCTTGACTAGATATGGACTCCATGCTGGAGCCGCATACTTCAGGATTGGTCTGACATATGTGGTATATAATGTTCTGAAAGATTCTTTACACATGTACTCACCTAGTTGTGTTTGCGGGGGTCGAGCTCTGGCTCTTTCGGCCCGCCTCTCAACTGTCAATCAACTGTTTACTAACTACTTTTTTCCCACACCACACACACACACCAGGAAGCAGCCCGTGACAGCTGATTAACTCCCAGGTGCCTATTTATTGCTAGGTAACAATGGCATTCAGGGTGAAAGAAACTTTGCCCATTTGTTTCTGCCTCGTGCGGGAATCGAACCCGCGCCACAGAATTACGAGTCCTGCGCGCTATCCACCAGGCTACGAGGCCCCTTGTGTGTACTCACCTATTTGTGCTTGGGGGTCTTTGGCTCTGTGGTCCCGCCTCTCAACTGTCAATCAACTGGTGTACAGATTCCTGAGCCTACTGGGCTCTATCATATCTACATTTGAAACTGTGTATGGAGTCAGCCTCCACCACATCAGCCTCACTGCTTAATGTGTGCATGTGTGTGTGCAGGAAGGTGGAAGGTGACCAATATCGCTTGCAAAATCAGCAGTCATGAAGAGCCAAAATGTTTGCCATGTAAGACACAATGAGGTTAATGACATCCTCATGAGGAGCCTTGCCACCGTGCAGTGTCCAGAAGAGAGAGAACCTCGAGTATTTTTTAATTTAAACCCAAAATCTTCTCAGGTTGCCCTGATGAGATCAGAAAATATTGCTGAAAGATTTACAGACTGCCAGGGTAGAGCTATACAAGCCCCGCTCCCAACAATGGAATATCCAACCATAGATAACCAGGTAAATCCAACAAGCATAGGAAATTGGGCCATTGATACGTATGTGTCGTCAAATACATACACATATGTATTTTCTGAAGCTTTTTGGAAGAATTATGTTAGTGGTCATTAACACTTTTCTGTAGAGACTCGCGGACTACCACTTTCCTGTTTCAGCGCCGCAGTGTCTCCATCCAAAGAGGAAATCCTCACTTTATTCTTCATTATATATTAAAGCTCAAGTTTTAATACTCAGTCTGGAATGCACACAATTTCTGATCTGGTTTTCGATTCTTATTTTGATCATTTCACATGTTCCTCGCTACATATGGCCTTCGCTACTTAAAATCCTTCCATTAAACAATCTTTACTACGTCACACAATCTTCATTATACCCACTCAGGTCGTGATCAGTATCTTGTACATTATACATTAATGCACAAGATTCTCATTATCTGTGCAGTCTATTATTACAATAGACTGCAAGTTATAATCCTAGACATACTATATACTAAGCACAGTCTTCACTATACACGCCTTTAGAAGATCGTCACTATACACGCCTTTTGAAGATTGTCACTATACACGCCTTTTGAAGATCGTCACTATACACGCCTTTTGAAGATCGTCACTATACACGCCTTTTTAAGATCGTCACTATACACGCCTTTTGAAGATCTTCAATGTACACGTCTTTTGAAGATCTTCACTATACACACCTTTTGAAGATCTTCAATGTACACGTATTTTGAAGATCACTATAGACACCTTTTAAAGATCTTCACTATACACGATCTTCTCTATCTGTGTGCAAGTAGGGGATCTTCGCTGTGAACGATATTCAGGTGGCCGTATCTTTGTTCATAGTGATGTACACTGAGTGTACATCACTACTTATGGTGATGGTGAACTATGTTCACCATCTTTGTCACACCCGCGATCTTCCCGGATTTCGCAAACAACCTTCGTCACAGACTACGCGTTACAATATATGATACAATATACGATATAGTGTACGATACAGTATACAATACAGTATACGATACAGTGTATAATACAGTATACGATGCAGTATACAATACAGTGTACGATACAGTACACAATACAGTATACGATAAAGTGTATAATACAGTATACGATACAGTGTACAATATAGTGTACGATATAGTGTACGATACAGTACACAATACAGTATACGATAAAGTGTATAATACAGTATACGATGCAGTGTACAATACAGTATACGATATAGTGTACGATACAGTGTACGATACAGTGTACGATACAGTGTACGGTACAGTATATGATACAGTGTACGATACAGTATATGATACAGCGTATGATACAGTATACTATACAGTGTACGATACAGTATACGATACAGTATACGTGTCCTCGAATAATTTACGCGGACACGTCCAATTCTCTAGTACACAAAGTCTTCACTATACTCTACGGGGTAAACTAACTATACGCTATATAGTTAGCTATATAGTCGTAATGGCTTGGCGCTTTCCCCCCCCCTGATAGTTCCCTCTACACGATAGTTCCTCGGCTGCGTTTCATGACGATTGATTTGGTTAAAAAAACGTAAATAACAGAGGATCGTACATACAGATGGTTTGTAAATTGTTAATTGTAATTCCGCACATATGATAACAATCACTCTGTTTCTACCAGATAATTTTTTTTATATTTCTTTGATTCCCAGAGGGAGAGAGTTAATTATCAGGAGGAAGCGCCAAGCCGTTACGACTATTTAGCACTGGGAAGGGGTCAGAATAATGATTTGGGATGGGACGGGGGAAAGGAATGGTGTCCAATCACTTTTGGACGGTCGGGTGATTGAACGTCGACCTGCATGAAGCGAGACCGTCGCTCTACCGTCCAACCCCAGATTCCCAGAGAAATGACAGTAACGTGATACATCTCAATAAATCTCAGGTTACAATTGTATTGAACATGTCGTGGCGTAGTCGGCTAGAGTGTGTGTTTGGGAATACCAAGTGCAAAGGTTCGAATTAACATCACGGCTCCGGTTGATTTTCTCATTCCTTATATTCATATTTTTTTTTATTTACACCAATGAATCAAAGATCCTAAATACCACAGATCGGATCCTTGATATCAATAACAAAGTTCATTTAAAATTAACTTAAAAACGCCATTCAGTGAAAAGGTTGACACAAATTATAAGTTCAACAAATTTATTTAGACATTTAGACAAAAACAGATTTGTCTAAATTTTTAAATGTTCACACTTAGGCCAAGAAATACTATCACTCATACATAGTAAACATACCAGCCAGGATTAAAATGCACTGTTCATTTATGTAAATAATTCAAGGTGTTCAAATAACTTTTGATTTAGTGCCCACAGATTACACCATGTAAATAATTTATTTACTTTTTTTTTTTACTTCTGTTGCATTAAAAGAAATGAACGATGTAGTTCATAGGATATAATACACGAAAATTCATGAGTTTCAAATTACTACATTTTATACGGAAAATATGCCGATGGGTCACATTATGTCCGAATCCCCCTACAGTTTTCAAAATATCAGAAATATCGGAAATCTGACTCGTGAGCGTCGGATTATATATCAATAGTTCTACCAAGAATCCTGTCTGTATTTGCTTCTGGAGGAAGTTGAAAAATTAACTCTTCAAAGTTGAGCTTACAGTTTTATATGGCTTGATAATAAGATATGTGTATCGTTGATCCTGTCACCATTTTCAATGACACCGGTGAAGTAGATAATAATTAGCTGTAACAACCGCATATACGGAGTTAAATGATGCGGTGAGGTGAGGTGCAGGACCAAGAGACAATCTGCAGTTCTTTAATTCTTTTTGCTAACCAGAACAAGCCGTGTTGGGTGAAGCAGTGTGTGCTGGGTGTTCTGTCTTGGTCTTGAAGATGGTTGAGTGAACCTGAGTGTGAGCTGCCTGTTAATTGTTGTTTAAGACTGTTTGATATGTAGTGCTTTGGCAATGTCTAATCTTCTCCTGTTATATCTGGCGATTATTTCGGTGTTGTTGGTTAGCATATCTCTGGTGCCGATGTGGTTGTGTGTAGAAGTGATAGGTTCTTTGATGGAACCTTGTTGCTTGTTTGTGCGTTGTCAGGCGCCTTGTAAGAGATATTATTGTCTTGTCAATATATTGAGATCATTGGGGTTGACAGTCCCTAAGTGGGCGTGTGAGGGCATAGGCGACATTTGTCTCTTACGAGGCGTGTTCCTTGGTGTTGCGAGAGTTCGTCATTAGCAAGTTGGCGGTCATCCTGTTATTGTAGTAGAGTGTCAACTCTATATTCTGGTTGGTGTTGGCAGGAGTTACTGTTCCATAAATAATGTCTTTCAGGACGCTCTGTCCTCCGTTTGGTGTGGAGTGGAAAAGAAATTCCTGTAGAGTGGATTATAGATGGGTCAGGTACTGGGTCTGTTCCATCAGAGGTATTATGGCTATGACGCTAGCTGTGAGGGGACAGGTACAAGCGACATATTGTTGTCGCCTGTGTCAACTGCGCTCTCACAGCTCCATGTGGACGGAGGGTGACGAGGAACTCAGTAGAGTGAGGCAGGACCTAGTCAATAATGGATACTCTAACGGATATATGGAAGACATCATAAAAGGGAAGGAGACCCGCCATGTTACTTACGATGTAACACTCAACACTACAGTAGCCGCCTGTTAAACTATTCTACAGGAACTACCCTTTTCATGGCTCACCAAACGTGTTATTAAATATGATCAAAAGGGCTTATAGGTCAACATGTCTGCCATGTAATCATCTCATTACTCACCAC
>WNGS01092210.1:3554964-3559964 GCA_020271785.1 Procambarus virginalis
AATATTCACTTAACTGGGTTTCAGTGAACTGTACAACTATTACCTCAAATACTGTATGTAACATGACGAATTCTTCAACATTATAAACTAGAATGAATTGAAACATTATAAAAGTCATATATTTTTGTAAATATTTGTTTAATATATATATATATATATATATATATATATATATATATATATATATATATATATATATATATATACACAAATATTCTTGTGTGTATATTTACTATTTGTGTCTACAGAATCGAGCTATTAGCTCTTGGACCCCGCCTTTCTAACCAATCTTTTTCCCTCTATTATGTCAACTACATATATTTCTAACACGCGCGCGCACATCCCAACGAAGCAGCCCGTACCTGTTGTCTAACTCCCAGGTACCTATTTACTGTAAGGTGAACAGGTGCATCAGCGTTAAAGAAACTTTGGCCATAAACGGCCTGGAATCGAACCTGGGCCCATAGGACAACGACCCCCGAACGCTGTTCACTCAGCCGCGAGGCCTCCGAGTGTGTATGTGATTCCTGTTTAATATTTTAATAATAAAATAGATTTTAAAACTAATGAGGATTTGAAGCTTGAGTGCACACAATTTACTCTGGTGCAAACAAGGGGTAACTACATTTCCTCGTGCTATTAAGCTGTTTCGGTTCCGTGCCGGGGTCAAAGTAAACGTGTTTCCGTTTGGTTGAAATTGGCCAATTGTGTTGTTTGGTAGATGAGTGTTATTCTCTAAAGGACATCATAGGATATTGATGAGCGAGATCAATGAGAACACAACACATGTGAGAAATCACAGTCAAGGGAGGGTGTGGAGGTGTGTGTGACGAGGGTGTGGAGGTGTGTGTGACGAGGGTGTGGAGGTGTGTGTGTGACGAGGGTGTGGAGGTGTGTGTGTGACGAGGGTGTGGAGGTGTGTGTGTGACGAGGGTGTGGAGGTGTGTGTGTGACGAGGGTGTGGAGGTGTGATATTCATCCTGTGAGCGGTAGTTTATTGTGCACCCCATACTCATCCTGTGAGCGGTAGTACAGAAAGGCATTACAACTGGCCCAAAAGGTTTTAATCAGACCATAGCAGAGATTTATTACATTAAAAATTAAATCCAACCTGCACACATTGTAATTATAATGTCGGTCATTTTTTTTCATTACAATGTCCGTTTACATTAAATTATTATTCATTGGTGATAGGTCTATTGCAAAGAACTAAACTAATTTAGGTTTAGGGTTATTACAGGATCATAGAAGAGATGCTGTTTATTATTATTAATCTTCACACTACTCAGATTATACATTAGTCTTGTATGTCATTTATCTACTAGAAGGGAAACATGGATACTGTGTTAGGATTTCAGGTATTTTATCATTAGTAATCAAATAATTTTCCCATTTCATGCAGCGTAAGTTTAGATTAATCTCAGAATTGACAGTTCTTTTTCACTCTAAGTTGTAATGCTGTAGTGTGTCCCTGTCTTTGTCCACACACTTTACACTCATTTCATCTAGAACTCTATACAAGACGAACTGCCAGAGATACTCGTAGCCAAGTCGTATTCGAGCTGTGGCAACGTCTGTTAGTCTGCTGATAATGTTACTTGTCCCATACGCATGTTTTCTGTGGCATATTTTATTGTTACAGTGGCTCTAATATTACCTGTTTGGACTATTAAATTTTCTTCAGATTCATCTGAGGGTTCTCGTCTAATGACACTTTTAAAGATTTATATTTGATAGTCCAAGATTACGTTCAACATTGTCTTGATTTACTACAAGCTTAGCAAGGGCATCAACTGTATCATACTCCTGGAGTTAGTGATAGGGAATCCAAGGCATTTTTGACTTTGACACCCTAATTAAAGCGGTGTATATCCATGTCTGGCTTCAGAGACGAACAAGTTACTATTTGACTGTAAATTAGTTAATGCTAGTTGTGAGGAAAGGGAGACTGAAATAATTAAGATGTCTATTAAAGTGATTAAAATGATTTTAAGTGTTACTAGTATTCAACCAGTTCAACTTGCAAGGTGGATGCCCAGTTACTAGCTCTTATATTCTTTATACTTGTGCTTCCATCAAGCTGATAAACAATAACAGCACTTCATGCCCTCCCTGTAGATATATTGACCATTTGTATATGGTCTGTGTGATGTTTTGCTTGCAGATAGTATATGTATTTTAGGGTACTTAATTTAGCAGCAAGCCGAGCCTGAGGGTGCTGTGTGGGATTAATTTCTTAGTGGAGTATGTAGAGCATGGATCTCAAAAAGTACTTATTTGCCAGGGTGAAAGAAAGTGCTGTACTTTTCATCTTTCCATATCTCGTGCTGTCCCATCATTGTAATACAAGTAGCTGCTATGTGAGTCCATCTGGGATGACTAGTTCCACTCCAATGTGTTGTAACAGTTCAACTGATACATTGTTATTTTCATCACGCATAAGCTTCAGTCCCATCGTAAGATTGATTTGAGATATTGTATCCTGAATGTTTGGTATACTTAATTCTTTGCGCATATTGTGAACTTTGGTGGTCATTGGACAGCCATGTTTAATTTTGAGGGCTTCATTTTGCACGTTTCTAGTCCATCAATACTTCTTTCATCATGCAGGACTGCGACTGGTGCATGGTAGTTTATCAGAGACATTAGAGTACATCACTTTTGGTATTCTAATATTTCCAGCGTATTGAGGGCTGTACCCAACTGCAGGTCTGAGATCCTTGAGTCTCTCTACATTACTGATGTAATGTTGTGTCTGCACTTAAGATGCAAGGGACCGAGACATCAAGGTATTTGTAAGAGGAATTGAATTGAACTATCAGGAGAAAGCGCCAAGCCATTACGACTATATAGCACTTCAACCCGTCCTCGCAAATTCGTATAGTCAATATTGACTTATTAAATAAGTGCATAGGTGACATACTTAACATAATAGTTTCCCTTGAAAAGCTTCATAGAAAACACCAACCTTACCTAATCTACTTAGTATGTTAAGATAAGCATCTTATTGCTTCGTAATTACAATTATTACCTAACCTATACCTATAATAGGTCAAGTAACAATTGTAATTACGAAGCTATAAAATGCTTATTTTAACATACTAAGTAGGTTAGGTAAGGTCGGTGTTTTCTATGAAGCTTTTCAAGGGAAACTATTATGTTTAGTATGTCACCTATGCACGTAACTAATAAGTCAATATTGACTATACGAATTTGCGAGGACGGGTTGAGCACTTGAAAGGGATCAGGATAAGGTTTTGGGATGGGACGGGGGGGAAAGGAATGATACCCAACCACTTGGACGGTCGGGGATTGAACGCCGACCTGCAGGAAGCGAGACCGTCGCTCTACCGTCCAGCCCAAGTGTTAGAGGAGACACAGACTATTAATATGTTATTAACATTTCGTTTTTATGGTCCACTTTTTAGATTATCATTTTGTCTGTATATATGTAATTTAGCTGTATATATGAAATTTACTATTGCATATATTTACTATTGTATTTCGCAGTGAGTTTTAATATGTAGAATGTATGTCATGTCATGTAAAATAGAACAAAAAGCAATTCAGGAAATAAAGAAAAATCCAAAATACTTCTTCACATATGCGAAATCAAAAGCAAAAACTACTGCCAGTATTGGACCTATTCGTACAAGTGAAGGTTCATACACGGAGGATGACAAAGAAATTAGTGAAATCCTAAAAAAGCAGTATGAGGACATGTTTAGCACTCCAATAAACAACATGAAAGTAGAAGATCCAGACAATTTCTTTATGCGTGATATCCAAACCCCTGTAAATATAACTGATATCAACACGAGCGCACTAAATTTTGAAAGAGAAATTGAAAACATGCCCATGCACTCGGCCCCAGGTCCAGACTCATGGAATTCAATATTTATAAAGAAATGCAAAGTGCCGGTAGCACAGGCACTCAGTATAGTGTGGAGGAAGAGCTTGGACACGGGAGAGATACCAGAGGCACTTAAAGTGGCAGACATAGCCCCTCTACACAAGGGAGGGAGCAAAGCATTGGCAAAGAATTATAGACCAGTTGCACTGACATCGCACATAATAAAAGTTTTTGAGAGAGTGATTAGGAGTCAGGTCACCAATTTCATGGAGACCAATGACCTTCACAACCCAGGCCAACATGGATTTCGAGCGGGAAGATCGTGCCTCTCACAGCTACTTGAGCACTACGATAAAGTCACTGAGGCATTAGAAGAAAAACAGAATGCTGATGTGATATACACGGACTTCGCAAAGGCTTTCGATAAATGTGACCATGGCGTGATAGCACACAAATGAAGTCAATGGGAATAACCGGTAAAGTAGGACGCTGGATACTCAGTTTTCTGTCAAACAGGACTCAGCGAGTAACGGTCAACCATATAAAATCTAGTCCAAGTGCAGTTAAAAGCTCTGTACCTCAGGGTACAGTCCTTGCACCGCTGCTTTTCCTTATTCTCATATCAGATATAGACAAAAATACAAGTCACAGCTTCGTATCATCCTTTGCAGATGACACAAAAATCAGTATGAAAATTACCTCGGCTGAAGACATTGAAAAACTTCAAG
The DNA here is from genome assembly GCA_020271785.1 of Procambarus virginalis. Classification (NCBI taxonomy): domain Eukaryota; kingdom Metazoa; phylum Arthropoda; class Malacostraca; order Decapoda; family Cambaridae; genus Procambarus; species Procambarus virginalis. The sequence goes on from WNGS01092210.1 coordinate 3,559,546, forward strand.
CTGATATTAATAAAGTTTTCGACTGGGCATCAGAAAATAACATGATGTTTAACAGTGATAAATTCCAGGTACTCAGGTACGGTAAAAATGAGGACCTTAAACATAATACAGAGTACAAAACACAATCAAATGTGCCCATAGTAGGAAAACAGCATGTAAAGGATTTGGGAATAATGATGTCTGACGACCTAACGTTTAGGGAGCATAACCAAGCAAATATTGCGACAGCCAGAAAAATGATAGGATGGATTACGAGAACTTTCAAATCCAGGGATCCCATCACAATGCTTGTACTCTTCAAGTCACTTGTGCTGTCCCGTCTTGAGTACTGTTCAGTACTCACTTCCCCCTTCAGAGCAGGAGAGATTGCTGAAATAGAGGGAATACAGAGAACATATACAGCACGTATAGACGCGATA
>WNGS01092210.1:3564964-3568079 GCA_020271785.1 Procambarus virginalis
GTCCACTCAGCTGTCAGGCCCCGTTTGACGTGTAAGCTGGTGGGAATTGTATTTCACCTTTAAAACGCACATTAATTACTTTGTAGAAATAAAACATGCCTCAAACACTGCCCATGTAGGGCAGACGTAAATGTATGAATGTAAGTTATCATTTTAAAAGCACTACAATTACCTGAATGATTGTTCACTAAATGACTGAACTAACGTGAAACCGATTTCTAAGCCAGTCCATGGAAAGATAGATCAAAATTATGCTGGTTAGTATTGTTAATGTTTGGCCACGTCTGTGGTAGAAAATAATACCAAAACATTAAATCTGAATTGACTCATTGGTACTGATGATTTGATCATCATATGCATTGAGAAGTGCTATTAATTGTCTACCGTTAGTATTAGTGAACTATTCCCCAGTGTTCTGTTCTTGGCATTTAAATCCCCCAATTAGGATGTTAGGATCAGTATGAACAACATTCGCTAGGAACTTATGTGCATCTATAGACCTCCTCCGTTATAACAGGCATATAGAACATGTAGTGAGGAGTTACCAGCGTGTTCGTGGATGTTGTACAGTAACACACCTCTCGTTGCTGAGTGGCTCCGGTGATGGGGAGTTGTAAACATGAGACAAGTTTCTTTTTGACCAGACCACACACTATAAGGTGAAGGGACGACGACGTTTCGGTCCGTCCTGAACCATTCTCAAGTCGAGGTCCAGGACGGACCGAAACGTCGTCGTCCCTTCACCTTCTAGTGTGTGGTCTGGCCAACATTCTTTACCCACGTTATTGCGACTCTTCGCCTGCAAGTTTCTTTTTCTTTTATATGGGATTATAACATTTGTAGGTTGGGAAATAGGAGTTCGGTTTTCTTGCAGGCAAACAGTATCTTTGTCCTCAGTCCTTGTGAAGACGATACGCTGTCTGATGACGGAGGAAAACATCTCCATCAAAAGGCAGTGTTGAAGAGTATCATTGTGTGACAGACTACATTAAAAGATAGCAACTATAAAAACATGGCAAGACAGGTTTACGAACCTGACCCATCCGGGCACCGCCTCTCGCATCCCTGAGCAAGGTGTTGGACCCTGAGCAGGGCGGTGGACCTTGAGCAGGGCGGTGGACCCTGAGCAGGGCGGTGGACCCTGAGCAGGGCGGGGGACCCTGAGCAGGGCGGTGGACCCTGAGCAGGGCGGGGGACCCTGAGCAGGGCGGGGGACCCTGAGCAGGGCGGTGTGATCCAGAGGACCTAGTGGCCTAGTCATCAAGAGGAGCATACCATCGCTTCATGTCACTAGGAACATGGTCCACGTGGGGTCCTCGTGGGGTCCTCGTGGGGTCCACGTGGGGTCCTCGTGGGGTCCACGTGGGGTCCTCGTGGGGTCATCGTGGGGTCCTCGTGGGGTCCACGTGGGGTCCTCGTGGGGTCCACGTGGGGTCCTCGTGGGGTCCTCGTGGGGTCCTCGTGGGGTCCTCGTGGGGTCCACGTGGGGTCCTCTACAAGCTTATCAAACACTCACCCTCTCAAAGTGTCTAACTTGCCTGTGTTCATTCTTTAGGCATTTACTCTCATCTATGTGTCTATTCCTCATCTTGGGCCTCACCTTCCTCACCACGTGCCTGTTCCTCACCTGTTCCCTCTCCTTCCCCACGACTTTTAGACTTAATTTGTCATTATCATTCATATTTCATAACATTACACATGTTAACATTCTTCATATATAATGTTCAAGCTTTAAATTTCTCACAATAAGTGTACACGAGAGACTAGCACTCGAGGCAGATTTCTCCCTCTGTGTCTATCTTCTTTAAAATCCCGGCTTTTCTCGGATGGTTATCTCAGGCATAGCATTTTACCAAATCACCTCATTCTTTGGGGCACACGTGAGGAACACAAATGCGAACATGCCTGAATGGTCCCCAGGACTATATGCGAATGAAAACTCACACCCCAGAAGTGACTCAAACCCATACTCCCAGGAGCAACGCAACTGGTATGTACAAGACGCCTAAAACCACTTGACCATCACGACCGGACAAAATGAGGTGATAGCCGAAGCTATTTGAACCACCCCACCGCCGGCACTCGGATGGTTATCTTGGGCATAGCATTTTACCAAATCACCTCATTCTTTGGGGCACACGTGAGGAACACAAATGTGAACAAGCCTGAATGGTCCCCAGGACTATATGCGAATGAAAACTCACACCCCAGAAGTGACTCGAACCCATACTCCCAGGAGCAACGCAACTGGTATGTACAAGACGCCTTAAACCACTTGACCATCACGACCGGACAAAATGAGGTGATAGCCGAAGCTATTGAACCACCCCACCGCCGGCACTCGGATGGTTATCTTGGGCATAGCATTTTACCAAATCCCTTATTCTTTGGGGCACACGTGAGGAACACAAATGCGAACAAGCCTGAATGGTCCCAGGACTATATGCGAATGAAAACTCACACCCCAGAAGTGACACAAACCCATACTCCCAGGAGCAACGCAACTGGTATGAACAAGACGCCTTAAACCACTTGACCATCATGACCGGACAAAATGAGGTGATAGCCGAAGCTATTTGAACCACCCCACCGGCACTCGGATGGTTATCTTGGGAATAACATTTTACCAAATCACCTCATTCTTTGGGGCACACGTGAGGAACACAAATGCGAACAAGCCTGATGGTCCCCAGGACTATATGCGAATGAAAACTCACACCCCAGAAGTGACTCGAACCCATACTCCCAGGAGCAACGCAACTGGTATGTACAAGACGCCTTAAACCACTTGACCATCACGACCGGACAAAATGAGGTGATAGCCGAAGCTATTTGAACCACCCCACCGCCGGCACTCGGATGGTTATCTTGGGCATAGCATTTTACCAAATCACCTCATTCTTTGGGGCACACGTGAGGAACACAAATGCGAACAAGCCTGAATGGTCCCCAGGACTATATGCGAATGAAAACTCACACCCCAGAAGTGACTCGAACCCATACTCCCAGGAGCAACGCACTGGTATGTACAAGACGCCTTAAACCACTTGACCATCACGACCGGACAAAATGAGGTGATAGCCGAAGCTATTTGAACCACCCCCACCGCCGGCAC
>WNGS01092210.1:3570189-3588708 GCA_020271785.1 Procambarus virginalis
GATCTAGTTTAGGTCTTTATCTCTCTCCCCTATCCATCCCTCTATACTTTCTTCCCTTTACTCCCTCCTTTCCCTTCCCTATCTCCCTCCTCTTCCCTTCCCTACCTCCCATCTATCCATCTCCCCGATATTTCTCCCCCTTCCATTCTTCCTCCGCGAATGTAAATTCTTCTTACTCGCCTCATTTTCCTTGACCTTTCCTTTTAATGCGTATCTTTATCGTCATCTATACTTTCCTTCCTTGTTGTGGGTCTCCGCCTCTTGTCGGCCTCGTTAGTGACGTTACCATAGCGTGCCCTGCCGGGGATACTTTGTGGGCGTGCTTGTGTATCTGCGTCCAGAGTGCACGTACGTGGCGTGCTTGTGTATCTGCGTCCAGGAGTGCGCACATGTGTGCGTGCTTGTGGTGTGCGTGTCCAGGAATGCACGTATGTGTGCGTGCGTGTCGTTGTATGTGCTTGTACAAATTTCATATTCACTAACAACACACGTGCAGGATTTCTCTATTTAGTTTCTATTAATAGAACTATTAATTTCTATTTCTATATAATCTAATGTCTCTAGATTTCCAATTAAGTTCCGCTCGTTCTAGGTCATGATGGGGCTGTTGTACTGAGCCTTTTATTTGCTAGAGTTGTAAAAATTCCCCTGAGCTAGTTCTGGTTGCAGGAAGAGAATCACTCTAGATGTGGGTAAATAGATCTGAAACTCTCAACAAAATAAAACAGAATGCAATACAAAAAATCCAAAACGCTCAACCTAAAAAAAAATCCAAAATGCCCAACAAAAAATTCCATAATGTCCAACAAAAATGCATAACGCCCAAAAAATACACAACTTGCAACAGAAAATTCAAAACTTCCCATCAAATTCAGACCTCGACAGAAAATTAAAAATGTCCACCAAAAAAATCTAAAACGCCGAACGAAATCCTTCCCTTGTTGGAGGACGGGAGGGCAGTATTCACCTTGTATCTACACGTGCGCTGAAGATTTCCCGAAGGCAGCGGTGAAGAGCGTACACAATAGTCCTTTAGCAATGAGTACCTACCAGTGAGGGAGTATAGGGAAGTGATGTGTAGCTGTTGCCCCGCCTACCAGCCTCGCTGTAATGTTGCTTTGTAGTTGAACTATTCTGGCGGTGGAATTCTTTGTCGAATATCCTTTATGTTGTTGATTTGAGGTGGCTTCCACATTATCTTTCAGTGCATTCCTCTTGTTGCATACCTGTAGAGAGTATGTTAATTTCTTCACCATTCTTCGCGTCCTCATTGTTCTCTCTATTTAAAGGGACTACCATTGTCAACCTTTTCTGTTCCCTTCACTGTTTTAAATGTTGTAATCATATCCCCTCTTATGTTTTTCGTTCCTCCAAGATTGAGTGTGTTTGTGTTCCATTAACCTATCCTCCTAGCTTAGCTTAGCCCTATTAGTTCCTAGCATTTTTATTGTTACAACCTTAGAGCCTTTAACATTTTGGTTGTATGCTGCTTAATGTGCGGGTTACATGTCTGTGGTGGTGCTGCTGCTGGTATTGGTCTAACAAATGTTCTGTAGATTGTTTTAAAACAGGCTTCGTTTAGGTTTCAACACGATATGTAATGTTTGCCAACTTCCCATATACCGCCAATATTTCCACGTTTGTGTGTGCCGTTAGTGTTAGAATTATATACACTCCTAAAGCTTTCTGTATTATAGATTCGTGTAGCTGCCTCCTCCTCACCGTATTTCTTAGATACCTCATGGGAAAAGAGAGCAGAATTTCCCATACTTTATACTTGACGAAAAAAAGCATTACCTTGGGCTATAGGTGGCATCTTATGTTATCTTGTCAATTTCCTCCTCCTCCCCTCGTACTCTCTCAGCTTACCTAGCCTGTTACCCTATGTGTTTACCTTACCCTGCTGGGCGAGCCGGGAGGAAGTATGCCGTCATGTCACTTCGCCAAGTTTATGGGTCCCTCACGTCCTCGGGAAGATAAAGTCTATACGCTCATTCTTGCTCAAGGCCAGGCTATAGTCCTGGGGTCGTTCGTGGTCCACCGCTCTTGTTGTGGAGTTTGGTGACTGCTGGTCGACAAAGATCTATAGCAGTTATGATTGCTTGTTACCAACTTGTTAGTGTCTGTCGTCAACTGGGTTGTTAGTCGGCCATTGGCACCAGCATCCCAGAGCGATAAATATTCATAGTGATTAAATGTTTCATAGGATTGCATTTTATGGTTCAGGGAAGTTAGTGATATACTATCAGTATGGTTCAGGTTCAGATGGTAGTATAGTGATATAGTTAGTTTTTTATTATGGAATTGAAATACATTTATTGAGGTATAAATACACGTACAGGATGGCACTACGGGCTCACCATAGCCCGTGCTGCTTGGAACTTGTTCCAGCTAGCGAATCTTTAACAACAACAACACATACAGGGACGAGTAGTTCAAGCTATTCTCGCCCCGTTCACCTTCAAGCTAACCTCAACGTGTTTATATAATTTTATAATTAATATATACCACACAACACACACAAAATATATTACCAAACATTCTGGTTGATAAACATATATTTCTTCCTTTACACATGCAGTATGATACCAGATGCATACACATAGTTTTATGATCATATATATAGACACAAGTTGTAATAGTCATTCAGACAATACACCGAAAGGTTACAATCTTATTTCAAAATTCTTATATCCAGAATATCACCAGTTTTTCTCTTGTGACACATTCAGGCTGTTTGTTCAGGAATAGTCCTTATCGTAGTATTTCTATATAGATTAATCATCAAGACTATAATGAGTAAGGGCACCTAAACGTACCACTTAGTTTACACTTAGTTTCATTATTATTAACGTGTGTTCCATATTCCCAGTAATATTTGTACCCAAGCCTGAGCCGCATGTGTATAGTGTCACCCGAAACATTCCTCTTTTTACCATAAGTGAAATGTGTGTTTTGACTCACATGTAGTGTTGCATGGTTTGACTTCCCTTAGACAGCGTACCTCTCCTCGCCACTTCTGCCTGTGACAGAATATTTATTTTGCTTCTTATTTGTCTCGTGGTTGTAACACATTCAGTGTCAACTTGTGGTCTTGATGTGGCGCGTTTGGTCAGGTCATCCGCCACCTCGTTGATCACAATTCCAACATGAGATGGACTATTCCAAAATGAGTTATTGAAATCTTGTGGTGTATGTGTGTGGTTCAGGGTTATGGTAAGTGATACACAGTGGCTCGTGTGGGTAATACATTATATACATTGGGTAATACATAGATGTTCTCAAGAACTGTGACAGTACTTTAAGTATATTAACAAGCACAAGGTTTAAACAAGTAATTCCAAGAGCTTCTTTTTACCAATACAAATAATATCGTGAAAGAAAAATAAACCTCGTCTGTATTTAATTGCAGGTTAGTTTTATCAATAGTGTAAATTATAATTTAGTCAAGCTGGAAAGAATATAAATTGATTGAGTCAGACGCAAAGTAGAAAGGAAATCATTGGCATGAAACAGCAAGGACAACGGTCCTGGCCCCATGACCATACTACTGAGATCATTATACGTCACAAAGGTGGTTGTGTCAAAGTTGTATCAGTCACACGGCAACGATCTGGTCGGAAAACTTTTCCGCCATTGAACGACTCTTGCTTTGGTGAACTGGAACTGTGTCTTAGTATACTGTGAAGGCCAGATTCCTCTCTCTCTCTCTCTCCCTCCTCTCCCTTCCTCTTTCTTTCTCTTTCCTTCCTCAATTTCTTTCTCTCTTCCCCCCTTTCCACCCTCCATCTTCTTCACCCCGTGTTCTATCTCTGGGTACAAACAACGTGTGGTACACAACCATAGAGGACCTCGTCTCTGCAGAACCCTGGTAAAGGTAACCCGGGCCTCGCAGCCAATAGGGTCCGGCAACACGCGCATCACAATAAAGCTCGTCTTCAAAGTGTGACTTTATTTACCCATGTCTCCAAGGACGTTATCGGCTGTGCGCGCACTCCAGGCTACCCCCCCCCCCCTTTTTGTAACGTCTTTGGACCTTATTCCTCTTATTGTTTTTGTTTGAGCTTTTCTCTGGTGCTGAACTCAGATTCAAGCTGGGAAATAACGGTGCAAATATTAGAAAGTTTTATTTTGCAAACAGTGGTAGACGGTTGAAACAAGTTAAGTGAGAAGATGGTGGAGGCCAAAACTGTCTGTAGTTTCAAAGCGTTATGTGACAGTGCCGGGAAGACGGGACCCACGAGCGTAGCTCTTATCCTGTAACTACACTTGGGTGGGTGGTGTGTGTGTGTGTCTGTGTGTGTCTGTGTCTGTGTGTCTGTGTGTCTGTGTGTCTGTCTGTGTGTCTGTGTGTCTGTCTGTGTGTCTGTGTGTCTGTGTGTGTCTGTGTATGTGTGGTCTGTGTATGTGTGTGTCTGTGTATGTGTGTGTCTGTGTAGTGTGTGTCTGTGTATGTGTGTGTCTGTGTATGTGTGTGTCTGTGTATGTGTGTGTCTGTGTGTGTCTGTGTCTGTGTGTCTGTCTCCCTCCCTCCCATGGGGCCTCGCGGGCTTAGTTGACAGCACTTGGGGGTCATAGTCCTTAAGTCCGGGGTTCGATTCTCGGCGAGGCGGAAGCAAAGGAGCAGTTTTTTCACCCTGATGCCACTGTTTACCTTGCAGTAAAATAGGTACCTGGGAGTTAGACAGCTGCTACATGTGGCGTCCTGCGGTGAGCGCGCGTGCGCTTGTCAGCTAGTTACAGAAAATGTTCGATTTCAAGAACTATATATTTATATTGCTGTTTATTATTAGTCTTCACAATACTTAGTTTCTTAATCTCATATGTCGTTTATCTACTGGGAGCGAAATATGGATACAGTGCAAGGATTTCAGATATTTTATCCTTGTTAATATGATTGGTTGCCATATCCTACAGAATGAGATTAGATTTACCTCTAAATGGCTCATTTTACTATAATCCAAGATATAGTGTTCGAGTGTGTCCCTGTCTTTGTCCACATACAAACTTTACACTTTACTTCATCTAGATCCCTATACAAGCCGAACTGCCAGAGATACTTGTAGCCAAGTCATATTCGAGCTGTGACAACATCTGTTAGTCTACTGACTTTGTTACTTGCCCCATACACATGTTTTATTTCACACATTTCATTGTGATAACCAGTGGACCTGCAGGTTCCTGTTTGCATTGTTCTACTTTGTTCAAATCCATCCAGGAGTTTTCGTCTAATGACAATTTTAAGGGACCTAGCTATTTGATAACTCAAGATTCCGTTCAATACTATCTTTATTTACTGCAGGCGGGACCAAAGAGCCTGAACCTCCCACAAGCACAATTGTGTGACTACACACACGGCCGGTCTCCCCCCCCACACACAATGTTTTCCCACTTTATATTTCATTGAATCAGGCTTTTGATATTAGGGTGTTCTGTCTTAATTTTTTTTTTGAGTGCTTATATAATGTTTTGTTTGGGAATTGTTTATTTGTAATGAACCTTCATCTCTCTCCTCCAGGTATGTCACCCAGACCGATGTTGGGAGCCTCAAATAGATAGCCGCTCGTGGAAGGTAAGTGAGTTGGACTGGTCATCACATCAAAGCCTTCAACACCGAAGAGGTGCCGGTGGCTCTCTGTTATAAGACCATTGTTTTAAAGATTCATCACCTGGTGTAACTTCGTGGTTAACCAGAAGCTGGCAACCACAGCACAAGGAAGAGTCACTAGTAACAGTACGAGCTGGCTCTATCATTCAAAAGAACATCACTCCATTAACGATCGTTGATTTCGAGGATTCTATGTCCGACCGATGGAGGTGGCGATCGTTTGCCGCTGTGCGCTCCAGTTCTAGCCAGCCCGAGGTTGTCAGCGGTCGTTGGTGGTAAGTGTTGCGGGGCCTTGCCACCCTGTTCAGCGGGCTTCGATGATTGGCATGGAGTTCATTGGAGAGGTGGATTACCCAGCGGTGGAAATGGTGCTGCCTGACGTCCTGCGGGTTGATGTGGACGCTGCTAGTGGTGTGCAGATTATTTCCGATCACCGGGCAGTGGTCAAGTTGGGCTCTCCGGCTGTCTTCCTGGATTTTGTCGACTGCTATGACGGGCGCTCCGTCAGGTTGCCGAGGGATGTTGGGTCCGTGACCATCTCGGATCGCAGCGGCACGTCCACGTATGGGGCCAGTCATGGCGTGCCGTTTGAGTTCCCGGACAACCCGTTGCGGCGAAATTGTTACCAGTTTGGGCATGTGTTAAACGTACGTATGAACGTCATCTCCTCTGGCAGGTTGATGGGCGTCCCAAATGGGACCCGGACTTTAACCATCCAGACTACCATCCCGTCCTCCGTGATGCTTATGGGATTTTACATCAGTATTTTCTATGCTGGCCAACCACGAACTTGCTTCCGGTGCAGGTTGCTGGGGTACCAGGCTGCGGGATGTTATGCTGGCAGTGTGGTATATGCTAACCTTTTCCTGAAGGAGGACTTTCCCCCCACCCCTGTCTGGAGGTCCCAGGGGATGCTGTGTGTGTGTCGACGTGGATGCTGTGAATGGGTCTTCAGCTAGGCCGGTGATGTCAGAGGTGTCTGCGGACCTTCAGGTGACTGTGTCTTCCACGATAGGTTGTGATGGTGAGGTGCCTGGTGCTCAGGGGTTGTGTGAGGTGCTTGTTTCTGTGGAGGTTCACGCAGTGTAGCCAGTAGTGGTGTATGGTCCAGTGCCTCCAGGTGGTCACCGTGGCTGAGGTGTTGTGTGGCTGTGAGGTGTGTGATCGTGCGCGCCTTCCTCGTGGTTCAGGTGGGGACGTCGATAGTTCTGATGATTTGCGTCTGGTATCGAAGCACAGTAGGCGGCGGACTCTCAGTTCGTCTCCCCCTAGTTGTGCCTCTTGTGCGGACGTAGGGGACTTTAGGAGTTCGCTATCCTCGGCGGATGGTGATGAGGACGATGTTTATGTGCCTGAAGCTGCAGCGCATGTTGGTGGTGTTACAGCTATGGTGGCGGCTGTCTCGGAGGCAGCTGTCCCTGTCATAATGACGGTGCCTGGTGTGGAGGCCACATTGCCTGTTCCATCCCCGGTGTCCCCCGAGTTCCCGGTTGCTGGTTCTCCGGGTTGGGAGGTTGTTATCCTGGTTGCAATGGAGGGTGCGGGATGGGATGTAGTTCTTGTCTTAAAGAAGGATTCCGTGCACAGGGCCCCCATCTCCATTTGCAGCCCCCCCCCTCCCCTCCCCGTGCTGCAGCCTTCAGTGTTACGGCCGCCCGTTCTCCAGCCCCCCCATGCCACTGCTCCCCATGTTGCTCAATGTGTCCTCCATCTGGCAGCCCCCTCCCCTGTTAGGGGGGCTCGTGCGGGCTGTTAAAGATTATATTCTTTGCCCCCGTCGCTCGTGTGCGGGCGTCCCGCCTACTGAGAAAGAGTGGGGCTTTGAGGGATGCGTATTGTGACAAATATCCTAGGCATTTGTTTTCGGATACATATGAATCTTACTGAGCTCGTCCCCGTGTTTGCTTCTGTTGTGCTCTGTTTGTCTAGGTCTTATGTTTATATTTCTGTTGTTCCTGTGTTTTTGCTGTACTATTTGCTGTTTTTGTTTGCACATGCGTTAATATTGCTGTATTTCTGTTACAATATAAATTTGTTCCTGTGTTTTTGTACTATACGGGTGCCTTGTTCTAGATGTTCTTTTTGATAGTGTTATGGCCACTATGGGCCAGTAACCGGGTTTTTGATGTAACTTTTTTTTTATAGTATCTGACACCAAGTCTGTAGTATGCTTTCAAGAACTGCAGTAGTACAGTGAATAAATAAGGGGGGGATAAACAATACTCAATTCCCTTCACCATTAAATACATATATAAAATAGATTATTACTACACTTCTGTACAATAGTGTCACTTTCCAACCCGTCCTCGCAAATTCGTAGTCAATATTGACTTAGTTACCTGCATAGGTGACATACTAAACATAATAGTTTCCCTTGAAAAGCTTCATAGAAAACACCGACCTTATCTAACCTACTAAGTATGTTAAAATAAGCATCTTATAGCTTCGTAATTACAATTGTTACTTAACCTATTATAGGTATAGGTTAGGTAATTGTAATTACGAAGCAATAAGATGCTTATCTTAACATACTAAGTAGGTTAGGTGAGGTCGTTGTTTTCTATGAAGATTTTCAAGGGAAACTATTATGTTAAGTATGTCACCTATGCACTTATTTAATAAGTCAATACTGACTATACGAATTTGCGAGGACGGGTTGCACTTTCACGCAGGACACAAATGCGTTAGCAGTGTTCACCAACTCCAGTGATTACGACGTCCCAGTACCTTATCTACTCGTACTGGACAACACTGGCAAGTTCACCTATTACATGGGCTAGTCCACCCACACAGTATCACGATGCGCCTACACCCCACCTTCACTCTCCAGCTACTCACTGGCAGAGGGCCTCAGCAACAGGGGGTCCCAAACTCCTACAGCGGTAGCTAACCCCTGGCAGAAGCCTCTAACAGCTGGCTAGCAGCACTATGCTAGGCACATCACTGTAACCCTTAATAGCCAAATCCCGGGGTACGCCGATCTTCACCAACACTGTGCACACCAGCAGCTAACACACTGCTTAGATCGACGGCGGCTACTTAGTCTTCCTGCAGGACCAAGCCGAGGGTTCGTGGACTGCTCGAGGTAAACTGCCTTCCTCAGTACCACCGCCTCCACATGTCACCTCTGTGAACACAAAGATGTCATTAATTAGATGGATAGGACACTGGGGAAACCATGAGGTAACACTCATTCACCGGGAGTTGATATTATGCTGGTAGCACAACCTGAGTGGCACTGATCGTGACACGCCATCCACCAGAGGTCATCCACATCGACCTCTCTTTCCGACTAAGGCAGGAAACCAAAGCCATTCATTGCTGCCACGCCGCCACCAACAGATGGAATTGTCCACATAGCATCCAATACCAGGGGTGTTGGAGTGCAGACCCATAGATGGCGCTGAAATTGCCACAATACCCTCCTCTGATGGTGTCGATACCGTAACAGTTAGTGTTATTTCTTTCTGGTACTTCGGTGCCTTTTGCTTTCCTTATTGTATATATAGTTTATTTTATGTGAAAAAAGTACTTCGAGAATGACTCATTTTGAATATGTTCACTCAGCACACACATTCGTGTGAAATCAATTAAACAGACAATGGTACACAGCTGGCTCCAACTTGGGTAATCAAGCAACTTAGTTATATAATTTTGAATTACCTGACATGATTTGGCATTAAGTTAAAGTTTCTTCCCAAACAAATCTAATAACCTCATTAAATATGCGAGCTTCTAGGGTCAGGCTTCAGGTGAGCTGATATACGATAACAACTCTACTGTACTGTACACATTATTTATATTAGGAATATTAAATAAAAATTAATCATATTTTCTTTTTATTAAGCTGAGACTAAGCTGATGGTTGACTTCATATTGCTTTACCAGGAATAATGATACTTAAGGAAACGAGGGAACACCATTAGAGTTGAATTGGTGGGAACAATGCTCTACCGTTCGGTGTCTGACCTTCATGAGACGTTCAGTAGTTTTAACCTACTTCGTATTCAAATTTGGTGTGTTTTCGAAGATATATTATAAGAATTTGCTGTATAGTTAGGCCTAGGTAAAGTTTAATCTGTTTTTTAGCAATTATTTGTATTTGCAATATGGAGGAGAAGCATTCAGAAAGATGCGATACGAACAGAGGACGCGAGAAAAGCCCGGTTAGAGACTTGGGTAAAGTGTGTTTCATACATAAACAGGATTTGACGATTGGATTATCGAGCAATATGATCACTGTATATGAGGACGGGCTGCCTGCACGTAAGGGACGAATTTCTCTAGGTCCTGCAGACGTCTTCATGCAACCCGTCCTCACACTAGGCTGTGTCAAAGCAGCGGCCGTCCTCTCTAGACGCATACATCAGTTTTACACTGGAACGCGTGATCCTGTGGTCCCGGGTTCGGTCCCGGGCGCCGGCGAGAAACAATGGCAGCAGAGTTTCTTTCACCCTGATGCTCCTGTACCTAGCAGTAAATAGGTACCTGGGACTTAGCTGCCACGGGCTGCTTCCTGGGGGTGGAGGCATGGTCGAGGACCGGACCGCGGGGACACTTAAGCCCGAAATCATCTCAAGATAACTAAGATATTAAAATGGGTTTGCTCTCGTATGTAAATTATATTCTTATACATAAAAAGGCTATGAAGAGTTAGGCTTAGGTAAAGTGTTTAGGTTCCGTTTGCGATTATTTGTATTTGAAGTACGTGGGTGAAGCATTTATAGAATTGTGGTTCGAACAGAGGATGTGAGCTTGTTCCGAAAGTGTTTGGACGTAATCAGCTGTGCAGCCCGTGCTCCAAACAAAGATCCAAGCTCGGTTAATCCATAAACAGGGGGTTTGGCGGTGCATGGAATCACTTTTGGGTCTTGGTTTGGAGGACGGGCTTCGTAATCAGGGGTTTGGCGGCTGGATTAACGAGCTTGGATCTTTGTTGCGAGGACGGGCTGCTCATAATCTCGGTCGCGGCAACGCTCATTTGCTCAAACCCTGTTCTCTTACAAATTACGTCTGAATTTGGCCGCTTACCCGTATGGCCGAAAATGGACTTAATTTGATAATGAAAAATAATTGAAAATAGATTTTGGATTTTTTTTCAAAACAATTAATGGTCCTCTGGTAGGTTAGGAGGCAGGAAGTTCTCCTAAGGATTTAATACGTCATGCAAACCGTTAATTGAAAGTGTCCTCTCCTAACCTAACGAATTAGCTGAAGGTCTGGAAAACAGAAAACGCGACAGTACGTCACTTTCGAGAGCCGATTTCACTTTAAATTACGTCATTTTTGGCCATACTGACAAACGAGCGAAAAGCGAGGTAATTTTAAGAAGACGGGGTACATTTGCTCACTGTTGCTCCAGTTTATTGAATCGTTGTGACTTGCACTCACGGGGTCTTTGTTCCGTGTTGTCGTTCTTAGCAACTCAACGTTACTCACTTTGCTGCTGGAATTGCATTATAAACTGAAACTGTGATTTTTAATAAAATACTCCCAGTTAAAGCATGCGTGTGAGAATGAGTGTGCATGTGTCAGAGAGAAGGGCAATAGAGAAGGCGACTTAGTAAGTTTAAGCTGGAGCGGGTTCCAGAGAGAGAGAGGGGGGGGATGGGGAGTAGCGTGGGGGGGGATGGGGGAGTAGCGTGGGGGGGGGGGAGGGGGATAGGTTGGGGGATGTGAGGTGACCACTACACCCCCAGGGCTTAGTGTACAAGTCACGGTGCACATACACGCTCAGTGTGCACGCTGAAAAGCGCGCGCGTGCACACAATTGCAAGGAAAGAGTATGAAGAGGGGGTGAAACAGCTGGTCCTCACCTGGGTAAGGGGAGCTCGGGGGTGGGGGGGGAGACGTAAAGTACTTAATTAAACACAAAGGTTATAAACGAAATTTTGTGTAGGAACAGTATGAAAAAAATGAGCTGAACCCAACGAGCAGGTTGTAGAAAACGAACTCCATTCATAGGCTCAGACATGGACGTGATAGAGAAAATAGATCGGGAATTATTGTTTTATAAATAATTATATGGCTAGAAAAATTAGCTGGCTTGAAATAAATAAATAAATAAATAAATAATATACATATATATATATATATATATATATATATATTATATATAATATATTATATATATTATATATATATATATAATATATACTAGTTTACACATAAAATACATCATACTTGTACTCGTTTGGGTGAGGTGATTTGGCACAAAAGTTTTGGGTGAGGTGACAGAACTATGACAGGACCGAATCAATTGGTATGAAAGCATAAAGAATGAAAGTAACTGCAGAAGGCCTATTGGCCATACTTTCTCTTGTTGCTCTCTGTTGGTTCGGGGTCTTGAAGTGGGTAGAATATAGTTGTGCATTAATTGGCAGTTGATTGCGGGTGTTGACTTTTTGATGTGTAGTGCTTCGCTGATGTCGAGTCTCCTGCTACCGCTGTATTTATCAATGATTTCTGTGTTGATTGTTAAGATTTCTCTGATGATGGTCCGGGTGTGAGAAGAGATTATATGTTCCTTGATTATATGTTCCTTGATTATATGATCCTGATTAACAATGCACAAACAACAGGGTTCCANTGTTCTCTTGCTACGTCTCTT
Source organism: Procambarus virginalis (assembly GCA_020271785.1). Taxonomy (NCBI): domain Eukaryota; kingdom Metazoa; phylum Arthropoda; class Malacostraca; order Decapoda; family Cambaridae; genus Procambarus; species Procambarus virginalis. The sequence goes on from WNGS01092210.1 coordinate 3,582,408, forward strand.
ACTCCCTCCCTATGCTTGCTCTTTGTTTACTACTAGAAGTTCAAGAAGTGATGTGGATATTTCTAATGAAACCGCGAGCTAAGAGCGTTATCTTACATCAGCTCATCTGAAGCTGATGTACCGATTTGTTGATTTATTATAATGGTAATTAATAGCCTTCATTACTCATTATTTTTTACAATCATGTAAGGTTCGCGATGCACCAAGAGCCAAATGTCTATCGGAACCTTGGTGTTGTCCGCTTACTTCACGTATCATGTTTAGAAACATTTTCCAATTGTGAGTCAGCTAGGAAGGAACGATCGCTGGTGGAGTGATGTTATTATTGGCAGAGCCAGACGATACGCGGTTGATGGCTGAGCGCCTGGTGTTGTGGTTGCCACCTTCTGGTTATCGACCAAGTTGGACCAGTGGGGAACGCTGAGAACAGTTATTATATGTATAACAGCTTGCTCGCATCTCTCCAGTGTTGGAGGCTCTGAATACTGAACAGAACGAGTGAGTCTTTCTGACGGCTCTCTACGTTGTCCAGAATTGTGATAAATGATTAAGGGGTGAAAAGGTTATCCAAAGAGCAGTGCGTATATATAAGACGAGCGAACTAGTGCTTCATTCCTGGTTTGTAACCATTGCTTATAAGTCGTGTGAGGTCACCTTAAGGACGCGAGTTTCTTGGCTCGATTTTCTTGGTAGGTTCAACATAACTCTTCATGTCTTAGAAGAATGACACAACAGAGCATATGGTGTTTGCCACTTCAAACCCTCCTCGCAAATTCGTATAGTAGTCAATATGGACTTATTAATACGTGCATAGGTGACATACTAAACATAATAGTTTACCTTGAAAGCTTCATAGAAATACCGACATTACCTACCCTTGTTAGTTATGTTAAGATAAGCATCTTATAGCTTCGTAATAAAATTGTTACTTAACTATTGTAGTATAGGTTAAGTAACAACTAACCGTAATAATTAAGTAATAATTAAATATTAGGTATAGGTTAAGTATTAATTAATAGTTACTTAACCTATTATAGGTATAGGTTAAGTAATAATTGTAATTACGAAGCAATAAGTGCTTATCTTAACATACTAACAGGTTAGGTTAGGTCGGTGTTTTCTATGAAGCTTTTCAAGGGAAACTATTATGTTTAGTATATCACCTATGCACGTATTTAATAAGTCAATATTGACTATACGAATTTGCGAGGACGGGTTGGCCACTTACCTGTATACCTGTCTCAATTGCATTATCCTATTGTCTTTATCATCGTTGGCTGTGTTTTCTGAGCCATAAATGTGACCTGCAATCACCTAACGTAGGTTCATGTTCCTGCAAGTTTGGGATTAATAATCCTGGTAGACGGTCTAAATGTCTAACCGTCTAAATGCCCACATCAAGAGTCATTTATTCCACGTAATAAGATCCTACACGGCACAAAGAATGTATTAACTTGTTAAGGAAAGTGTTGGAGGCGCGATTTTTGGCGTGAATGTGGTAATAAAGGTTGGAAAAGGGAGAGAGGCAGAGACCAAAATAGTGCTGAGAAGGTGGTGCTGAGAAGTAACTTCAGTGACAGGTTCAAGGGAAATTATTACGTGGGCTGACAGTTACGTTGCTGCAGCAAGAATCTAATTCTCCATTAGGAAATTGACACGGAAAACACCCTTCATTTGAGGTCTGTACATAACACACTGTACATAGGAGACTTATGCATAGTGTGGAGAACCAAGTTCCAGGTGAAAAGTGACGACAGCTTCTGTAAGTTGGACTTGAATAGATTGACGGTAGCAATCTGCAGCTCTCTGTCCTTGGTCCTGTCTGTCACGACGCATCCATTGGATTTATTACCATTTCTATATTTGTATTTAAGTTACAGATATAATGTAACTGAATATCTCCTGTTATCATTTACATACAGTTTTAACCGAGTATAACTTGTGACATGAATGTGTGTGTCGCATTATTGACTACTGTGAATTTTGCTAGCTCAATTTTGTTGTAAGGGCCCACGGGTGAAAATGGGGTTGTAGCTAGTCCTTTGGTGAGAACTTGGTCGTGGGAGGTGCACATGTTGGAACGTGGTCGTAGGCTGGGTCCATAGGTGAGAACGTGGTCGTAGGCGGGTCCATAGGTGAGAACGTGGTCGTAGGCTGGGTCCATAGGTGAGAACGTGGTCATAGGCTGGGTCCATAGGTGAGAAAGTGGTCGTAGGCTGGGTCCATAGGTGAGAAAGTGGTCGTAGGCTGGGTCCATAGGTGAGAACGTGGTCGTACGCTGGGTCCATAGGTGAGAACGTGGTCGTAGGCTGGGTCCATAGGTGAGAAAGTGGTCGTAGGCTGGGTCCATAGGTGAGAAAGTGGTCGTAGGCTGGGGCCATAGGTGAGAACGTGGTCGTAGGCTGGGTCCATAGGTGAGAAAGTGGTCGTAGGCTGGGTCCATAGGTGAGAAAGTGGTCGTAGGCTGGGTCCATAGGTGAGAAAGTGGTCGTAGGCTGGGTCCATAGGTGAGAAAGTGGTCGTAGGCTGGGTCCATAGGTGAGAACGTGGTCGTAGGCTGGGTCTATAGGTGAGAACGTGGTCGTAGGCTGGGTCCATAGGTGAGAACGTGGTCGTACGCTGGGTCCATAGGTGAGAACGTGGTCGTAGGCTGGGTCCATAGGTGAGAACGTGGTCGTAGCTGGGTCCATAGGTGAGAACGTGGTCGTAGGCTGGGTCCATAGGTGAGAACGTGGTCGTAGGCTGGGTCCATAGGTGAGAACGCGAGTGTTGAAGAGCGAATGAGACACCCAAGGTTGGGACCCCTGCCACTGAACATGAGGTGGTAGATGAGGAAGAGGAGCTGGGCCGTCAGTTCATAGCTACAGTCCCCATCAGGGGGTTGGGTTGGATTGGCCAAATCTTTCTTGATTGCTGCCTAATTACCCAATCACCATCATGTAATCAGGCTGCTAACATATGGAATAATTATGTGACCTGGCCCTCTCATTATGTGGGGATCCTGCCTGCCTTCGCCGGCCCCGGCCTGCTGGGTTATGGCCTCGGAGAGCGATATATAGATCACTTGGTTGGTCTGTGGCAGATTGGGAGAGGGAAGCGGAGAGTGCGTGTGTACGTGTGCACTTGGTGTGCTTGCAGGAACGATCACTAGCTCATGAGCCCCGCTTACCAGCCGTTGGTTTCTGTCATGCAGTGTTTCAGACCCACCCGTTTCTTGTCGTATCTGTATTTTGAACCATTTTTGTATTTGCTTAACCTGTAGTTTATTCCATTTATTCGCTGCCGTTAGGTTAAATTTATTTCCATCGTCCCTGTAACTTGTCTACACCTCGAATTTCCATCCATTCTCTGCCCTGATATACAGTGAACATGTCTTTCTTCTCTGGGGAATCTACAAGGAAAATAATGTTTTGTCATTTCTCCTACATTCCGACTACATTAAAGTGTGACGTTCAGCTGTTTTTAGCCCTTTAAGTAATATACTCCTCGCAGTTCTGGTACTGGTCTCGTGCTTCTCTTTGTGCTTCTCAAGTTTAGATTTGTTACTTTAGGATGGGGTTCCATGCTGGGCAGCATACTCCAGAATGGGCTTCCTGTAGATTATACTCGCCTAGTTGTACTAACCTAGTTATGCATGCGGGGGTTGAGCTCTGTCTCTTTCAGCCCACCTCTCAACTGACAATCAGTCAACTGTTACTAACTACTAATTTTTTCTCCTCTCTCTCTCTCTCTCTCTCTCTCTCTCTCTCTCTCTCTCTCTCTCTCTCTCTCTCTCTCTCTCTCTCTCTCTCTCTCTCTCTCTCTCTCTCTCTCTCTCTCTCTCTCTCTCTCTCTCTCCTCACACACACACACAAAATCAATCAGTCAGGAAGCAGTCCGTAATAGCTGCAAAATAGGGTGAAAGAAACTCTGCCCATTTGTCTTTGCCGGCGCTGGGAATCGAACCCGGGTCACAGTATTAAGAGTCCCGCGCGCTGTCCACTCAGCTACCAGACCCCTAAACGTACAACGTTTAGTGTTAGCTTCATTTAATTCTTATTTAGTGGGTCTCTTAATCCTTCCCCTAATTTCATTACTTGCATTAATCTGCATTGAAGTATGTCGCCATTTGTCGACCATCTTTGTGAGGGGGGGGGGAGAGGTGCCTTCTACCGTAGGTGGGGGTAGGGGCGGGGGCTGCTGCTTCAGGTATTATAGGGGCGGGGGCTGCTTCTTCAGGTATTATAGGGGCGGGGGCTGCTTCTTCAGGTATTATAGGGGCAGGGGCTGCTTCTTCAGGTGTTATAGGGGCGGGGGCTGCTGCTTCAGGTATTATAGGGGCGGGGGCTGCTGCTTCAGGTATTATAGAGCGGGGGCTACTTCTTCAGGTATTATAGGGGCGGGGGCTGCTCCTTCAGGTATTATAGAGGCGGGGGCTACTTCTTCAGGTGTTATAGGGGCGGGGGCTGCTGCTTCAGGTATTATAGGGGCGGGGGCTGCTGCTTCAGGTATTATAGGGGCGGGGCTGCTGCTTCAGGTATTATAGGGGCGGGGGCTGCTCCTTCAGGTATTATAGAGGCGGGGGCTACTTCTTCAGGTATTATAGAGGCGGGGGCTACTTCTTCAGGTGTTATAGGGGCGGGGGCTGCTGCTTCAGGTATTATAGGGGCAGGGGCGCTGCTTCAGGTTTATAGGGGCGGGGGCTGCTGCTTCAGGTATTATAGGGGCGGGGGCTGCTGCTTCAGGTATTATAGGGGCGGGGGCTGCTGCTTCAGGTATTATAGGGGCGGGGGCTGCTTCTCAGGTATTATAGGGGCGGGGGCTGCTGCTTCAGGTAGTATAGGGGCGGGGGCTGCTGCTTCAGGTATTATAGGGGCGGGGGCTGCTTCTTCAGTATTATAGGGGCAGGGGGGGGGGACTTTAGGAATTTTATATCCATTCCGGGATACAATATCCGGCCCGCTACCCCCACCGGATTTAATCGTGTAACCTCAATATCGAATTATTTGCTTAGTGTTAGCATACTACGAACCTCATTCCTTGCCCAGACATCTTCACTGGTTTGTGTCGTTTTGGGAACTGGGTGACAGACGCGCGCACAGCCCCCCAACTTGGTTATAACATTCACTGGTTATCCAGTCGCGCACGTCTCTGTTTCGTATCTAAGTCATGAGGAGAGGTTGGCTCTCCCCAGAAAGGATTGCGTGTCAGTGGTGTGAGGCAGGTTGGTGGTGTGTCCTCCTGGTCGGCTGGCTCCTGCTGCCCTGCATTATGGAGAGCCACCACCATGGGACTCTTGTCCGCCCATCGCACGCAAGCCTCCCACAACCTACACCACTCAGACCTCTCACGCCACTATAATATATTAAGATATTTCCTTGAAACGACAAACTTTGATTTATGATTGTGGCTCGAATCTTCTCGATATTCCTTACGTTTTTTGTTTTTCTTCACTCAAGCAGGAACTTGAAAATTAACTCCAAAGTTCTTTTTTACTTATTATTTGGGTCTGACGCCTAGGATGCGTTTCGTAAGGTCTCACCTTACATTCTCGAAGACAAATTATACTGATTGATTGATGAAGATTAAGCCACCCAAGGAGGTGGCACGGGCATGAATAGCCCGTTGGTGGTGGCCCTTTTGAGCCATTACCAGTATCAAAAGATGATCCTGGAGATCTGTGGAGGCGCAACCTGCACCCTGCGTGACGGGAGAGTGTCTCCCGGACCAAATGGTGACCAAATGGTGTCAAAATTATACTGTACTTAGTACCTTGTTATATCCTCTGATGGTGAGGTGGTTAGGTGACATATGGATGAATGACATACATGGTGGATATAATAAGGTATTAATTATTAATAAGGTATTGTGTGTTATTAGCATCTTAACTCTTGTGGGTGTGATGAGATCTGCCATTTATGTGTATTTTAGTTTGTGTTTGATAGGGAATTAGGTATGCTTAGGGGTGCCTTCTCACCATGCCCTGTGGCTGGGGAGATTGATGCCCTGAAGCTACATAAACACACTATACCCCCCCCCCCAAGTGGCAAGGGGAGTTAGAGGACAACCATAACTTTACAACATAGTGACGTGTGGCAGTTAATGCTTCTAGTTGCTTCCGTTCCTGTTGACAGGGTCATTCTGGTCCAGTTCTGCGCTGGCCCGGGGTCTTGAAGTGGGTAGAGTGTAACGTGTATTAGCTGGTTGTTGATTGCTGGTCTAGAGTTCTTGATATGCAGCGCTTCACTTATGTTTAATCTTCTATGTGCATTGTAGTCTATCAATTATTCTCGGTGGTTGTCCGTCAAACATATCCCTGGTG
>WNGS01092210.1:3589708-3608166 GCA_020271785.1 Procambarus virginalis
ACACCCCTCGTTCTCAACACACACACCCCCACCCTCGTCTCACACACACACACCTCCACACCCCGTCTCACACACACACACCTCCACACCCTCGTCTCACACCACACACCTCCCACACCCTCGTCTCACACACCACACCTCCACACCCTCGTCTCACACACACACCTCCACACCCCTCGTCTCACACACACACCTCCACACCCTCGTCTCACACACACACCTCCATACCCCTCGTCTCACACACCACACCTCCATACCTCGTCTCACACACACACCTCCACACCCTCGTCACAACACCACATCACACCCCTCCACACCCTCGTCACACACACACACACCTCCACACCCTCGTCCACCACACACACACCTCCACACCCTCGTCACACACACACCTCCCACCCTCGTCACACACACACCTCCACACCCTCGTCACACACACACCTCCACACCCTCGTCACACACACACCTCCACACCCCTCGTCCACACACACCACCACACCCTCGTCACACACCACACCCTCCCTTGACTGATTTCTCACATGTGTTGTGTTCTCATTGATCTCTCATCAATATCTTATGATGTCTTTTAGAGAATAACACTCATCTGCCAAACAACACAATTGGCCAATTTCAACCAAACGGAAACACGGTTTACTTTGACCCGGCACGGAACCCAAACAGCTTTAATAGCACGAGGAAATGTAGTTATCCCTTGTTTGCACCAGAGTAAATTGTGTGCACTTCAGCTTCACATTCTCATTAGTTTTAAAATCTATTTTATTATTATAATATTAAACAGGAATCACATACACACTCGGAGGCCTCGCGGCTGAGTGAACAGCGTTCGGGGGTCGTTGTCCTATGGGCCCAGGTTCGATTCCAGGCCGTTTATGGCCAAAGTTTCTTTAACTCTGATGCACCTGTTCACCTAACAGTAAATAGGTACCTGGGAGTTAGACAACTGGTACGGGCTGCTTCGTTGGGATGTGCGCGCGCGTGTTAGAAATATATGGAGTTGACATAATAGAGGGAAAAAGATTGGTTAGAAAGGCGGGGTCCAAGAGCTAATAGCTCGATTCTGTAGACACAAATAGTAAATATACACAAGAATATTTGTATATATATTAAACAAATATTTACAAAAATATATGACTTATAATGTTTCAATTCATTCTAGTTTATAATGTTGAAGAATTCGTCATGTTACATACAGTATTTGAGGTAATAGTTGTACAGTTCACTGAAACCCAGTTAAGTGAATATTAATAATATATACTTTCCGACCCCCCACCCCCCGCGCGCCACACTACCTGTCCGCGGCCCCCGCGCGCCACACTACCTGTCCGCGGCCCCCGCGCGCCACACTACCTGTCCGCGGCCCCCGCGCGCCACACTACCTGTCCGCGGCCCCCGCGCGCCACACTACCTGTCCCGCGGCCCCCGCGCGCCACACTACCTGTCCGCGGCCCCCGCGCGCCACAACTACCTGTCCGCGGCCCCCGCGCGCCACACTACCTGTCCGCGGCCCCCGCGCGCCACACTACCTGTCCGCGGCCCCCGCGCGCCACACTACCTGTCCGCGGCCCCCCGCGCGCAAACACTAACCTGTCCGCGGCCCCCGCGCGCCACACTACCTGTCCCGCGGCCCCGCCGCGCGCCACACTACCTGTCCGCGGCCCCCGCGCGCCACACTACCTGTCCGCGGCCCCCGCGCGCCACACTACCTGTCCGCGGCCCCCGCGCGCCACACTACCTGTCCGCGGCCCCTGCGCGCCACACTACCTGTTCCGCGGCCCCCGCGCGCCACACTACCTGTCCGCGGCCCCCGCGCGCCACACTACTGTCCGCGGCCCCCGCGCGCCACACTACCTGTCCGCGGCTCCCGCGCGCCACACTGTTCACAGGAACAGTGAACACATTAACCTATCTCACGACGGCCTAATCCCAGCTAAGGTTCCCTTCTGTTCAGCTACACCCAAGCACTAATCTTCTCCCATATGACGCTCACAGAACTTGAAACAAGTTAAATGATTAATCTTTTGAATAAACTTGCATGACGCTGCAAATTACACCAGATAGACACTCAACAAATTAGTAGTAGCAACACTGTGTATGGGTTATGCCGTTTGTGAACCACTTGACTTGAAACAATACCACGCTTACTAGGAGCAAATTGTTCACTCTGACACGTGAGTTTCCCAGCGTGTGTTCATTCTGGACACACGTGACGTGTTCACAGCGTGTGTTCACTCTGACACACGCAACGTGTTCACAGCGTGTGTTCACTGACACACGCAACGTGTTCACAGCGTGTGTTCACTGACACACGCAACGTGTTCACAGCGTGTGTTCACTCTGACACACGCAACGTGTTCACAGCGTGTGTTCACTCTGAACACACGTGACGTGTTCACAGCGTGTGTTCACACACATGGAGTGAAGAGATGGCTCTTGGTGCCCCAGAACTCATCACAACTGACCAGGGTACACAAGGCCACATTTGTGCTCATCGCTACACGAGGTGTGTGTGTGTGAGACGAGGGTGTGGAGGTGTGTGTGTGTGAGACGAGGGTGGGAGGTGTGTGTGTGTGAGACGAGGGTGGAGGTGTGTGTGTGTGTGAGACGAGGGTGTGAGGTTGTGTGTGTGAGACGAGTGTGTGGAGGTGTGGTGTGTGTGAGACGAGGGTGTGGAGTGGTGTGTGTGTGTGTGAGACGAGGTGTGGAGGTGTGTGTGTGTGAGACGAGGGTGTGGAGGTGTGTGTGTGTGAGACGAGGGTGTGGAGGTGTGTGTGTGTGAGACGAGGGTGTGGAGGTGTTGTGTGTGTGAGACGAGGGTGTGGAGGTGTGTGTGTGAGACGAGGGTGTGGAGGTGTGTGTGTGTGAGACGAGGGTGTGGAGGTGTGTGTGTGTGAGACGAGGGTGTGGAGGTGTGTGTGTGTGAGACGAGGGTGTGGAGGTGTGTGTGTGTGAGACGAGGGTGTGGAGGTGTGTGTGTGAGACGAGGGTGTGGAGGTGTGTGTGTGTGAGACGAGGGTGTGGAGGTGTGTGTGTGTGAGACGAGGGTGTGGAGGTGTGTGTGTGTGAGACGAGGGTGTGGAGGTGTGTGTGTGTGAGACGAGGGTGTGGAGTGTGTGTGTGAGACGAGGGTGTGGAGGTGTGTGTGTGAGACGAGGGTGTGGAGGTGTGTGTGTGTGTGACGAGGGTGTGGTGGTGTGTGTGTGCCGAGGGTGTGGTGGTGTGTGTGTGCCGAGGGTGTGGTGGTGTGTGTGTGCCGAGGGTGTGGAGGTGTGTGTGTGCGAGGGTGTGGTGGTGTGTGTGTGCCGAGGGTGTGGTGGTGTGTGTGTGACGAGGGTGTGGAGGTGTGATATTCATCCTGTGAGCGGTAGTTTATTGCACCCCATACTCATCCTGTGAGCGGTAGTACAGAAAGGCATTACAACTGGCCCAAAAGGTCTTAATTAATCAGACTATAGCAAAGATTTTTACATTAAAAATTAAATCTAACCTGCACACGTTGTAATTATAATGTCGGTCATTTTTTTTCATTACAATGTCCGTTTACATTAAATTATTATTCATTGGTGATAGGTCTATTGCAAAGAACTAAACTAATTTAGGTTTAGGGTTATTACAGGATCATAGAAGAGATGCTGTTTATTATTATTAATCTTCACACTACTCAGATTATACATTAGTCTTGTATGTCATTTATCTACTAGAAGGGAAACATGGATACAGTGTTAGGATTTCAGGTATTTTATCATTAGTAATCAAATAGTTTTCCCATTTCATGCAGCGTAAGTTTAGATTAATCTCAGAATTGGCAATTCTTTTTCACTCTAAGTTGTAATGCTGTAGTGTGTCCCTGTCTTTGTCCACACACTTTACACTCATTTCATCTAGAACTCTATACAAGACGAACTGCCAGAGATACTCGTAGCCAAGTCGTATTCGAGCTGTGGCAACGTCTGTTAGTCTGCTGATAATGTTACTTGTCCCATACGCATGTTTTCTGTGGCATATTTTATTGTTACAGTGGCTCTGATATTACCTGTTTGGACTATTAAATTTTCTTCAGATTCATCTGAGGGTTCTCGTCTAATGACACTTTTAAAGATTTATTTGATAGTCCAAGATTACGTTCAACATTGTCTTGATTTACTACAAGCTTAGCAAGGGTATCAACTGTATCATACTCCTGGAGTTAGAGTGAGAGGGAATCCAAGGCATTTTTGACTTTGACCCCCTAATTAAAGCGGTGTATATCCATGTCTGGCTTCAGAGACGAACAAGTTACTATTTGACTGTAAATTAGTTAATGCTAGTTGTGAGGAAAGGGAGACTGAAATAATTAAGATGTCTATTAAAGTGATTAAAATGATTTTAAGTGTTACCAGTATTCAACCAGTTCAACTTGCAAGGTGGATGCCCAGTTACTAGCTCTTATATTCTTTATACTTGTGCTTCCATCAAGCTGATGAACAATAACAGCACTTCATGCCCTCCCTGTAGATATATTGACCATTTGTATATGGTCTGTGTGATGTTTTGCTTGCAGATAGTATATGTATTTTAGGGTACTTAATTTAGCAGCAAGCCGAGCCTGAGGGTGCTGTGTGGGATTAATTTCTTAGTGGAGTATGTAGAGCATGGATGTCAAAAAGTACTTATTTGCCAGGGTGGAAGAAAGTGCTGTACTTTTCATCTTTCCATATCTCGTGCTGTCCCATCATTGTAATACAAGTGGCTGCTATGCGAGTCCATCTGGGATGACTAGTTCCACTCCATGTGTTGTAACAGTTCAACTGATACATTGTTATTTTCATCACGCATAAGCTTCAGTCCCATCGTAAGATTGATTTGAGATATTGTATCCTGAATGTTTGGTATAATTAATTCTTTGCGCATATTGTGAACTTCGGTGGTCATTGGACAACCATGTATAATTTGAGGGCTTCATTTTGCACGTTTCTAGTCCATCAGTACTTCTTTCATCATGCAGGACTGAGACTGGTGCATGGTAGTTTATCAGAGACATTAGAGTACATCACTTTTGGTATTCTAATATTTCCAGCGTATTGAGGGCTGTACCCAACTGCAGGTCTGAGATCCTTGAGTCTCTCTACATTACTGATGGAATGTTGTGTCTGCACTTAAGATGCAAGGGACCGAGACATCAAGGTATTTGTAAGAGGAATTGAATTGAACTATCAGGAGAAAGCGCCAAGCCATTACGACTATATAGCACTTCAACCCGTCCTCGCAAATTCGTATAGTCAATATTGACTTATTAAATAAATGCATAGGTGACATACTTAACATAAGTTTCCCTTGAAAAGCTTCATAGAAAACACCAACCTTACCTAATCTACTTAGTATGTTAAGATAAGCATCTTATTGCTTCGTAATTACAATTATTACCTAACCTATACCTATAATAGGTCAAGTAACAATTGTAATTACGAAGCTATAAAATGCTTATTTTAACATACTAAGTAGGTTAGGTAAGGTCGGTGTTTTCTATGAAGCTTTTCAAGGGAAACTATTATGTTTAGTATGTCACCTATGCACGTAACTAATAAGTCAATATTGACTATACGAATTTGCGAGGACGGGTTGAGCACTTGAAAGGGATCAGGATAAGGTTTTGGGATGGGACGGGGGGGGAAAGGAATGATACCCAAGCACTTGGACGGTCGGGTATTGAACGCCGACCTGCAGGAAGCGAGACCGTCGCTCTACCGTCCAGCCCAAGTGTTAGAGGAGACACAGACTATTAATATGTTATTAACATTTCGTTTTTATGGTCCACTTTTTAGATTATCATTTTGTCTGTATATATGTAATTTAGCTGTACATATGCAATTTACTATTGCATATATTTACTATTGTATTTCGCAGTGAGTTTTAATATGTAGAATGTATGTCATGTACATAGCTAAAGTGATATTTTCAGGACGAGTTGAGATTGATTAGAGTAAGAGAGAGAATAGAGTAAGGTATTGATTAGAACATTAAACAAAGTGGGACTTAACACTACTACTTGTAGGGTGCCTAGTTACTCTTAATTTAGTTACACTTCTGTAGCCTTGAAACAGTGCAGAGGACATCTGGGTGATAAGATAACCGCGTATCGATTGTAACAATTGACTACCTTTATTCATTGTAGCTAATTCATACAGGATCACTTCTCTATTAGCGTTTCTATATTTCTATATATAAATATCAAAGGCATTTTTGAAATGAAGAAATGTGTACCTGTGCCTTCTAGTTCCACGGAGAGTGAGGAAGGTTCTGATGCAGTTGATATATAAACAAATAAAACTACTACAAAAAACTATAAAACCAAAAAACCATTTGTCGTGATATCAGAAGTGTAACTACCCTGATGTTGCTAAGATTAGCCTCCCTCAGCCAACTCCATCGGCTCTAGTGCTTTGACACCAACAAGGTCACAAACACTAGCCCCCCCCCCCAGCCAATGTACTGACAACCCAACATAACACATACACAAACAAACGACACATACATATATGTCAACCTATGGTGGACAGGCCACCGAACTTTCAAACCTCCTCTCTCTCTACACCCGCATCTTCTTCCCGAATTTCATCTCCCCATCCCTCTACCTCCCCCATCCGTTCCAAGCCCTTTGGACATCAAAGCTAAAGCTGTGTACACTTTAACCATATGTGAAGACACCAATGTGAGGTGACGTGTACTCTTTAATTATCTGCAATAATCTACTGAGCATCATTCCTTTTAAAGGTTTTTACATGTGCATCTGGTCAATGAGACCAGTTGCATAAGTAAAACCTATGCAACTGGGCAGACAGTCAGTCAGTTTGGAGACAGACAGCTGCCCCAGTGACATAACTCGCACGATATAGTTCTAATATTGGATTACCATATACACATATTACCATATATACATATATATGTATTTAATCAAATCACACATATCACACGTGAGGAACACAAATGCGAACAAGCCTGAACGGTCTCCAGGCATATATGCAACTGAAAACTCACACCCCAGAAGTGACTCGAACCCATACTGCCAGAAGTAGTCTAAGGATATAGTGATGCTGTGCTCAGCCAGGAGCAGTGCTACTGGGGAGGGCTGCATCATCCAGTTCATGATCAGTATATTGATCATTACATTAATCATGTTGCTTGTTCAACATAACATTAATGAATGAGAGCATTTGTGTATTTGGGCTCAACATGCAATGGTAGCATTTTTATAGCTAGAGAGCAGAGTCAATTTTGAAATTAAGAGCTTGGCATTGTGTAGCGGTTTGGATGAGAAGTTTGTGTGCCTTTTTACAAATAATTATGTTTATGCCTTTCCAGGATTTACTCAGTGGAGTTTACTGGTTAAGTTCACTAACAAAACCCTCCCAGTCATTTTGACTAAGTTTAGTAATTGACTTCCATGCTTCAGCAAGCGAAGTCTTGGAAAGTTTCAATATTTGAGGCGTTCTAAGGTACTTGGAGCTTTTACTTATTTGTCTAATAACTGATTTAAGTTCCCTCGGTTTGGGATCATTGTGATCTTGCTGACCACGTTTCTTTTGGCCTGACCCACTTACGTTCATGTCTATAAGATCGTCATAAAAATTTGTACATTTTCAGGCTTATAATTCCAGCTTTATTTGTAGTCAATTAAGAAATTGTCTTTTCTCAGTGTTAACTTTTGTCTCGTGAACTTAGCACCAGGGTAGACAACATTGGACGCGTGCATGTTGGCTGTTAATGCTGAATGGTCACACATTAGAGCTTTCATACTATCAGCCTCATGAGTTGTATATGAGAGGCTTAACGCCAGTACACCAATCGAGCACTCCCAACCTGACACATTCACAAAGGCCTGGGGCCAGATTCACGAAGCAGTTCACATGTACTTACGAACCTGTCGATCTTTTCTCAAACTTTGGCGGCTTTGTTTACAATTATTAAACAGTTAATGAGCTCCGAAGCACCAGGAGGCTGTTTATAACAATAACAACAGCTGATTGGGAAATTTTCATGCTAGTAAACTGTTTAATAAATGTAACCAAAGCCGTCAAAGATTGAGGAAAGATGTACACGTTCGTAAGTACTTGTAAATATATATCTATGATATATATAATATATAATATATATTATATATATATATATATTAGGTATAATAGAATATAATATATATAATAATATATATATAGCATATATATATCTAATATAAATATATATAATATATATAATATATATATATTAAGATATATTATATATATATATATATATATTATATATAAATATATATAAATATATATATATAATAGATATATATATAATATATATATATAATTATATATCTATATATATATATATATTATATATATATATATATATATATATATAATTATCTTTTACTGGTGACGATAAATGAAAAATAAATTCTCAATTCATTTTTATTCTAGTCTGACGCGACACTTGAGCGCGTTTCGTAAAACTTATTACATTTTCAAAGACTTTAGTTTATCCACAACTTATGACTGAACTTATGCCTGAAACAACATTGGCTCTATACCTGCATTTGGGTGAGGTGATGATATACAATACGGGGTACAGAATAGTGGGGTACAAAACAATGGGTATAGGTATAAGTTGTGTAAAGATAGAACTGCAGAAGGCCTATTGGCCCATATTTCTTGATGTTCTATATTGGAGCGGAGTCTTGAAGTGGGTAGAAACATAGTATCAAGAAATATGGGCCAATAGGCCTTCTGCAGTTCTATCTTTACACAACTTATACCTATACCCATTGTTTTGTACCCCACTATTCTGTACCCCGTATTGTATATCATCACCTCACCCAAATGCAGGTATAAGAGCCAATGTTGTTTCAGGCATAAGTTCAGTCATAAGTTGTGGATAAACTAAAGTCTTTGAAATGTAATAAGTTTTACGAAACGCGCTCAATGTCGCGTCAGACTAGAAATAAAAATTAATTTTGAGAATTGATTTTTCATTTACCGTCATCAGTAAAAAGAAACATGAGGAAAATCGAGAAATTCGTGTTAGAATTATTAATCTCACTTTTTCGGTCATATTTAATAATATGTCTACAGGAAAGACTGCTACCAAAATATACTAATATATAATATATATATATATATATATATATATATATATATATATATATATATATATATATATATATATAAATATATATATATCACTAAGAACTCTTTGACCCTGCGAGGATTCGAACCCATGCCGTCCAGGATCACCCCTAAACGTACACAGTACCGTGACCACCGCACCAATGATCGTCTATAAGGATTGGTCAGTCTTGGTGCTTATTAACTAAGCTCCCTGAGGGGTGATCCTGGACGGCATGGGTTCGAATCCTGGCCGGGTCAAAGAGTTCTTAGTGATATATGGCTTGCGCGTTCATGCAGCTTTCTCACATATAATATATATATATATATATATATATATATATATATATATATATATATATATATATATATATATATATATATATATATATATATATATATATATATAATAATATATATAATATATATATATATATTATATAAAATAAAATGTGTGTGTTGAAGTTATCGTGAGATGATTTCGGGGCTTAGTGTCCCCGCGGCCCCGTCCTCGACCAGGCCTCCTTTTTGTTAGGCATCCCAGGAAGCAGCCCGTAGTAGCTGACTAACTCCCAGGTACCTATTTACTGCTAGGTAACAGGGGGCCTCAGGGTGAAAAACAGCCTCTGCCCATTTGTCTCCGCCTCCACCGGGGATCGAACCCGGAACCTCGAGACTACGAATCCGAAGCGCTGTCCACTCAGCTGTCAGGCCCCGTTTGACGTGTAAGCTGGTGAGAATTGTATTTCACCTTTAAAAACGCACATTAATTACTTTGTAGAAATAAAAACATGCCTCAAACACTGTCCATGTAGGGCAGACGTAATTGTATGAATGTAAGTTATCATTTTAAAAGCACTACAATTACCTGAATGATTGTTCACTAAATGACTGAACTAACGTGAAACCGATTTCTAAGCCAGTCCATGGAAAGATAGATCAAAATTATGCTGGTTAGTATTGTTATTGTTTGGCCACGTCTGTGGTAGAAAATAATACCAAAACATTACATCTGAATTGACTGATTGGTACTGATAATTTGATCATCATATGCATTGAGAAGTGCTATCAATTGTCTACCGTTAGTATTAGTGAACTATTCCCCAGTGTTCTGTTCTTGGCATTTAAATCCCCCAATTAGGATGTTAGGATCAGTATGAACAACATTCGCTAGGAACTTACAACGGAGGAGGTCTATAGATGCATATAACAGGCATTTAGAACATTTAGTGAGGAGTTAGAAGCATGTTCGTGGATGTTGTACAGTAACACACCTCTGGTTGCTGAGTAACTCCGGTGATGGGGAGTTGTAAACATGAGACAAGTTTCTTTTTGACCAGACCACACACTATAAGGTGAAGGGACGACGATGTTTCGGTCCGTCCTGAACCATTCTCAAGTCGAGGTCCAGGACGGACCGAAACGTCGTCGTCCCTTCACCTTCTAGTGTGTGGTCTGGCCAACATTCTTTACCCACGTTATTGCGACTCTTCGCCTGCAAGTTTCTTTTTCTTTATATGGATTATAACATTTGTTGGTTGGGAAATAGGAGTTCGGTTTTCTTGCAGGCAAACAGTATCTTTGTCCTCAGTCCTTGTGAAGACGATACGCTGTCTGATGACGGAGGAAAACATCTCCATCAAAAGGCAGTGTTGAAGAGTATCATTGTGTGACAGACTACATTAAAAGATAGCAACTATAAAAACATGGCAAGACAGGTTCACGAAGCTGAGACCCATCCGGGCACCGCCTCTCGCATCCTGAGCAAGGTGGTGGACCCTGAGCAAGGTGGTGGACCCTGAGCAGAGCGGTGGACCCTGAGCAGGGCGGTGGACCCTGAGCAGGGCGGTGGACCCTGAGCAGGGCGGTGGGCCCTGAGCAGGGCGGTGGGCCCTGAGCAGGGCGGTGGGCCCTGAGCAGGGCGGTGGGCCCTGAGCAGGGCGGTGGGCCCTGAGCAGGGCGGTGGGCCCTGAGCAGGGCGGTGGGCCCTGAGCAGGGCGGTGGGCCCTGAGCAGGGCGGGGGACCCTGAGCAGGGCGGGGGACCCTGAGCAGGGCGGGGGACCCTGAGCAGGGCGGGGGACCTGAGCAGGGCGGGGGACCCTGAGCAGGGCGGGGGACCCTGAGCAGGGCGGGGGGACCCTGAGCAGGGCGGGGGACCCTGAGCAGGGCGGGGGACCCTGAGCAGGGCGGGGGACCCTGAGCAGGGCGGGGGACCCTGAGCAGGGCGGGGGACCCTGAGCAGGGCGGGGGACCCTGAGCAGGGCGGTGGACCCTGAGCAGGGCGGTGGACCCTGAGCAGGGCGGGGGACCCTGAGCAGGGGGGGGACCCTGAGCAGGGCGGTGGACCCTGAGCAGGGCGGTGGACCCTGAGCAGGGCGGGGGACCCTGAGCAGGGCGGGGGACCCTGAGCAGGGCGGGGGACCCTGAGCAGGGCGGGGGACCCTGAGCAGGGCGGTGTGATCCAGAGGACCTAGTGGCCTAGTCATGAAGAGGAGCATACCATCGCTTCATGTCACTAGGAACATGTCCACGTGGGGTCCTCGTGGGGTCCACGTGGGGTCCTCGTGGGGTCCTCGTGGGGTCCTCTACAAGCTTATCAAACACTCACCCTCTCTGTGTCTAACTTGCCTGTGTTCATTCTTTAGGCATTTGATTCTCATCTATGTGTCTATTACTCATCTTGGGCCTCACCTTCCTCACCACGTGCCTGTTCCTCACCTGTTCCCTCTCCTTCCCCACGACTTTTAGACTTAATTTGTCATATCATTCATATTTCATAACATTACGCATGTAACATTCTTCATATATAATGTTCAAGCTTTAAATTTCTCACAATAAGTATACACGAGAGACTAGCAACTCGAGGCAGATTTCTCCCTCTGTGTCTATCTTCTTTAAATCCCGGCTTTTATCGCATCTGTCACTTTCCTTCATGTCACCCCTCACTGTCTCTGGCAAACACCTGTCTCACGCACATCCCAGGTGTTAAAACCTATCAACATATGTAGCCCTTCACGATTCGCCTACATTTAACACAGTACTCACTCGAGCACTGTGACTTGGCTCTGTCTTTCCTTCACTTACGGCTGTCATCTCTCAAGTATCAGTAACATGTTTAAACTAATCTGCACAAGTCTGTATCATCCTCTGCTTGAAGATAGGTGTCATGGGTAACGTTGACTGTTAATGATATGACTGACTGACATGTCATGCATGGGTAAAGTTGACAGCATGTCAGTCAGTCATATCATTAACTTTTAGGCATTCTTATGCTGAATGAAAACCTTTTACTGAACTTAACATAGCTCTTCCCACTCCTGGCCAAATGCTACATATTCGCGCTCGCTTAGCTCAATCTTCTGATAAATACCTTTATGTACAATACACTCACTATCCCGACTCGCTGGGTGTGTAGAATCATAGCCAGCAACAACAGCCTGTCCTGTATCATTGCTGTACCCTGTTCCCGTCCGTTCTGGCGAGCTCTCCGTCGCTGCACTGAACCAGTTCTCAGGAACCCCAACCTGAACTTGGCCCACAGAGATCGTTCAAAAATTTCAAGGTAATGTTGAACTTGTCTCTTTCATTGATATATCTTATGGGGTCCTGCATTGATGGACAGGTGTGTGTGGGGGGGAAGGAGAGAGTGAGAGAGAGAGAGAGAGAGAGGGGGGGGGAGGAAGAGAGAGAGAGAGAGAAAGGGAGTGGCAGAGCATGTAAACCAGTGGAGAGTTGGGAGAGGAAGGGAATGAAGGGAGGGGCCTCCATATTGTGGAAGGAGCCAGAGTATTGGGCGGCGGGGAGGGTGGGAAGGACCAAAATATTTGGTGAAGAGGGAGACCAGAGTGTGGGGGAGAAGGAGGGGGGGGCGGAACATAGATGAGGGATGGGGGATTGAGCCCCGGGTATTGATGTTGTGTAGAGGGGGGGGGAGGTGATTAAAACTTATATTGCCGATTAAACAGGCATGCACACACCGATTACCCCCCCCTTTAAATATATTGCTTAATATAATTGTTAATATTAACTTAATAATGCTTTATTATTTATTAAATACAATACAAAGTACCAATAATAATAATAATAATAATAATAATAATAATAATAATTCATATATTTAAGAATAGTTTTTTGAGGTTTTAACAAATGAAAGCAAAATATAGTATTAAGGGAATATTGAGTAGGACAGGTGTTGGGTACGACAGGTGTTGAGTACGGCAGGTGTTGGGAAGGGCAGGTGTATTGTGGTGTTAATAGAAAACGCAGCAGGTGTGGACGCTCACACCTGCAATTTGGCATAATGTGAGCGTTACGGGTGTACCCGCCGCTGATTGGTCCGTTGCCCATCATAACTTGTATTGGTTCTTCCCGCCTGTTCTTGCTGGGGTTGAACTCCAGCTCTTGGGTGTGTGCACACATGCGCCTGTGTGTGCCAGGTAAGTCCACTACGGGCTCACCGTAGCCCGTCTATTTGGAACTTGTTCCTAGTAGCTGAATCTATAACAAGAAGAAGCCTGTGTGTGCATAAATGTGCCTGTACTCGCCTAGTTTGTGCTATCTTCAGATCTTGAGGTTATCTTGAGATAATTTCGGGGCTTAGCGTCCCCGCGGCCCGATCCTCGACCAGGCCTTCTTTTTGTTACACACACCCCAGGAAGCAGCCCGTAGCAGCTGTCTAATTCCCAGGTGCTAGGTAACAGGGGCATCAGGGTGAAAGAAACATTTTGCCCATTTGTCTACGCCTCTACTGGGGATCGAACTCTGAACGTCAGGATTACGAATCCGAAGCGCTGTCCACCCAGCTGTCAGGCGCCCGATTGACGCCTACAAGGGGTTGCTTGCGGGGGTTGAGCTCTAGCTGTTTGGTCCCGCCTCTCGACCGTCAATCAACTGGTGTACAGGATCCTGAGCCTATTGGGCTCTATCATATCTACATTTGAAACTGTGTATGGAGTCAGCCTCCACCACATCACTGCTAAGCAGTCCATTCGTTAACTACTGACACTGAAAAAGTTCTTACTAACGTCTCTGTGGCTCACGTGGGTACTCAGCCTCCACCTGTGTCCCCTTGTTTGCGTACCACCCGTGTTAAACAGTTTATCTTTATCTAACCCTGTCAATTCCTCGGAGAATTTTATAGGTAGTGATCATGCCTTCCCTTACTTTTCTGTCTTCCAGTGTCGTCAGGTGCATTTCCCGCAGACTTTCCTCGTAACTCATGCCTCTTAGTTCTGGGACTAGCCAAGTGGCATACCTCTGAACGTTTTCCAGCTTCGTCTTGTGCTTGACAAGTTACGGGCTCCATGCTGGGGCCGCATACTCCAAGATTGGTCTTACATATGTGGTGTACAAGGGTATGAATGATTCCTTGCACATTTTCCTGAACGCTGTTATGATGTTAGCCAGCCTCGCATATGCCGCAGATGTTATTCTTTTCATGTGGGCTTCAGGAGACAGGTTTGGTAACACTCCTAGTCCCTCCCTCGCCCCCAGACACTCTCTCCTAGTCCCTCCCTCGCCCCCAGACACTCTCCTAGTCCCTCCCTCGCCCCCCAGACACTCTCCTAGTCCCTCCCTCGCCCCCCAGACACACTCCTAGTCCCTCCCCTCGCCCCCAGACACTCTCCTAGTCCCTCCCTCGCCCCCAACACTCTCCTAGTCCCTCCTCGCCCCCAGACACTCTCCTAGTCCCTCCCTACCCCCAGACACTCCTAGTCCCTCCCTCGCCCCCAACCTCTCCTAGTCCCTCCCTCGCCCCCAGACACTCTCCTAGTCCCTCCCCCCCCCCAGCACCTCTCCTAGTCCCTCCCTCGCCCCCAGACCACACTCCTAGTCCCTCCCTCGCCCCCCAGACACACTCCTAGTCCCTCCCTCGCCCCCCAGACACATCTCCTAGTCCATCCCTCGCCCCCAGACACTCTCCTAGTCCCTCCCTCGCCCCCAGCACACTCCTAGTCCCTCCCTCGCCCCCAGACACCTCTCCTAGTCCCTCCCTCGCCCCCAGACCACACTCCTAGTCCCTCCCTCGCCCCCCAGACACTCTCCTAGTCCCTCCCTCGCCCCCAGACACACTCCTAGTCCCTTCCTCGCCCCCCAGACACTCTCCTAGTCCTCCCCTCGCCCCCCAGACACTCTCCTAGTCCCTACTCCCCAAGACACTCGTCCTTCCCTCGAGACCACTACTCCTAGTCCCCCCTCGCCCCCAGACACTCTCCTAGTCCCTCCCTCGCCCCCAGACACTCTCCTAGTCCCTCCCTCGCTCCCAGACACTCTCCTAGTCCCCCCTCGCCCCCAGACACACTCCTAGTCCCCTCTCGCCCCCCAGACACTCTCCTAGTCCCTCCCTCGCCCCCAGACACACTCCTAGTCCCTCCCTCGCCCCCCAGACACTCTCCCTATCCTCCCTCGCCCCCAGACACTCTCCTAGTTCCCTCCCTCGCCCCCCGACACCTCCTAGTCCTTCCCTCGCCCCCAGACACACTCCTAGTCCTCCCTCCCTCGCCCCCCAGACACACTCCTAGTCCCTTCCCTCGCCCCCAGACCACCACTCCTAGTCCCTCCCTCGCCCCCAGACACACTCCTAGTAAGACACACAACCTTTACCTTACCTCGTCGTCTATCGCTAGTCTTTTGAGTAAAGTTGCCATGCGTGCGTGCGCCTGTGCCCCCCCCCACCCCTAAGAGAATATTCCTCCTTGATTTCAGTTTGACGTGTTTAGGTATTCAGGTATTCCAAGAGTGAGTAGCTTACCCGCTCCCAGGACGCCTTCACCACCAGCCGCCGCCTCCACAGACGTGGTTGTAGGTGGGGGGGTGGGTTGCTCAGATGTGTTCCGCCTGCGTCTGTTTATTTATTTTTACTATTTGTGTCTGCAGAATCGAGCTGTTAGCTCTTGGACCCGCTTTCTAACCAATCTAGTTTTACTCTATTACATTTACTACATATATATTCTCTCTAACACACACACACACACCACACACACACACACACACAACACCACGCACACACGCACACACGCACGCACGCACGCACGCACGCGCGCGCGCGCGCCCACTCATTCCCAGGAAGCAGCCCGTAGCAGCTGTCTAACTCCCAAGTACCTATTTACTTCTAGTGAACCTATGCATCAGGGTGAAATAAATTCTGCCCATTTGTTTCCCCTCCGCCGGAATCGATCCGGGCCATACGGACAATGACCCCAGAGCGCTGTCTACTCAGCATGCGAGGCCCCAGTGTGTACGCCAGCCCATCCTCGACTCAAGTCAATTACATTCCGCGGTCAACCCCACAGACGCATTCATAAATTTTAACATGCTGTTCATGTTAAACGGAATTTCTCAAGTATATATTAATATTATAATATATTAGCATATTGTGTATAAATAGGCATAGATTTAGTGTTAGGTCAGGGGTTTAGGTTTCTGTTGGGCGATTATTTGTATTTTGTAGTACGTGGGTGAAGCATTGACAGCGTTGTGACTTCGAACAAAATTCGTCAGTGAAGCACGTGTTCCGGATATGTTCGAACGTCAGAAGTTGCGAGTCGTGTGTACACCGTTTACATTCATAAATAGCGGGTTTGGCGGGTGGATGGAATCCTTTGGGTCCTTGTTTGGAGAACGGTTTACACACGACTCACAACTGAGACGTTCGAAAAACCCTTCCGGAAACAAGTGCTTCACTGGACGAATCTTGTTCGAACCACAACGCTGTAAAACCTTCACCCACGTACTACAAATACAAATAATCGCCAACAGAACTAACACCTAACCTAAACCTATGCCTATATATGCACAATATGCTTAATATATATATAATATTAATTTAGATATGGAGAAAATTTCCGTTTTGAATGGTCAGCATGTTAAATTTTATGAATACGTCCGTGGGGTCGACCGCTAGATGGAAAGAACTTAACCCGAGGGAGGGTTGAAATGCGTCCCCCACGTACTACAAATAACTACCAACAGAACACCTAAACCTACCAATCCCTCAAATATACACCATTTGGTATATATACTATTTTCTGTAACTATTTGAGATAATGAGAGATGTGTGTGTGTGTACATACTTGTGTGGATACGTCCACAAAGCTCTAAGCCTGTTGAGCTCGGACTAGTTAAGAGGGAGAATTATACTGGAAATTACACGAGATTATTTTTATCGCTGACATCAAAAATATAATATATGACAAATATACACAATAAATTATTGCAACATAAACAAAAACATTAATTAAAACATTAAACGTGGTCTGGTCAACATTAATGTGATGTGTGTTATATCCCCCCCCCCTGCCCCCTCTTCGACCTCAGCTCAACCAGATTAACTTGACCTTAACAATCAACTTGACGTCAGCTTAACAGTTAACTTGGCGTATGTGCTATACTTCAAATTATAACATTAAGATACAAATATAAATCGCTATTAAATGCATTCACAATAATAGGACTTGAAATAATATATATATATATATATATATATATATATATATATATATAATATATATATATATATATATATATATATATATATAATATATATATATAGGCACTGAAATTACACAGGATTATTTCACTGTGGTATAATTTGTCAACTAATGCTCATCTACTCCTCCAGTGTGTTAACGTGAACTATGGTCAACAAATCGCCCAAAAATCAGACAGGTAATAAAATCTATGCAGTGTTTCGGCAGATTATAATTAAATGAATATACTATGACACTCAACACGGAGTAGGTGACTCGCCCGAAAATAGTTTTATACTCATGAAGTTGATTAACATGAGCCGTACGATGCAGCTTGGGTTGTGGTGTCCAATGGGTCAGATTCACGAAGCAAGTTACGCAAGCACTTACGAACCTGTACATCTTTTCTAATCTTTGGCGGCTTTGTTACAATTATTAAATAGTTATTGAGCTCCCAAGCACCAGGAGGCTGGTTAGAACAATAACAACAGTGGATTGGCGGAGTTTTCATGCTTGTAACTGTTTAATAACGTAACCAATCCGCTCAAAGATTGAGAGAAAGATGTACATGTTCGTAAAGTGCTGCGTAACGGCTTTGTGAATTTGGTCCCTGGATGGGTGTGCCCGCAGCCCCGGTGCACATCACGGCTCAACACTCTCGATAAACTGGAGGATTTCCGTCTCTGCCTTTCTGTGAGGACGGGTCCTGTCATCGCCACCCATCCCGCCCGCTTCACACATTTCACACTCGTATTCGACGGGTTTATGTACAATTTGACCTGGTAAAGGCACCCGTGGTTGATCACAAGCCACAGGTAATTGTCCCTCGAAATAGGGGGACGG
>WNGS01092210.1:3645570-3662974 GCA_020271785.1 Procambarus virginalis
ACGACACTACATTACATAGCTAGGAAGGGAAGAGGGGTATATACAGATGTCATACCTTTGCTGTGTGGAAGCTCAACACTTAGTGTTAATTAAGGATTTTAACCAATATGTACGTAATATGCGAGGACATGGAGATCTCATCCCAACTCATCATGGCTTTTGCCACTGTTGTTTGATATCACTCCCACCAGATCGCATGCAGAGTCATGAAAGTACATGCAAAGTACATCAAACTCTCAAATTCTACCCACCAGAGAGGAAGATTACTTTCCGTAACTACGGACGGGATATGGTCCTAGTCACATGTGCTTTTATGACTTTGAGTGCATGTTAGACCGCTCGAACCCTAAGGGGATGATCGAATCACGTCACAACGCAGTGGCGTATGCGTACATCATCATTGACAGACAGATGAATATTGTTGAGAATGACACTTATTTGGGTAAAGATGCGGTCAATCACTTTGTAACCACGCTAGAAGCTTCATGGGCTAGAATCAAGAAGGGGTTAGTATCCTATGAACTTCACATGTCACAGCAACAGCAGGCGATATTTGAGACAAAAACAGCCTGTGAACTCTGTGATGAACCTTTTAACGGGGAAGATGTAATCAAAGTCCGGCATCACGACCACACAGTAAGATTCCACAATTATCAAGCGGCTTACTGTGATAGATGCAATTTGCAGTGTATAAATTCATACAAGTTCCTATACACTTTTTCCCACAACGCTTCCTATGATTTAGGAGTAATCCTAAACGAGATGAAAGATAGACCAGGAAGTGAAATAGATATATTAGCCAGGGATGGATTTAAATTTATGAAAGTTGATGTGAACAACTTAAGATTTTTGGATAGTTTAGCCCTTCTCAACGGCTCGCTAGGAAGAATAGCCAAGGATCATATTGATAGTGGGAAACCTACCACATTCACTTTGGCTATGTTAAAAGGGTAAATAAAGCTGCCATCCCAAAACTGCTGAACGGTAAACAATCATTCTGCTATGATTATTTATCCTCTATGTCTGTGTTAGATGAACCACACCTTCCTTCTCGCGATAAGTTTTACAATACACTAAAAGACGAAGAGTTATCAGAAAAAGATTATAAACAAGCCTTAGAAATTTTTGATTTAGCTAAATGTCGCAACATAGGGGAGTATCTGCTCCTTTACCTCAAAGTGGACACAGGTTTGCTAGCTGATGTGTTCACAGTCTGGCGAGATACCATGCTTGCTCTCTACAAATTAGACATTTCCCACTACATTTCTTTACCCTCATTTGCTTGGGATGCATTCTTGCTTAAATCGAAAGTTGAACTTGATGTTGTGTCTGACCCATTGTTATATGATTTACTTCGTCGGAATCTCCGAGGTGGGTTCACCAGTGTAACGAGACAGTACACGAATGTGGAGAACCAACATACAGGCGTAGATCTAGGGGAAGATAGTAGCTACATCATTTACCTCGATTTTAACAGTCTTTACGGGGCGTGTATGACTGAACTGCTCCCTCGTGGCGGGATTCGGAAACTGACACACAATGAGCGTGACGTGCTGCTAGAGCGAGGCTTGGAGAATATCCCATGTGACGGGTCCAAGGGATATTGGGTGTTGTGTGATACACTGCAGGTCCGACCGGAGGTAGCTAGGTATACAGATGAACTGCCCTTAGTTCTTTCACATACTTGCATTACTGAGGATCACATTTCACCTTACAGTAAGAATATTCTTACAGAAGAAAGTCGCGGTCTGCCCAAAAACAACACTAAATTAGTTGCTTCGCACCTTCCTCAGAAAGATTACCTCGTTAGTTTGGACTTGTTACAGTTACTCATGCGCATTGGATTAGAAGTAGCTAAAGTTCATGACATCTACGAATTCGAGCAGGAGACCTACCTTAAAGACTTCATTGAAACCAATGTTCGTGAACGGGCCAGTACCAAATGCGCGATAAAAAAAAAGGCTTTCAAACTCGTATCAAACTCTATATATGGAAAGAGTCTCACAGATGTATCTAAATATGGGAACAAACACTATTTGGTCACAGATCGTAGACATTTCCTGAAACATGCTCGAAACCCATTCTTCAAGCGGAGTCTTTTATTAAGTAAGGATCGTGTGATATGTACTATCAAGCAGAAGTCTCTCCTAGTCAACACTCCTACGTATCTGGGTTATCATATACTTCAAATTGCTAAGAGGCGTCTCTATGAGTTCTGGTATGATGTTGTCAAACCTGCGTACGGGGATAAAGCGAGTCTGTTATATACAGACACAGACTCTTTCATCATTAAACTTGACTGTCAGGATGTGTTTGAAGAGTTGAATAAGTCTCCTCTCTTCGACTGTATGGATTTTAGTAATTTTAATGACACACATCCATCCTACTCTAAAGCGCGAGAAGGTGAACTAGGATTGCTCAAGTCTGAAATAGGCTCTAAGATTATTAACCAGTTAATTGCTCTCAGACCTAAAACATATTCGTTCACCACACATGATGGGGAGCACACTTGTAAGTGTAAGGGCGTGCCATACCACCTACAAGAGAAACTTTCACACGACTCTTTTCAGCACACTCTTGAAACAAACACTTCAATCAGGTTTGTGTCGAGATCTATACGTAACGTGCAAGGAAAGATTTGTACATGTCGCAGTACCTGCAGAGGATTGTCAGCATTTGACGATAAACGCTACATTTTAAGCCCCACACAGTCCCTAGCGTATGGTCATCCGATATTCCCAATAACAATGTTGATGAGATGGATGTAGAAGGGGGAGAGGAGGAGATGGAAGAAGTGTTTGTGGAGGAGGAAGCGGAAGTAGAGCAACCACAGAGACTCTACCCAATATTCCGCCCCTGGAGCAAACGCGATGCTACAGCTCAGAAACTATTCAACCCTCACTAGATTTTATGTTGTACAATTGTTAGTTAGTATTAAGATAGATGCCCCATATGACTAGAACTATTTATACTAAATGAATCGGATGTTTATTATTATTGTTTGTGAACTGTAAGAACTATGATTAGTTTTAAAAATATTATTGTTTGTGATTAGTTTTAAAAATGATGCTGCTGTACATAAAATATGTAAATAAACCCTGTAAATGACTATGTTTGTATAAATACCACCTCATTTCCTTAGTTTTTAGCAGTCTTAACGAAGCATTAATCATGGACAGTTCCTATGATATAATCCATGAGGAACATCTAGATATTTTCCGAGAACCATCTCGTGTTATTATTGCTGGTTATTCAAACAGTGGAAAATCCTACTTGTGCAGTAAACTTGTAAGGAAGTATCAGCACAAGTTCTCCTCAATAATTATATGCGGAGGAGGTTACTCTGAATTACGGTCAGATCCACAAATTAAAAGGAAGTTGATCGAGCATTCAACTATTATTGATCCTGTGGAAGAGCGAGTGGATAATGACTCGCATATCTTAGTAATCTATGATGACCTTTTTACAGAGTCTGCGAATTCAAAAATTGTATCTGACATGTTTACTAGGGGTCGACATTTCATGGTTTCCGTCATATTGATTACTCAAAATATATTTTTTCCTGGTAAATATTCGAGGAATATTAGTTTAAATGCTTCTCATTTCATACTGGTTAAATCAAGAGACCTGTCACAAATTGAAACTCTCGGACGACAAATATTTGGGAAACAGGATTCAAAGAAATTTGTAGAGTTATATAAGAAAGTTATTAGCCAACCCTACGGCTATTTGCTAGTAGATCTGGGTTCGAACACTCCCTCTACCATAACGTTACGCGGTAATATTGTTCACGAACCGCCCTATGAGATAGTTTACCAATGGTGAGCAAGAAAGATGTATTGGAACGAGTATATAATGACCCCTCATCTAGCGGTGGGCTGGGAGGCATACAGAGGCTGTATAAGGCCGCCAAATTAATTAACTCTAGTATAACTCTAGCCGATGTAAAGGACTATCTGAAAAGCTCTGACTCCTATACGTTGCATTATTTACAACCCATAAATTCCCTCGGCGTCGGGTGTTAAGCCCTAAACCGCGACTATTTCAAGCTATAGACTTGGCCGAGATGAGTTTATTGGACAAACATAATGACGGAGTGAAATATTTACTCGTATGCGTAGATATTTTCTCCAGGTACGCTCAAGTAGTACCCTTACGCGCCAAGGACGGGAAAAGTACCAGTAAAGCTCTGGCTTTAATTTTAGATTCCCTCATTCTCAGGGAGTGCGCAAAATTAATTCTGATCGAGGTGGCGAATTTTATAACGCCACTATGAAAAGAATGCTGGCAGCAAAGAAAGTACAGTTATATAGTGTATTTTCTCAGGAGACTAAAGCTTCAATCGCTGAGCGGTTCATACGTACTTTGAAAGGTAAACTTTACAAGTTTATGACGGCGCACAACACTTTAAAATACATGCAGGCTCTACCAGATATTGTGAAAACATATAATTTAACCCCACACAGAGGATTGAAAGGGAAGACACCCACGGAGGTGCACGCTCTATCCTCGCCTAGTGAACACGCCAAACAATTTGATTTAATGTATAAAAGCCCGAGCAAATCAAAGAGAACTGTCATTCCTCGATTAAGTGTTGGTGATACAGTACGCATCACTCTATCTGATCGCATTTCCAAGTTTAAGAAAGGGTTTAAGCAGCAGAACACCCGAGAGATATTTACAGTTACACGTATTGATCGGAGACAACACATCCCTTTATACTTTCTAAAAGATTTGAATGGGGAAGAAATTGATGGTGGCTTCTATAAACAAGAATTAACACCCACACATTTGCCTCATACCTTCAATATTGAAAAGGTAGTGGGCCAACGCAGAGTCTCTGGCAAGCTTCAGTATAAAGTTAGGTACGCAGGTTATGATCGGTCATTCGATCAATGGATTGATGCTGCTGAGATATTACATTTATAATGAAGAAGCCCTTAGTTTATAAATACAAGGAATTGATCCAACTATTATCAAAACTTCAGTATTCCTCGAGAAAACAGTTGATTGAAAAATTGAAGAAACCACATATAAATTGTTTATCAGAAATTTTTAATAACTTTTAAAAAAAAATTGCCTGTGCCTGACAAGGTCGTTAAAAAGTTGAAAAAATATAAATTGCTTATTCGCTCACTAGCCTGTAAGAAACCTTCTGTGACAACTAAGAAACAGATATTAACCAGCAAACGAGGAGGTAGTATTTTATCCATTATTTTACCGATTGCAGCTAGTTTAATTACGCGGTTGTTCAGTAAGTAAAGTAAAGTAAGTAAAATGAAAGCCTTTTATCTCGTACCGCGTAAAATAGTGGACAGCCGGAAAGCTGCACACAGCCCAGCTTACCCCACTGTGAAAGCTGCTGCACAACATCTTACTGTCAAACCTCCTCCTCCTCAGTTACATACCAACCCTTCCATAAAACATTTAATAGATTTGAAGTTGAAAGTGCGAGATCATGAATATGCAAGATCCTTGCTAAACCATTATGATGCTAGTGGAATCGTTCGTTGGGATCTGAATGGAAATGTATTGGCTCCAGTATCTGGCATACATATAATTAACGACATTATACATAAAATGGCTGTGCTTAAATCTGTTTTTTTACCTGATAAACTGCCTATTGCTCAACTGTTTTTCAATCTAACTTCTACACCGCGAGATTTATTCCGTAATACTACGGCAAGCAGTCAAGTGTACGAGGCTCCATCTGTTAAGAGAAAGGCAACTGCAAAGATTGATCCTCACAGTAAAAGGAATGCTTCCTGGATCGTATATTAACAGGTGAGTGTATATATAAATGTGTATGTAATGTGTAGCTAGCTTTACTCGGCAAAAAGCTGTCTAAGGAGACAGAGTGATGGACACTCACGTGATATACGCCACCAGCGTATCAGATACGCATTTATTCCCAAATAACATCCCCGCATCGTTCCAAAATCGATTGTTTAACCAGCTAGAATTAGATCCCAGGAGGAGTTATGAAATGTGTCTACAAAAATTACTCCTCCCCACTTCCCATTACGTTATTAAGCGTGATAATCCTGAGGCCTATATACGTGTAGGCGTTACATATGAGAAAGTGGGCGAGGGGAGATACATGCATTCAAAGCATTTATTATCATCTGATGTTTTAGCTGGAACTATAAAGAAATTAATACCACGATTATACAGAAATAGAGGCCATATTTTCAAGTAATGCTAAACTGAGTTTTTTAGGAAAGTCATTAAAACAATTTTCAGCTAAATACGGAACGCACTTTATTAAATATGATTCTTCCTCCAATCGAAACAAGTTCACTACTGTGATTAGTGAGGAATATTAGCTCTGCAACAGGGCATAAAAACATCAGTAGAGTCACATTATCATTTGGGACGCTTGGGGAAAGTGTTGTTTCCATATATATATATATATATATATATATATTATATATATATATATATATATATATATATATATATATATACATATATAATATATAGATATATATATATTATATATATATATATATGTAATATATATATATATATATATATATATATATATTATATATATATATATATATTGCTAAGCACCTATTAGGAATGACAACGTTTGTTGCAAAAAGTAAAAAAAAAAAAGTTTTTGTTTACCATATATATTTTGATTCCCTGCTTCTCATTCTTTAAGATTAACAATGGTCCAAAATGGTCCAAAAACTATCCAGTTTCTATATTTTAAGAAAATTTGGATGGGGGGGGGGAGGTCCAAATTTTTAAGCCATGATATTGCTTCTTTCGTTCTACATTTGAAGACTTTCGTGCGGAAGTATAATTTCGGTTCCATATGACCTCCAAACTAATTTTTGCCGTTGTGTAAAGGTGCAATTCGTCATATGTGTGTGTTTCTAAGGCGCTCGTGGACAGCCTAATTTGGGTTCCTTGTACGAACGAACTGCTATGTGTTCAGTCAACACATCGCAGTCGAATGCTTTGGAGTTTTGCATCGCTCCTGCTATTGATTTACATCGCTTTATCACGCTGTTTGTATCGCTAAGGAATGGATTGGTAGCGTTCCAAGAATTAGTTTGCATATCTTCATTAATTTTGTATTTCTCTTAAGAATGGCTTGGTATTGATGAGAAAATGGTCTGGTATCGCTTCAGGTATGGCGTAGTGTCTCTCCCCAGGATTGGTATTGTACAGGAGGGACCAGGCGGCTCTTTGGTCATTAATATGCGGCTCGTGAAAAATTCTAGAGAATTCGAATATTCTAGAAATTTCGACTTGAATTCTGAGCAAGAAACATGCGGCAGTACAATAAGACTTCCGATACCTATCTTAGTAAAGAGTAAATACATTTCCTGATATTGAAATAAAAGATTGGAGGAATAGAAAGATAAATTACAAGGACTGCTTAATCATTTCCCAGCCAGGTGTGATGCCATGCAGAAGCCAGGTATGATGCCTTTCAGAAGCCAGGTATGATGCGTTTCAGAAGCCAGGTGTGATGCCTTGCAGAAGCCAGGTGTGATGCCTTGCAGAAGCCAGGTATGACTCCTTGCAGAAGCCAGGTATGATGCCTTGCAGAAGCCAGATGTGACGCCTCGCACAAGCTGAAGCCCTGCCTTGCCTGTCTTGTAAAGCCATTCATGGTTGATGTGGTCCATATCTACCGTCCAATCCCCGGGCCTCTGCTTACGAATCATCATCAACTGTGGAATTGGAACCAATAGGATTTCAGGAGGACCCTGGTGTGAAGATATTGCATAAACCCAAGTCCACAGTTGAGTTCTGGAAACATGTTCCGGAAATGCAGTATCTTGAACTAAAGAAAACTAGTGTACGACTCATCTCAATATTCAACACGGCATTCTGTTGTAAACTACTGTACTCGGCAGGCCTCGGCAGGCCTCGGCAGGCCTCGGCAGGCCTCGGCAGGCCTCGGCAGGCTTCGGCAGGCCTCGGCAGGCTTCGGCAGGCTTCGGCAGGCCTCGGCAGGCCTCGGCAGGCCTCGGCAGGCTTCGGCAGGCCTCGGCAGGCTTCGGCAGGCCTCGGCAGGCCTCGGCAGGCTTCGGCAGGCCTCGGCAGGCTTCGGCAGGCCTCGGCAGGCCTCGGCAGGCTTCGGCAGGCTTCGGCAGGCTTCGGCAGGCCTCGGCAGGCTTCGGCAGGTTTCGGCAGGCCTCGGCAGGCTTCGGCAGGTTTCGGCAGGCCTCGGCAGGCCTCGGCAGGCTTCGGCAGGCCTCGGCAGGCTTCGGCAGGCTTCGGCAGGCCTCGGCAGGCTTCGGCAGGCTTCGGCAGGCCTCGGCAGGCCTCGGCAGGCTTCGGCAGGCCTCGCCAGGCTTCGGCAGGCTTCGGCAGGCCTCGGCAGGCCTCGGCAGGCTTTGGCAGGCTTCGGCAGGCCTCAGCAGGCTTCGGCAGGCTTTGGCAGGCCTCAGCAGGCTTCGGCAGGCTTCGGCAGGCCTCGGCAGGCTTCGGCAGGCTTCGGCAGGCCTCAGCAGGCTTCGGCAGGCCTCGGCAGGCTTCGGCAGGACTCAGCAGGCCTCGACAGGCCTCGGCAGGCTTCGGCAGGCTTCGGCAGGCCTCGGCAGGCTTCGGCAGGCCTCGGCAGGCTTCGGCAGGCTTCGGCAGGCCTCGGCAGGCTTCGGCAGGCCTCGGCAGGCTTCGGCAGGCTTCGGCAGGCCTCGGCAGGCTTCAGCAGGCTTCGGCAGGCCTCGGCAGGCTTCGGCAGGCTTCGGCAGGCCTCGGCAGGCTACGGCAGGCCTCGGCAGGCTTCAGCAGGCTTCGGCAGGCCTCGGCAGGCTTCGGCAGGCGTCGGCAGGCCTCGGCAGGCATCGGTAGGCCGCGGCAGGCTTCAGCAGGCTTCGGCAGGCCTCGGCAGGCCGCGGCAGGCTTCGGCAGGCCCCGCCAGGCATCGGTAGGCCGCGGCAGGCCGCGGCAGGCTTCGGCAGGCTTCGGCAGGCCTTGGCAGGCTTCGGCAGGCTTCGGCAGGCCTCGGCAGGCTTCGGTAGGCCGCGGCAGGCTTCGGCAGGCCTCGGCAGGCTTCGGCAGGCTTCGGCAGGCTTCGCCAGGCATCGGTAGGCCGCGGCAGGCTTCGGCAGGCCTCGGCAGGCTTCGGCAGGCCTCGGCAGGCTTCGACAGGCTTCGGCAGGCATCGGCAGGCCTCGGCAGGCTTCGGCAGGCTTCGGCAGGCCTCGCCAGGCATCGGTAGGCCGCGGCAGGCTTCGGCAGGCTTCGGCAGGTCTCGCCAGGCATCGGTAGGCCGCGGCAGGCTTCGGCAGGCTTCGGCAGGCATCGGTAGGCCGCGGCAGGCATCGGTAGGCCGCGGCAGGCTTCGGCAGGCCGCGGCAGGCATCGGTAGGCCGCGGCAGGCTTCGGCAGGCCTCGCCAGGCATCGGCAGGCTTCGGCAGGCTTCGGCAGGCCTCGGCAGGCTTCGGCAGGTTTCGGCAGGCCTCGGCAGACCTCGGCAGGCTTCGGCAGGTTTCGGCAGGCCTCGGCAGGCCTCGGCAGGCTTCGGCAGGCCTCGGCAGGCTTCGGCAGGCTTCGGCAGGCCTCTGCAGGCTTCGGCAGGCTTCGGCAGGCCTCGGCAGGCTTCGGCAGGCTTCGGCAGGCCTCGGCAGGCCTCGGCAGGCTTTGGCAGGCTTCGGCAGGCCTCAGCAGGCTTCGGCAGGCTTCGGCAGGCCTCAGCAGGCTTCGGCAGGCTTCGGCAGGCCTCGGCAGGCTTCGGCAAGCTTCGGCAGGCCTCAGCAGGCTTCGGCAGGCCTCAGCAGGCTTCGGCAGGCCTCGGCAGGCTTCGGCAGGACTCAGCAGGCTTCGGCAGGCTTCGGCAGGCCTCGGCAGGCTTCGGCAGGCCTCGGCAGGCCTCGGCAGGCTTCGGCAGGCTTCGGCAGGCCTCGGCAGGCTTCAGCAGGCTTCGGCAGGCCTCGGCAGGCTTCGGCAGGCTTCGGCAGGCCTCGGCAGGCTACGGCAGGCCTCGGCAGGCTTCAGCAGGCTTCGGCAGGCCTCGGCAGGCTTCGGCAGGCGTCGGCAGGCCTCGGCAGGCCTCGGCAGGCATCGGTAGGCCGCGGCAGGCTTCAGCAGGCTTCGTCAGGCCTCGGCAGGCCGCGGCAGGCTTCGGCAGGCCCCGCCAGGCATCGGTAGGCCGCGGCAGGCCGCGGCAGGCTTCGGCAGGCTTCGGCAGGCCTCGGCAGGCTTCGGCAGGCTTCGGCAGGCCTCGGCAGGCTTCGGTAGGCCGCGGCAGGCTTCGGCAGGCCTCGACAGGCTTCGGCAGGCCTCGGCAGGCTTCGGCAGGCTTCGCCAGGCATCGGTAGGCCGCGGCAGGCTTCGGCAGGCCTCGGCAGGCCTCGGCAGGCTTCGACAGGCTTCGGCAGGCATCGGCAGGCCTCGGCAGGCTTCGGCAGGCTTCGGCAGGCCTCGCCAGGCATCGGTAGGCCGCGGCAGGCTTCGGCAGGCTTCGGCAGGTCTCGCCAGGCATCGGTAGGCCGCGGCAGGCTTCGGCAGGCTTCGGCAGGCATCGGTAGGCCGCGGCAGGCATCGGTAGGCCGCGGCAGGCTTCGGCAGGCCGCGGCAGGCATCAGTAGGCCGCGGCAGGCTTCGGCAGGCCTCGCCAGGCATCGGTAGGCCGCGGCAGGCTTCGGCAGGCTTCGGCAGGCTTCGGCAGGCTTCGGCAGGCTTCGGCAGGTTTCGGCAGGCCTCGGCAGACCTCGGCAGGCTTCGGCAGGTTTCGGCAGGCCTCGGCAGGCCTCGGCAGGCTTCGGCAGGCCTCGGCAGGCTTCGGCAGGCTTCGGCAGGCCTCGGCAGGCTTCGGCAGGCTTCGGCAGGCCTCGGCAGGCCTCGGCAGGCTTCGGCAGGCCTCGCCAGGCTTCGGCAGGCTTCGGCAGGCCTCGGCAGGCCTCGGCAGGCTTTGGCAGGCTTCGGCAGGCCTCAGCAGGCTTCGGCAGGCGTCGGCAGGCCTCAGCAGGCTTCGGCAGGCTTCGGCAGGCCTCGGCAGGCTTCGGCAGGCCTCAGCAGGCTTCGGCAGGCCTCGGCAGGCTTCGGCAGGACTCAGCAGGCCTCGGCAGGCCTCGGCAGGCTTCGGCAGGCTTCGGCAGGCCTCGGCAGGCTTCGGCAGGCCTCGGCAGGCTTCGGCAGGCTTCGGCAGGCCTCGGCAGGCTTCGGCAGGCCTCGGCAGGCCTCGGCAGGCTTCGGCAGGCTTCGGCAGGCCTCGGCAGGCTTCAGCAGGCTTCGGCAGGCCTCGGCAGGCTTCGGCAGGCCTCGGCAGGCTACGGCAGGCCTCGGCAGGCTTCAGCAGGCTTCGGCAGGCCTCGGCAGGCTTCGGCAGGCGTCGGCAGGCCTCGGCAGGCCTCGGCAGGCTTCGGCAGGCATCGGTAGGCCGCGGCAGGCTTCAGCAGGCTTCGGCAGGCCTCGGCAGGCCGCGGTAGGCTTCGGCAGGCCCCGCCAGGCATCGGTAGGCCGCGGCAGGCTTCGGCAGGCTTCGGCAGGCTTCGGCAGGCTTCGGTAGGCCGCGGCAGGCTTCGGCAGGCCTCGGCAGGCTTCGGCAGGCCTCGGCAGGCTTCGGCAGGCTTCGCCAGGCATCGGTAGGCCGCGGCAGGCTTCGGCAGGCCTCGGCAGGCTTCGGCAGGCCTCGGCAGGCTTCGACAGGCTTCGGCAGGCATCGGCAGGCCTCGGCAGGCTTCGGCAGGCTTCGGCAGGCCTCGCCAGGCATCGGTAGGCCGCGGCAGGCTTCGGCAGGCTTCGGCAGGGTCTCGCCAGGCATCGGTAGGCCGCGGCAGGCTTCGGCAGGCTTCGGCAGGCATCGGTAGGCCGCGGCAGGCATCGGTAGGCCGCGGCAGGCTTCGGAAGGCCGCGGCAGGCATCGGTAGGCCGCGGCAGGCTTCGGCAGGCCTCGCCAGGCATCGGTAGGCCGCGGCAGGCTTCGGCAGGCCGCGGCAGGCTTCGGCAGGCCTCGCCAGGCATCGGTAGGCCGCGGCAGGCTTCGGCAGGCCGCGGCAGGCTTCGGCAGGCCTCGCCAGGCATCGATAGGCCGCGGCAGGCTTCGGCAGGCCTCGCCAGGCATCGGTAGGCCGCGCCAGGCTTCGGCAGGCCGCGGCAGGCTTCGGCAGGCCTCGCCAGGCATCGGCAGGTTTCGGCAGGCTTCGGCAGGCCGCGGCAGGCTTCGGCAGGTGGACAGTGGCGCCGCTTGAGGCCACGTCCACCCCAGATATTCCACAAGTGTTGTATCTGGACACATGTGCTATATCTGGCGTCCCATATCTGTATGTGGGACGGAGGGTGGCAGGTGTGTGTTGAGCGCGGATGACAGGTGTGGGGGGACGGCATGTGTGTAGGTGGTGAGGCATGTGTGTGTGGGGGGGGGAGCGCTTCAGGTGTGGTCTCCATCTCTTTTCAAGGAAGGGAGTCACACCTTCGACTTACCAAAGCCTTTCCGGAGGCTCCTGGAGGGATTTTTGACTGTTGTGGCCAGGGTAGTGAGGTTCCTGGACCCGCCACGCTCATCCTGAGTGTGGACCCGCTCGCTCATCCTAAGCGTGATAGCGCATCAGGGTTACCAAGGGCCACTCAGGTCGTAATCAGACCTCAGTGGATGGTGTTTTAATGTGAACTTTTTGCCATTCATCTGCCGAGTTTATAGTTAATTATAATGAGTTATAGCGAGAGAACACTTCTTGTACAGTAACTGTGTATGTGTAATTGTACACATTGGAGAGTGTCATTTCCGGAATAACATAATTTTCAATATATGGCATCGTTGATTTGTCTGCGTGTGTGCCTGGGAGCACCCAGCGCGCTGGTTCGAACCCCCCTCATCATGGTTCCTACGGATTTGCTCATTGAGGCATAAAGATAGTGTGTTTACTCTCTGTGTATCGTCTGCGTCTCCTATCTTCCCCAGTATCTTAGCATCATTCGTTAACATGTTCATGTAATTGTGTATTCTTTCTGGTAGATGGTTTATGTTGACGATGAACACTACTGGTGCAAGGACTGAGCCCTGTGGGACTCCGCTTGTAACACTCCTCCAGTCAGATATATTACCTAATTCACACGTTAGATGAATTGCACATTACACACACACACATGCACACGTTGCAACCCATCCTCCAAATTGACAGTGCGGTTTAATACTAAGTGTAATAAGTACTTTTCCTGACTGCCATACATAGTACATAATTGCACTTATGGGGCTGTTACATTTACCTCCCCATTTATTCTCCTCGTTTTCTGTTAAGACACTCAGAATTTAGGATGAAGTTTTCAAGTTCAATCCGCTATACACAAGTTTTAAATATCAGGAATTTCTTTTTCAGTTTTATTAAACAATAGAGATTTTATACAAAATTTGAAAATATCCTGAGCTACTTTACAATTTATTAATATATTTTAATATTGTTTTATTAGTCTTATAAAACTGTAATATCAATATAGCCTTAGGTTAAGTACTAATTGTAATTAAGAAGCAATAAAATGCTTATCTTCAAACACTAAGACGGTTAGGTTAGGTCGTGGTTTTCTATTCAGCTTTTCAGGTAAACTCAAATATTCACAATATATTTGACAGTACAGTTTAATACTAAGTGAAAATAAGTACAATTCCAGACTGCGATGAATAGTACATAAATGCACTTACTTGTGCTGTTACATTTACCTCCCCATTTTTGGAGGACGGGCTGCATACACTGTGTGTGGGGCAAGATTTACATCAGCTAAACAAAACACGTCGCAAAACTTTAATCGAAGCCAGTATGTCATCTATACCCTAGATTTATTGCTAATTAGTGTTGTTTCCCTGAGGCGTTCATTAACCCACTGATCCCGCCTTAATTGGACCATTAACCTGGCTAACTAACCGACTTTATGACGGTGACTCCTAAACTCCAAAGTCGACCTCTCCAAGCTGAGTAATTTGGGGTCGCGCCAGGAAGTTATTAAGAAAAATGTACTTACCAGTCCTGGGGGTTGATGTATCATTGGTACCTCTGTCAATCTACCAGTCCTGGGGATTGATGTTTGTATCATTGGTACCTCTGTCAGTCTACCAGTCCTGGGGGTTGATGTATGTATCATTGGTACCTCTGTCAGTCTACCAGTCCTGGGGGTTGATGTATGTATCATTGGTACCTCTGTCAGTCTACCAGTCCTGGGGGTTGATGTATGTATCATTGGTACCTCTGTCAGTCTACCAGTCCTGGGGGTTGATGTATGTGTCATTGGTACTTTTGTCAGTCTACCAGTCCTGGGGGTTGATGTACCATTGGTACCTCTGTCAGTCTACCAGTCCTGGGGGTTGATGTATCATTGGTACCTCTGTCAGTCTACCAGTCCTGGGGGTTGATGTATCATTGGTACCTCTGTCAGTCTACCAGTCTTGGGGGTTGATGTATCATTGGTACCTCTGTCAGTCTACCAGTCTTGGGGGTTGATGTATCATTGGTACCTCTGTCAGTCTACCAGTCTTGGGGGTTGATGTAAGTGTCATTGGTACCTCTATCAGTCTACCAGTCCTGGGGATTGATGTTTGTATCATTGGTACCTGTCAGTCTACCAGTCCTGGGGATTGATGTTTGTATCATTGGTACCTGTCAGTCTACCAGTCCTGGGGGGTTGATGTATCATTGGTACCTCTATCAGTCTACCAGTCCTGGGGGTTGATGTATCATTGGTACCTGTCAGTCTACCAGTCCTGGGGATTGATGTTTGTATCATTGGTACCTCTATCAGTCTACCAGTCCTGGGGGTTGATGTATCATTGGTACCTGTCAGTCTACCAGTCCTGGGGATTGATGTTTGTATCATTGGTACCTCTGTCAGTCTACCAGTCCTGGGGGTTGATGTATCATTGGTACCTCTGTCAGTCTACCAGTCCTGGGGGGTTGATGTATCATTGGTACCTCTGTCAGTCTACCAGTCTTGGGGGTTGATGCTTCTATCATTGGTACCTCTGACAGTCTACCAGTCCTGGGGGTTGATGTATCATTGGTACCTCTGTCAGTCTACCAGTCCTGGGGGTTGATGTATCATTGGTACCTCTGTCAGTCTACCAGTCCTGGGGGTTGATGTATCATTGGTACCTCTGTCAGTCTACCAGTCCTGGAGGTTGATGTATCATTGGTACCTCTGACAGTCTACCAGTCCTGGGGGTTGATGTATGTGTGTCAACTCCCACCTAGAACTTATCAACCTTGAGAAATAAAACATTATAATCAGTTAAAGTATTATAATGGTCATAGTGTTCCTGGCATTCAGATCATCGCGGACGCTCACATAATCCGTCGCCATTGTAATGGAATCGATCGGTACGTAACAATTGCGTCGTATTTGGAAAATGTTAAGCACCGCAGTACTGACGTTTTCAGTTGCTCATCTCGATAGGTTTGGTGGGTTGCTTGGGCTCGTGCGTTTCTTTATTTAACGAAGAGGCAGGTGGAGGGACCAGGCTGGAAAATAGAGGCTTTGTTCGAACCGTTGGTCAGCACATGGGCCCTCAAACCCAGTGTGGGCCCTCAAACCCAGTGTGGGCCCTCAAACCCAGTGTGGGCCCTCAAGCTCAGTTTGGGCCCTCAAACCCAGTTTGGGCCCTCAAACCCAGTGTGGGCCCTCAAGCCCAGTTTGGGCCCTCAAACCCAGTGTGGGCCCTCAAGCCCAGTTTGGGCCCTCAAGCCCAGTTTGGGCCCTCAAACCCAGTGTGGGCCCTCAAGCCCAGTTTGGGCCCTCAAGCCCAGTTTGGGCCCTCAAACCAGTGTGGGCCCTCAAGCCCAGTTTGGGCCCTCAAGCCCAGTTTGGGCCCTCAAACCCAGTGTGGGCCCTCAAGCCCAGTGTGGGCCCTCAAGCCCAGTGTGGGCCCTCAAGCCCAGTGTGGGCCCTCAAGCCCAGTTTGGGCCCTCAAACCCAGTGTGGGCCCTCAAGCCCAGTGTGGGCCCTCAAGCCCAGTGTGGGCCCTCAAACCCAGTGTGGGCCCTCAAGCCCAGTGTGGGCCCTCAAGCCCAGTGTGGGCCCTCAAACCCAGTGTGGGCCCTCAAACCCAGTGTGGGCCCTCAAGCCCAGTTTGGGCCCTCAAGCCCAGTTTGGGCCCTCAAACCCAGTGTGGGCCCTCAAACCCAGTGTGGGCCCTCAAACCCACTGTGTGGGCCCTCAAGCCCAGTGTGGGCCCTCAAGCCCAGTGTGGGCCCTCAAGCCCAGTGTGGGCCCTCAAGCCCAGTGTGGACCCTCAAGCCCAGTGTGGGCCCTCAAGCCGTGTGGTCCCTCAAGCCCAGTGTGGGCCCTCAAGCCCAGTGTGGGCCTCAAGCCCAGTGTGGGCCCTCAAGCCCAGTGTGGGCCCTCAAGCCAGTGTGGGCCCTCAAGCCCAGTGTGGGCCCTCAAGCCCAGTGTGGGGCCTCAAGCCCAGTGTGGGCCCTCAAGCCCAGTGTGGGCCCCTCAAGCCCAGTGTGGGCCCTCAAGCCAGTGTGGGCCCTCAAGCCCAGTGTGGGCCCCTCAAGCCCGTGTGGGCCCCTCAAGCCCAGTGTGGGCCCTCAAGCCCAGTGTGAGCCTCAAGCCCAGTGTGTGGGCCCTCAAGCCCAGTGTGGGCCCTCAAGCCCAGTGTGGGCCTCAAGCCCAGTGTGGGCCCTTAAGCCCAGTGTGGGCCTCAAGCCCAGTGTGGGCCCTCAAGCCAGTGTGTGGCCCTCAAGCCCAGTGTGGGCCTCAAGCCCAGTGTGGGCCTCAAGCCCAGTGTGGGCCCTCAAGCCCAGTGTGGGCCCCTCAAGCCCAGTGTGGGCCCCTCAAGCCCAGTGTGGGCCCTCAAGCCCAGTGTGGGCCCTTAAGCCCAGTGTGGGCCCTCAAGCCCAGTGTGTGGGCCCTCAAGCCCAGTGTGTGGGCCCTCAAGCCCAGTGTGTGGGCCCTCAAGCCCAGTGTGGGCCCTCAAGCTCAGTGTGGGCCCTCAAGCCCAGTGTGGGCCCTCAAGCTCAGTGTGGGCCCTCAAGCCCAGTGTGGGCCTCAAGCCCAGTGTGTGGGCCCTCAAGCCCAGTGTGGGCCCTCAAGCCCAGTGTGGGCCCTCAAGCAGTGTGGGCCCTCAGCCCAGTGTGGGCCCTCAAGCCCAGTGTGGGCCCTCAAGCCCAGTGTGGGCTTTCAAGCCCAGTGTGGGCCCTCAAGCCCAGTGTGGGCCCTCAAGCTCAGTGTGGGCCCTCAAGCCCAGTGTGGGACCTCAAGACTCCCAAAGACGTTGTTAAAATTGCGTATCTAACAGATAGAGTTCACAGGATGAACAAAAAACTGTGTAAAAAATGAAAAATACTGTGTAAAAGAGAAACTGTAAAAAAAATGCTGTATTAATATGTTGACCATCAAGCAAGAGTTGTGTTGCGAGGTAATGGTACACAATGACCTGTGAACCCGACTAGAGGGAGCCACTGGTGGTGGACCCCGCGGGGACAGGAAGACCCATGGTGGTCATAG
>WNGS01092210.1:3692415-3713846 GCA_020271785.1 Procambarus virginalis
GAGCGAAAGCATCTCTGCCCATTGTTTCTCTCCGGCGCCCGGGATCGAACCCGGGACCACAAGATCACGCGTCCAGTGTTCTGTCCGCTTAGCTCCCGGTCGGGTTCTCATAGCTTTGGTATTAGACTTTTTCTAGCTTTGTTTTGTGTTGAACGAGATCTTGTTGGCACCTCATATATCAAAATTAATTTGATGTATGTTGTAAAAAGGGATCTAAATGACTCTGAATGTAATAGCAGTTTGTATGTTGGCTAACCTTACATATGGCTTTAATGATACCCATTGGGGTGTATGCTTGGGTCGACAGATTCAGTGTGGTATCAACCCTCAGATCCCATTTCTGGACGAGTTTCTCTCCTATTTGGTACTCTGTGTTCGAAGCTGCTGTTCGAAGCTGTGTTCGAAGCAAGCTGAGTGCTGTTGCCACCACTCAGCTTCGTTACTTTGCACTTTGCCGAGTTAAACTTTGAGAGAAATATTATCACTACTGGAGGATAATTTACATAAATCAAGAATAAGATGGAACCTCGACCCCCTGTGAGACACGACTGGTAAAATCTCGCCTCTCATTGTTACTCTTTGGCTTGTTGCGTGGCTACTGTGTCTTCACCTTTCACAGTACCCTCAGGCGGGGTACTGTGTCGCAGGAGTACCAACCAAAGAATATGCATCATAGCGACCTTTCTTGTCTGATCTCTGTCCTCCAGTAACAGAATTCTGTCAAAGTTGTGAGGCAAGATTTAGCGTCACTAAACCAATACTGAGGTCTGTAACCTTTGGTACCTCTGTGGTCTGTAACCTGTGGTACCTCTGTGGTCTGTAGCCCATGGTACCTCTGTGGGCTGTAATGTGTGGTACCTCTGTGGTCTGTAACCTTTGGTACCTCTGTGGTCTGTAACCTGTGGTACCTCTGTGGTCTGTAGCCCATGGTACCTCTGTGGTCTGTAATGTGTGGTACCTCTGTGGTCTGTAACCTGTGGTACCTCTGTGGTCTGTAACCCATGGTACCTCTGTGGTCCGTAACCTGTGGTACCTCTGTGGTCTGTAACCTGTGGTACCTCTGTGGTCTGTAACCCATGGTACCTCTGTGGTCTGTAACCTGTGGTACCTCTGTGGTCTGTAACCTGTGGTACCTCTGAGGTCTGTAACCTGTGGTACCTCTGTGGTCTGTAACCTGTGGTACCTCTGAGGTCTGTAACCTGTGGTACCTCTGTGGTCTGTAACCTGTGGTACCTCTGTGGTCCGTAACCTGTGGTACCTCTGTGGTCTGTAACCCGTGGTACCTCTGTGGTCTGTAACCTGTGGTACCTCTGAGGTCTGTAACCTGTGGTACCTCTGTGGTCCGTAACCTGTGGTACCTCTGAGGTCTGTAACCTGTGGTACCTCTGTGGTCCGTAACCTGTGGTACCTCTGTGGGCTGTAACCTGTGGTACCTCTGTGGTCTGTAACCTGTGGTACCTCTGTGGGCTGTAACCTGTGGTACCTCTGTGGGCTGTAGCCCATGGTACCTCTGAGGTCTGTAACCCATGGTACCTCTGTGGTCTGTAACCCGTGGTACCTCTGTGGTCTGTAACCCGTGGTACCTCTGTGGTCTGTAACCTGTGGAACCTCTGTGGTCTGTAACCTGTGGTACCTCTGTGGTCTGTAACCCGTGGTA
The DNA here is from genome assembly GCA_020271785.1 of Procambarus virginalis. Classification (NCBI taxonomy): domain Eukaryota; kingdom Metazoa; phylum Arthropoda; class Malacostraca; order Decapoda; family Cambaridae; genus Procambarus; species Procambarus virginalis. The sequence goes on from WNGS01092210.1 coordinate 3,694,073, forward strand.
CCTCTGTGGTCTGTAACCCGTGGTACCTCTGTGGTCTGTAACCCGTGGTACCTCTGTGGTCTGTAACCCGTGGTACCTCTGTGGTCCGTAACCTGTGGTACCTCTGTGGTCTGTAACCTGTGGTACCTCTGTGGTCTGTAACCCGTGGTACCTCTGTGGTCTGTAACCCATGGTACCTCTGTGGTCTGTAACCGTGGTACCTCTGTGGTCTGTAACCTGTGGTACCTCTGTGGTCTGTAACCTGTGGTACCTCTGTGGTCTGTAACCTGTGGTACCTCTGTGGTCTGTAACCTGTGGTACCTCTGTGGTCTGTAACCTGTGGTACCTCTGTGGTCTGTAACCCGTGGTACCTCTGTGATCTGTATTTCATGGTACCAAACACACGACTAAACTCCGCCGTTGTTACAACGTTTCCTTGAGGTTACCTTGAGGTGCTTCCGGGGCTTAGCGTCCCCGCGGCCCGGTCGTCGACCAGCCCTCCTGGTTGGAACACGTTGGAACATGTTTTAACAACTAACAAGTAGTAACAAGTGTTTAGCAAGTTGTAACAACTTTCTAACACGTCATGAAAACTTTCTAACCAGTGACATGATCCGCAGTGACATGACACTGATGTACAGTGACATGGCACTGTTGTACAGTGACATGCCACTGATGTACAGTGACATGGCACTGATGTACAGTGACATGCCACTGATGTACAGTGACATGGCACTGATGTACAATGACATGGCACTGATGTACAGTGACATGCCACTGATGTACAGTGACATGGCACTGATGTACAGTGACATGGCACTGATGTACAGTGACATGCCACTGATGTACAGTGACATGCCACTGATGTACAGTGACATGGCACTGATGTGCAGTGACATGGCACTGATGTACAGTGACATGCCACTGATGTACAGTGACATGGCACTGATGTACAGTGACATGGCACTGATGTACAGTGACATGCCACTGATGTACAGTGACATGGCACTGATGTACAGTGACATGCCACTGATGTACAGTGACATGCCACTGATGTACAGTGACATGGCACTGATGTACAGTGACATGCCACTGATTTACAGTGACATGGCACTGATGTACAGTGACATGCCACTGATGTACAGTGACATGCCACTGATGTACAGTGACATACCACTGATGTACAGTGACATGCCACTGATGTACAGTGACATGGCACTGATGTACAGTGACATGGCACTGATGTACAGTGACGTGACACTGATGTACAGTGACATGACACTGATGTACAGTGACATGGCACTGATGTAAAGTGACATGGCACTGATGTACAGTGACATGACTGATGTACAGTGACATGGCACTGATGTACAGTGACGTGACACTGATCTACAGTGACATGGCACTGATGTACAGTGACATGGCACTGATGTAGTGACATGGCACTGATGTACAGTGACATGGCACTGATGTACAGTGACATGACACTGATCTACAGTGACATGGCACTGATGTAAAGTGACATGACATTGATGTACAGTGACATGGCACTGATGTAAAGTGACATGACACTGATCTACAGTGACATGGCACTGATGTAAAGTGACATGACTGATGTACAGTGACATGGCACTGATGTACAGTGACATGGCACTGATGTACAGACACATGGCACTGATGTACAGTGACATGGCACTGATGTACAGTGACATGATATGTACAGTGACATGGCACTGATCTACAGTGACACGTCACCATCAGTGCTCGCACCTTCCATCTCGTTACATATGAAGATCTGGACTCGGATTCACGAAGCAGTTACGCAAGCACTTACGAACGTGTACATCTTTCCTCAATCTTTGACGGCTTTGGTTACATTTATTAAACAGTTTACAAGCATGAAAACTTGCCAATCAACTGTTGTTATTGTTATAAACAGCCTCCTGGTGCTTCGGAGCTCATTAACTGTTTAATAATTGTAAACAATGCCGCCAAAGATTGAAAAAAATGAACAGGTTCGTAAGTGCTCGCGTAACTGCTTCATGAATCTGGCCCAGGGGTTTGGTCTTGACTGGTTGGTCTGCTGCCTTCATCTGTGCCTGCGTGGCATTAGAAGGTTTCTCCAACACTCTTCTTACACTTTTCGATCTATTGTTTTTCAGATAATGTGTCCATGATGTATGCCAATCAACATCATCTTCATTCTTAATCTAAAGATGGCTTGAGCCTTGCCATGTGGTACATGACTGAGGTAACATCACTCAAGCTCTGTGTGTTGTCTATATTGTGTTTCTCTAGGAAATTGTAGAGTGTTGACACAACCACTTGGGTTTTCCATACGAGGGAGTCGGTCGGCCGAGCGGACAGCACGCTGGACTTGTGATCCTGTGGTCCTGAGTTCGATCCCAGGCTCCGGCGAGAAACAATGGGCAGAGTTTCTTTCACCCTATGCCCCTGTTACCTAGCAGTAAAATAGGTACCTGGGTGTTAGTCAGTTGTCACGGGCTGCTTCCTGGGGGTGGAGGCCTGGTCGAGGACCGGGCCGCGGGGACACTAAAAAGCCCCGAAATCATCTCAAGATAACCTCAAGATACACCTTAAACATTCTGGCGACATACTTTTCATAATTAGTTTCTTCATTAATGATCTCTTAAAATTCTCGTTGTATTTAGCTTGAAGCATCGCCTTGCCTTTCCACCTTTCCCATCTTCCCCTTGCTACCTGGTATTCCATAATATTCCATAGGAAATGTTATTCATTCCAGTTATTTTAGTTTCTACTATTGCCATTACATCTGGGTTTGTGTGCTCAGGCCTTTCCTTCTGTTCGCCTGATTTGTTTGATATTCCATCTGCATTATTGCACCAAGTTTTTAGGCTCTTCGTATTATTTTGTCCTCAGCACAGGCATTTCCAAGACTGAGGAAGGGGGGGTATTGAGTAGATTGAGATGTACAAGCTTGGGGAGAGTTATAATGGGTTAAATGGATGACCAGACCACACACTAGAAGGTGAAGGGACGACGACGTTTCGGTCCGTCCTGGACCATTCTCAAGTCGATTGTGTTAAATGGAGAGTTGTGGACATGGAGAGGCTTCTTCTACTACTACTTCTTCCTTGATTGGTATTACTTCTGATACTTCAACTACTTACATGACTATTATACCACTACTACAATTTGCACTACCACCTATCCAGCTCCTATTTACGACTTAACTTCTATTCGTCTATTGACATCTATTTTGACATCTACTCACTGAACTACTGCCTAGGTTATACAGCCTCCACTACCTACAAGATGATAACTACTTATACAACTACCTAGGTTGTATGGGCACAGCTTCATACACTACTTCATCTACTTATACCCAACTAGTATTACTTATATATATACCCAACTAGTATTACTTATATTACTACTACTACTACTATTAACTATTATATCTATTACTATCAATCTTTTTTTTCAGGTGAGTTGTAAGCTAGCTGGAGATCAGGTGATGTCGACGTGAATTAGGTGAGTGTTGGGCAGGTGACTACCCAGCCTAGGGGACTATCAGGTGAAGTTCAGCAGCCTAGGTGACTATCAGGTGAAGTTCAGCAGCCTAGGTAACTATCAGGTGAAGTTCAGCAGCCTAGGTGACTATCAGGCGAAGTTCAGCAGCCTAGGTGACTATCAGGCGAAGTTCAGCAGCCTAGGTGACTATCAGGTGAAGTTCAGCAGCCTAGGTGACTATCAGGTGAAGTTCAGCAGCCTAGGTGACTATCAGGTGAAGTTCAGCAGCCTAGGTGACTATCAGGTGAAGTTCAGCAGCCTAGGTGACTATCAGGTGAAGTTCAGCAGCCTAGGTGACTATCAGGTGAGCTTCAGCAGCCCAGGTGAAGTTCAGCAGCCCAGGTGACTATCAGGTGAGCTTCAGCAGCCTAGGTGACTATCAGGTGAACTTCAGCAGCCCAGGTGACTATCAGGTGAGGTTCAGCAGCCCAGGTGACTATCAGGTGAGGTTCAGCAGCCCAGGTGACTATCAGGTGAACTTCAGCAGCCTAGGTGACTATCAGGTGAGGTTCAGCAGCCTAGGTGACTATCAGGTGAACTTCAGCAGCTCAGGTGACTATCAGAGCTCTGGCACACTGCTCCAGGCTCACCACCTTCCCTACATGCTAGGCACCAAACATGAAGGTGACAGCAATCCTTATGGACACAAATAACAAACTTGTTATATACGAGTGTCTAGGGGAGTCGGTCGGCCGAGCGGACAGCACGCTGGACTTGTGATCCTGTGGTCCCGGGTTCGATCCCGGGCGCCGGCGAGAAACAATGGGCAGAGTTTCTTTCACCCTATGCCCCTGTTACCTAGCAGTAAATAGGTACCTGGGTGTTAGTCAGCTGTCACGGGCTGCTTCCTGGGGTTGGAGGCCTGGTCGAGAACCGGGCCGCGGGGACACTAAAAAGCCCCGAAATCATCTCAAGATAACCTCAAGATAATGATCAGGGTTGAGATGAGTTGATGAAGGGTAAGAGGTCGTAGCAACCGGGGCCGTTAGCAGCATCAACCCCCGTTTAAAATCTTAGTTAAAAAGAGAAATCGATTGCCAGATCGTGTTCTAGGGGGGACAAGACTTTACCATGAGCTGGGTAAAGACAAAGCCCTAAGCCTGCTTCGGTAAGGCTTAATAAGCTGAGGCGAAAAAAGAGCCGTAAGCCTGCTATCACTAATCTGGGAATGACTTCTGTTATCAGGAATCTGGGAATGGCTTCTGTTATCAGGAATCTGGGAATGGCTTCTGTTATCAGGAATCTGGGAATGGCTTCTGTTAGGAATCTGGGAATGGCTTCTGTTATCAGGAATCTGGGAATGGCTTCTGTTCCCAAAGTCTGTTATCAGGAATCTGGGAATGGCTTCTGTTCCCACTTGTGGTAAATATAATATTGAAGAGATAATGAGTAGAATGGAGTGAGCGATAGACTAAGAAGACAGAGTGGGAAAGAAGGCTAAAGTGAGGGAATATAGAAATAGAAGAGAGGGAATATCTAACCAGGCACCACTAGAGGAGTTTGAGATTACCAAGGAGGAGGTGAGGAAGCATTTGTTAGAGTTGGATGTGACAAAGGCTATAGGCCCGGATGGAATATCACCTTGGATACTAAAGGAAAGAGCAGCAGCACTGTGCCTGCCACTCGTCATGGTGTCAAATCAAAATCATTAGTTACCAGTCAAATCACTGGTAACAGAGGAACTGCCAAAAATTTGGAAGACAGCAAATGTAGTCCCGATATACAAGAAAGGGCATAGACAGGAGGCACTGAACTACAGGCCAGTGTCCCTAACCTGCATATCATGCAAGCTGAAGGAGAAGATTGTGCGAAAATTAGTGGAACATCTGGAACGAAAAAATTTGTAACACAGAATAAGCAGGTTCAAGGATGGCAAATCTTGCTTCACAGGCTTAATTGAGTTCTATGATCAGGCAGTACAAATCAGACAAGAAAGAGAGGGGGTGGGCAGACTGCATATTTTTGGATTAACAGAAAGCCTTTGACACAGTGCCACATAAGAGACTAGTACACAAGCTGGAGATGCAGGCTGGAGTGAAAGGGAAGGTACTCCACTGGATAAGGGAGTACCTAAGCAACAGAAGACAGTGAGTCACTGTGAGGGGCGAGGCCTCAGAGTGGCGAGTCGTCACAAGTGGAGTCCCACAGGGAACAGTCCTTGGACCTATACTGTTTATGATATATGTAAACGATCTCCCAGAGGGTGTAGACTCGTTCCTCTCAATGTTTGTTGATGATGCAAAAATTATGAGGAGAATTAAGACGGAGGAAGATAGTACGAGGCTACAAGATGACCTATACGAACTGAAGGAATGATCCAACAAATGGCTACTGAAGTTCAACCCGAGTAAATGTAAGGTAATAAAACTAGGCGGTGGAAACAGGACGCCAGACAGGATACAGAATGTGAAATAAAGTCCTGCATGAAACGGACAGAGAGAAAGATCTAGGAGTTGATTTTACGCCAAACTTGTCTCCTGAAGCCCACATCAAAAGAATATCATCATAAGCGTATGCGAGGTTACCTAACAACAGGACTGTCTTCAGAAACCTGTGTAAGGAATCCTTCAGAACCTTGTATACCACATATGTAAGACCAATCCTGGAGTATGAGGCCCCAGCATGGAGCCTGTACCTTGTCAAGCTCAAGACGAAACTGGAAAAAGTTCACAAACTATACTAGTCCCAAAACTAAGAGGCATGAGTTGGACCTAACGTCGCCGGAACCCGGAAAAACTAGGGGAGACATGATTACCACATACAAAATTCTCAATGGAATTGACATTGCTGATAAATACAGATTATTTAATACGGGTGGTACACGCACAAGGGGACACAGGTGAATGCTGAGTACCCAAATGAGCCACAGAGACATTAGAAAGAACTTGTTTAGTTTCAGAGTAGTTAATAAATGGAATGCATTAGGCAGTGATGTGGTGGAGGCTGACTCCATACACAGTTTCAAATGGAGATATGATAGAGCCCATTAGGCTCAGGAACCTATACACCAGTAGATTGACGGTTGAGAGGCGGGACCAAAGAGCCGCAGCTCCACCCCCGCAAGTACAACTAGGTGAGTACACACACGTATCCATAGACTTGAATTGGGTGAGGAAAGAGCAAGAGTGACATATGTTGACTTCAAGTAAATAATACGAAGCTTTACACAGGCAGTTAAGAAATTCAACAATAGGAAATGGTGAACAATGAGTCAGAAGTTTAAGTAACACCAATAATAAGAGGCAGAAGATGAGGACACGGAAGGGAATGAGACACAGAAGACAAGAGGCAGAAGATGAGGACACGGAAGGGAATGAGACACAGAAGACAAGAGGCAGAAGATGAGGACACGGAAGGGAATGAAACACAGAAGACAAGAGGCAGAAGATGAGGACACGGAAGGGAATGAAACACAGAAGACAAGAGGCAGAAGATGAGGACACGGAAGGGAATGAGACACAGAAGACAAGAGGCAGAAGATGAGGACACGGAAGGGAATGAGACACAGAAGACAAGAGGCAGAAGATGAGGACACGGAAGGGAATGAAACACAGAAGACAAGAGGCAGAAGATGAGGACACGGAAGGGAATGAAACACAGAAGACAAGAGGCAGAAGATGAGGACACGGAAGGGAATGAGACACAGAAGACAAGAGGCAGAAGATGAGGACACGGAAGGGAATGAGACACAGAAGACAAGAGGCAGAAGATGAGGACACGGAAGGGAATGAGACACAGAAGACAAGAGGCAGAAGATGAGGACACGGAAGGGAATGAAACACAGAAGACAAAGATGACAAAGATATGATTACTTTGAAGACCTGTTATTCTAAGGTGACTTTTGATGAACAAGATTTCTTGTTCATTATTATTGTTGTTATTATTAGTAGTAGTATTAGTAGTTGTTGTTATAGTAGTCATGTTATTATCGGCAGCATCGTTATCACCATCATCATTATCATCATTGTTGTGACCCAAAAACATGTGATATCCGGCCCTCATAACCGATAATTGAGCCGGTTATGTGGGCCGGATGAGGTTATCTTGAGATGATTTCGGGGCTTTTAGTGTCCCCGCGGCCCGGTCCTCGACCAGGCCTCCACCCCCCAGGAAGCAGCCTGTGACGGCTGACTAACACCCAGGTACCTATTTTACTGCTAGGTAACAGGGGCATAGGGTGAAAGAAACTCTTCCCATTGTTTCTCACCGGCGCCCGGGATCGAACCCGGGACCACAGGATCACAATCCAGCGTGCTGTCCGCTCGGCCGACCGGCTCCCCTACTGCTTGCATGAGGCACTGCTTGCGATGCCAGTATTTGCTGAGTCTTCTGAAGCTTAAATATTTATGAGTAACTGGCTGTGACTTGAACGACCCAGTGCAATTGGAAGCTAATGAGCGGAAGTAGTTATTGGTAATCTGAGGAACAGTGTAGAGGCTGTGATAGAGCCCCGAAAGCATGTCATAGATGCAGGCGATGAGTCACAATAACGTGGCTGAAGAATGTTGACCAGACCACACACTAGAAGGTGAAGGGACGACGACGTTTCGGTCCGTTCTGGACCATTCTCAAGTCGATTGTGAATGGTCTAGGACGGACCGAAACGTCGTCGTCCCTTCACCTTCTAGTGTGTGGTCTGGTCAATATGTCATTGATGTGGGACAAAGACTAGAAGAATGACGGCGTGGAGGGAGGCCAGTTCCCATCTGTGTTTGGACACAGAGACGTGGACAGCGAGTCACGGAGCCTCTGGCCACGGGTGACATCTCAATCTGGCAGACACGCAGCCTCTTCACAGACGTGTCTGCCGGAAGGTAGAACCTGTGAAAAAGCATTACGAGTAATGTGTGTGTGTGTGTGTGTGTGTGTGTGTGTGTACTCACCTAATTGTACTCACCTAATTGTGCTTGCGGGGGTTGAGCTCTGGCTCTTTGGTCCCGCCTCTCAACCGTCAATCAACTGGTGTACAGTTTCCTGAGCCTATTGGGCTCTATCATATCTACACTTGAAACTGTGTATGGAGTCAGCCTCCACCACATCACTTCCTAATGCATTCCATTTGTCAACAACTCTGACACTAAAAAAGTTCTTTCTAATATCTCTGTGGCTCATTTGGGCACTCAGTTTCCACCTGTGTCCCCTAGTGCGTGTGCCCCTTGTGTTAAACAGCCTGTCTTTATCAACCCTGTCGATTCCCCTGAGAATCTTGAATGTGGTGATCATGTCCCCCCTAACTCTTCTGTCTTCCAACGTGTGTGTGTGTGTGTGTGTGTGTGTGTGTGTGTGTGTGTGGACTGTTAAAAGCGACTAATATTTGGTGCGGTAATTAGAGTGAATCAGGTGGACCTCCGGAGACTAGGATTGTCTAGTGACGTCAGTGGTGGAGGTCAGTTCAATGGTTAGGGTAATTAGGACACCAGGTAGTGTTTAAACATTATATGATAATATATAATGCAAGGGATCTAACGGAAGACTTTTACCGCCTATAAGAGACAAGGGAACCGAAATATAAATTGTTCGTGATGAGACAGGTAAAAATACCTGTCCTTTATAAAATTTTACCTTGAAGGTAAACATAAGAGGTAAAAAGTGCATGGGTGACCACAGCACACAAGTGAACCGTAACATATACAAGAGAACGTCGTGAACCGTAACATATACAAGAGAACGTCGTGAACCGTAACATATACAAGAGAACGTCGTGAACCGTAACATATACAAGAGAACGTCGTGAACCGTAACATATACAAGAGAACGTCGTGAACCGTAACATATACAAGAGAACGTCGTGAACCGTAACATATACAAGAGAACGTCGTGAACCGTAACATATACAAGAGAACGTCGTGAACCGTAACATATACAAGAGAACGTCGTGAACCGTAACATATACAAGAGAACGTCGTGAACCGTAACATATACAAGAGAACGTCGTGAACCGTAACATATACAAGAGAACGAGGAACGAATACACAGGAATTCTGAGAGAAATTGATAAGAAATATGACGAGGAAGTATCATCTTGGGGGAAGGAACAGTCCATACTGCTTCACAGCCATAACAGGGAGAGAACATCAGTGAATGACCAAGTGAACACGCTACACAACAGTACACGAGAACAAACAGAACAAAAACGTTGTATTCAAAGTATTAGATTCAGCTTGAAGGAAATTTTCAGGTCACTCCCAGATCTGTCTCTAGAACTAAGAGTTCTTAGGAGACAAATAATGCCAGAAGAAATAATGTCAGAAATATAAAATATGAAATAATACCAAAAGTGGTCAAGAAACATTAGAGTTGCTGGGTGTGAAGGAACCCACAGATCCTGACAAGATCTCACCAGAGATGCTAAAAGAGGCAGTCACAATATTGTTTAGAAAGACCAGGTGCTGTAGTTTTAAACTCCAACTTAGATATGGGAGAACTGCCAGAGAGTTGAAAAACATCTGATTGTGGAGTCAATATATAATAATGAAGGCAATAACTATTGAACTATAGAACAATATCGCTATCACTAATCCTCGGCAAAGTGCTGGAAAGACCGAGACGAAAGGGGTTACCTTGAGGTTACCTTGAGGTGCTTCCGGGGCTTAGCGTCCCCGCGGCCCTGTCGTCGACCAGGCCTCCTGGGGGGGGGGGGGTCGTAACACAATTATAAGCAGTTGGATTTTGTCTCATGACATCAACGTGGATTCAATGAAACAAAATACGGCTTTTAGCACCTGGTTAGAGGCTTGCCACAATACAAGAGTTACAGAGGAATGTAGACAGAATCTTCCCTCATTGTTAAAGAACTTTCGACACAAAAGAATCCGATATAGACTGGAGCAATAAATAGGCTGAGGAATGGGGAAGAATGTAACTCAGAATGGAGACTATACCCGCCAAACACACACCGAAACTACGACGTTGCTACAACGTTCGAACAAGTTTCAACACCTAACGAGTTATAACAACCAATACAGCAAGTTGTAACAATGTTCTAATACGTCATAAACACGTTAAGCCAAGATGTCACAACTTTATTACAAGTTGTAACAAGCGGAAAATAGAGACAGTTTCGGTTTGTGAATGGAGACTACTTCTCTGGAAGGCGGTAATGGGTCAGTAGAAGAGTATTGAAGAATGACACAGAACCAACGAGAAGAATCAGAACATCTGAGGAGAGTGATAAGTTACATCATGACCCACATGTGTTCACAACAATGGCTACAATGCATTCAGACAAATACAATGTTTGGTAGTGTATTATAACCGGAACGAGGAGACCCTATTGTAACCGGAGCGAGGAGACCCTATTGTAACCGGAGCGAGGAGACCCTATTGTAACCGGAGTGAGGAGACCCTATTGTAACCGGAGCGAGGAGACCCTATTATAACCGGAGCGAGGAGACCCTATTATAACCGGAGCGAGGAGACCCCATGCACAGTAGAGAATGCAGCTTTTCACATCACAAAAGGAGTCTTGGTTATCTTGAGGTTATCTTGAGATGATTTCGGGGCTTTTTAGTGTCCCCGCGGCCCGGTCCTCGACCAGGCCTCCACCCCCAGGAAGCAGCCCGTGACAGCTGACTAACACCCAGGTACCTATTTTACTGCTAGGTAACAGGGGAGTAAACATTGTTCTCAATCTAACATCATCGGTACAAATATGCAGAATAACTTGACCAGCTAATGCAAACTGACCAAAGTTGGCCCAGCCTCCAGAAATTGAACAAGGAAGGCTGAATAGCCCTATATACACAACCTATCTGATCCACAAGCTTGAGTATGCTGTCCAGGCATGGAACTCCTGCCAAAAAATAGAACACAAGAAAAGGTCCAAAGCTCTGCAACAAGGCTCGTTCCTGAGCTAAGGGAAGCTCAGGACAGCTCAGGACAGCTCAGGACAGCTCAGGGAAGCCCAGGTAACAGTCATGAGGAAACAACTTGTCCTCCTACAAAGAACGTCGTATTTCGCACGTATGCGCTACATAAGGCGAAAAATTGTCGTACTGGAAAATGGAAGCGGCTGGCGAAAGTGACGTACTGTCCCGTTTTCTGTTTTGGGCCCTCTGGTAGGCTAGGATAGGGAAACTTTAAATTAACCGTTTTCTTGACGAGACTTGAGGAACTGGGCCTCACTACATGGAAGTAACAAGGAAGAATGAGAGACATGATAACGCAATACAAGATTATAAGACTAATTGACCCCCCGTAGACAAAACCATATTTAAGGATAGAACCTGCCGAGCGATGCAGGATAACCTGGATAGAAAGTGGAGACTCAAAAGAGGCACTTCCACCAGGATATATTGAACTTTGAACGGCGTGAACAGGGACAGTGAGCGACTGACCAACCTGTCCTCTTAAAAAGAACGTCGCATTTGGCCGTTTGCTCGTATGGCCGAATTTGGACGTAATTTGAAAATGGAAAAAATATGAAAATAAATTTGGGATTTTTTTTTCAACAACAGTAAGTTAAGGGTCCTCTGATAGGTTAGGTGGGCAGGAAATTCTCATAAAGTTTCAAAACGTTATGAAAAACGTTAATTTAAAGTGTCCTCTCAGAACCTCTGCGCGTGCGCCGGACGACTCAAATAGAAAACGGAACAGAACGTCACTTTTGTGAGTCGATTTAATTTCAAATTACGTCGAAATTTGGCCATATCGCGCAAACGAGCCAAAAGTGACGTTCTTTTTAAGAGGACGGGTTGGACTGACAGCTGAGTGGACAGCGGTTGCGATTCGTAGTCCTGAGGTTCCGGGTTCGACCCCGGTGGAGGCGGAGACACATGGCCAAAATGTTTCTTTCACCCTGATACTCCTGATGCCCCTGTTACCTAGCAGTAAATAGGTAGCTGGGAGTTAGACAGCTGCTACGGGCTGCTTTCTAGGGGTGGAGGCCTGGTCGAGGACCGGGCCCCGGGGACACTAAGCCCCGAAATCATCTCACGATAACTCAAGATAACAGTGTATCTAGAACACCATGGCTGACTTCATCAGTGGGGCCTCATTCATCAAAGTGATTTAAGGTATGTTGATGTTATCTTGAGATGATTTCGGGGCTTAGGGTCCCCGCGGCCCGGTCCTTAACCAGGCCTCCTTTATTTTGCTACACACCCCCAGGAAGCAGCCCGTAGCAACTGTCTAACTCAGAGCTACCTATATACTGCTAGGTGAACATGTGCATCAGGGTAAAAGAAACTACCCATTTGTTTCGGCCTCCACCGGGCGATCGATCGAACCCGGAACCTCAGGACTACGAATCCGAACCGCTGTCCACTCAGCTATCAGGGCCCCCTTCATAAGTGTAATCATAAATGTATATAAAACAACTGCTCACTTCTAAATATTTTGTGGCCATTTTTGAACAACTTTAGTATACACACATGTTAATTTTTATTCATGTGTTGTATTCTAAATTTATGTGAACGAAAAGATCTAAATTTATCCGTTTTTCTCGGTGGAAATTGTTCAATATCACAATATGACGCTCATGGTCACAATATGACGCTCATGGTCACAATATGACGCTCATGGTCACAATATGACGCTCATGGTCACAATATGACGCTCATGGTCACAATATGACGCTCATGGTCACAATATGACGCTCATGGTCACAATATGACGCTCATGGTCACAATATGACGCTCATGGTCACAATATGACGCTCATGGTCACAATATGACGCTCATGGTCACAATATGACGCTCATGGTCACAATATGACGCTCATGGTCACAATATGACGCTCACGGTCACAATATGACGCTCACGGTCACAATATGACGCTCACGGTCACAATATGACGCTCACGGTCACAATATGACGCTCACGGTCACAATATGACGCTCACGGTCACAATATGACGCTCACGGTCACAATATGACGCTCACGGTCACAATATGACGCTCATGGTCACAATATGACGCTCACGGTCACAATATGACGCTCATGGTCACAATATGTCGCTCATGGTCACAATATGTCGCTCATGGTCACAATATGACGCTCATGGTCACAATATGACGCTCATGGTCACAATATGACGCTCATGGTCACAATATGACGCTCATGGTCACAATATGACGCTCATGGTCACAATATGTCGCTCATGGTCACAATATGACGCTCATGGTCACAATATGACGCTCATGGTCACAATATGACGCTCATGGTCACAATATGACGCTCGTGGTCACAATATGACGCTCGTGGTCACAATATGACGCTCGTGGTCACAATATGACGCTCGTGGTCACAATGTGACGCTCGTGGTCACAATGTGACGCTCGTGGTCACAAATAAACGCTCGTGGTCACAATATGACGCTCATGGTCACAATATGACGCTCATGGTCACAATATGACGCTCATGGTCACAATATGACGCTCATGGTCACAATATGACGCTCATGGTCACAATATGACGCTCATGGTCACAATATGACGCTCATGGTCACNCGACACTTGCTCAAGTGCCAGAGACACACGACACATGCTCAAGTGCCAGAGAGACACACGACACATACTCAAGTGCCAGAGACACAGGACACATAATCAAGTGCCAGAGACACACGACACTTGCTCAAGTGCCAGAGAGACACAACACATACTCAAGTGCCAGAGACACACGACACTTGTTCAAGTGCCATAGACACACAACACATACTCAAGTGCCAGAGACACACGACACTTGTTCAAGTGCCATAGACACACAACACATACTCAAGTGCCAGAGACACACGACACATACTCAAGTGCCAGAGACACACAACACATACTCAAGTGCCAGAGACACACGACACATAATCAAGTGCCAGAGACACACAACACATGCTCAAGTACCAGAGACACAGGACACATACTCAAGTGCCAGAGACACACGACACATACTCAAGTGCCAGAGACAAACGACACATAATCAAGTGCCAGAGACACACGACACATACTCAAGTGCCAGAGACACACGACACATGCTCAAGTGCCAGAGACACACGACACATACTCAAGTGCCAGAGACACACGACACTTGTTCAAGTGCCAGAGACACACAACACATACTCAAGTGCCAGAGACACACGACACATACTCAAGTGCCAGAGACACACAACACATGCTCAAGTACCAGAGACACAGGACACATACTCAAGTGCCAGAGACACACGACACATACTCAAGTGCCAGAGACACACGACACATAATCAAGTGCCAGAGACACACGACACATACTCAAGTGCCAGAGACACACGACACATACTCAAGTGCCAGAGACACACAACATATGCTCAAGTGCCAGAGACACACGACACATACTCAAGTGCCAGAGACACACGACACATACTCAAGTGCCAGAGACACACGACACATACTCAAGTGCCAGAGACACACGACACATACTCAAGTGCCAGAGACACACGACACATACTCAAGTGCCAGAGACACACAACACATGCTCAAGTGCCAGAGACACACGACACATACTCAAGTGCCAGAGACACACGACACATAATCAAGTGCCAGAGACACATGAGGCCAAGTACTCAACGTGTTGTCAATTATGATAATGTAATTAGTTTAAATTAATTCAGATTTTGGGTGTACTCACCTAGTTGTGTCTGCAGGATCGAGCATTGACTCTTGGATCCCGCCTTTCGAGCATCAGTTGTTTACAGCAATGACTCCTGTCCCAATTCCTTATCATACCTAGTTTTAAAATTATGAATAGTATTTGCTTCCACAACCTGTTCCTTAAGTGCATTCCATTTTCCACTACTCTCACGCTAAAAGAAAACTTCCTAACATTTCTGTGACTCATCTGAGTTTCCAACTTCCATCCATGTCCCCTCGTTCTGTTACTATTCCGTGTGAACATTTCGTCTATGTCCACTCTGTCAATCCCTCTCAGTATTTTATACGTTCGTAAGGCACTGTGTCGTAAGGCACAGTTCCCTCAGGCGCTCCTCATACCCCATCCCTCGTAGCTCTGGGACGAGTCTCGTTGCAAACCTCTGAACCTTTCCAGTTTCTTTATATGATTTTTCAGATAGGGACTCCATGATGAGGCGGCATACTCTAAGACTGGCCTCTCGTAGTGTATTTGTGCCTTAATGTTTTAATGTTGAGACGCATTATGGTGGATGTTGTGGGCGGTGTTGTGGGTGGTGGGTGGTGTGGGCGGTGGTATGTATTTCGTAATCTTAGTTAGCTTGTGTGAATGGTTGAATGTTCTTGTATTTACTGTGTGTATCTGCAGGATTGAACTCTTGGACCCCGTCTCTATAACAATCAGTCGTTTAATGTACTGATTCCGACTAATTTTCCAATCATATATACCTCCTAGGCACACAGAGACGTTGATCAGAGACAGATCACGCACACTCGGGGACGGAGGTGTCTGCTCTCAGTGACCA
This sequence comes from Procambarus virginalis, assembly GCA_020271785.1. NCBI lineage: Eukaryota > Metazoa > Arthropoda > Malacostraca > Decapoda > Cambaridae > Procambarus > Procambarus virginalis. The sequence continues at coordinate 3,710,003 of WNGS01092210.1, forward strand.
GTCGTGAGGTAGTACATTGTCGTAGGAGGTCAGCGCCACTCTCATCCTCTACACACACGGGAGATGATAGAGGGCCGCCGGAGATGACCCTTGCTGGGTAGAGCTGCAGGCGACGCACGGAGATGCTGCACGGGAGACTGGGATGCTGCAGGAGAGACTGGGATGCTGCAGGAGAGACTGGGATGCTGCAGGAGAGATTGGGATGCTGCAGGAGAGTCTGGGATGCTGTAGGAGAGACTGGGATGCTGTAGGAGACTGGGATGCTGCAGGAGAGACTGGGATGCTGCAGGAGAGACTGGGATGCTGTAGGAGAGACTTGGATGCTGCAGGAAAGACTGGGATGCTGCAGGAGAGATTGGGATGCTGCAGGAGAGTCTGGGATGCTGTAGGAGAGACTGGGATGCTGTAGGAGAGACTGGGATGCTGCAGGAGAGACTGGGATGCTGCAGGAGAGACTGGCATGCTGCAGGAGAGACTGGGATGCTGCAGGAGAGTCTGGGATGCTGTAGGAGAGACTGGGATGCTGTAGGAGAGACTGGGATGCTGCAGGAGAGACTGGGATGCTGCAGGAGAGACTGGCATGCTGCAGGAGAGACTGGGATGCTGCAGGAGAGACTGGGATGCTGTAGGAGAGACTGGGATGCTGTAGGAGAGACTGGGATGCTGTAGGAGAGACTGGGATGCTGTAGGAGAGTCTGGGATGCTGTAGGAGATACTTGGATGCTGCAGGAGAGACTGGGATGCTGTAGGAGTGTCTGGGATGCTGTAGGAGAGACTGGGATGCTGTAGGAGAGTCTGGGATGCTGTAGGAGAGACAGGGATGCTGTAGGAGTGTCTGGGATGCTGTAGGAGAGACTTGGATGCTGTAGGAGAGACTGGGATGCTGCAGGAGAGACTGGGATGCTGTAGGAGAGACTGGGATGCTGTAGGAGAGACTGGGATGCTGTAGGAGAGACTGGGATGCTGTAGGAGTGTCTGGGATGCTGTAGGAAAGACTGGGATGCTGCAAGAGAGACTGGGATGCTGCAGGAGAGACTGGGATGCTGCAGGAGAGACTGGGATGCTGTAGGAGAGACTGGGATGCTGTAGGAGAGGCTGGGATGCTGTAGGAGAGACTGGGATGCTGTAGGAGTGTCTGGGATGCTGTAGGAGAGACTGGGATGCTGCAGGAGAGACTGGGATGCTGCAGGAGAGACTGGGATGCTGTAGGAGAGACTGGCATGCTGCAGGAGAGACTGGGATGCTGCAGGAGAGACTGGGATGCTGCAGGAGAGTCTGGGATGCTGCAGGAGAGACTGGGATGCTGTAGGAGAGACTGGGATGCTGTAGGAGAGACTGGGATGCTGTAGGAGAGACTGGGATGCTGCAGGAACATAAACCACACTAAGCTGACATCTGGTCTGAAAGGCTGTTCGCACCCTTGAGTAATAGTTTGGTTTTCGTACATAATTATAACTCCATACACTTAAGTGTCTCATTAACGTCTCTAAAGTGCGTCTTAAAGGCGAAGGTTTGGTGGTTGTTTGACGTGCCCAGTTAGTGGTGTGTGTGTGGGGGGGAGGGGGAGGGGGATTTACTAATGATTACATCGTTAATGTAATCGTTATGTTTATGATCATTATTATACCTAACATGTTGATCGCCATAACTGTCATAACAGTCAACAATGGAGCCATTGTGGTGAGGCATGGTCATCGTCTCTTGTCGTCATCAGTATCCCCTAAAGTCGTCGATATTGTTAACATCATTTGTTGATCCCATTCCTACTTGGCGCTTCGTGTTCCGAGTCGCTGAGTCTATATCAACAACAATTTTGAGTTGTTCAACTTCATTCCCAAGAAGTGTTCTTGCTGTAATCGTCTAACTCTGTCAGTCATGTTTATTAACCCATGTCTACAGGAAAGACTGCTTACTAAATATACTAATATTTTTATATTATTAAAGAGAATGTGTTTGTCCAGGGTTGGAGGCTATAGACGCCTGGGGCTAGTCTCACCAAACTTTCCAACACGAAACTTGGGAGGTATTAGAGTCTCATAGGCCAGTCGGTGGGTCAGGCCAAGTGCAGACGAGGAGTCACAATAACGTGGCTGAAATATGTTGACCAAACCACACACTAGAAGGTGAAGGAACGACGACGTTTCGGTCCGTCCTGGACCATTCTCAGCTTGAGAATGGTCCAGGACGGACCGAAACGTCGTCGTCCCTTCACTTTCTAGTGTGTGGTTTGGTCAGACCAAGTGCTACTCTTTAAGAAATATCGACATTTATAGTGGGCACCCTTACCACACTACTGTCAATGTGTGGTAAGTAGTTTATGTGACTCATGGCGTGGCTCCCCTAGTTCTCCTGTGCTTGAGTGGCAGTCACGGGGACGCCGAGTTGCGGTGGGTAGCAGTTAGTGGCCGTGGGATCCTTCCCTTTTAAGGCTTACCCAGTAGCGCAGATGATAGAGCGACTGCTTCCCATGCCGGAGGCTAGGTGTTCGAGTCTCGTAGTACACAAGGTGAATTATCCACGTGACGACATTGTTCCACTAGCCGATGTCACCAGAGCAGAACCCCTGTGTGTGCTCGAATCCATGGTGCATAAATCAGCTTTATCCTTCCCACCAGGATCAGCAGGCGGGTTCACAGGACTAAGACCCAACCACATCAAACAAATGCTCAACCCTCCACTGGAGACATTGCACAGGGCCTCCTGGTGGAACTAGATTCGCCAACACATGTCTAGCTGGCAACATACCAGAGACCATACGGCCTCTCTTTTTTGGTGTTTCACTCTGTGCCCTGAGGAAAAAGATGGAGGAATCAGACCGATAGCTGTGGGCAATTCACTCCGGTGTCTCGTCGCTAAGGCTGCTGCTAGAGCAGTTAGTCAGGCAGCAGCCGACATGCTGAAGCCAAAACAGCTTGGGTTGGCATTCCCCAAGGGTGTGAGGCAGCGGCTCATGCAGCTAGAGCCTACATTGCCAACATTACGGATGAAAAAGCCCTGATAAAGCTGGACTTCAAAAATGCTTTCAATCTGGTTAGAAGGGAAGCAGTACTCAGTGCGGTTCATCGCCTTTTTCCTTCCCTGTTTGTAAACTCATGCTACAGCAAGAATCTAACTCTGCTTTTCTGGGAACATGAAATTGAATCACAAGAAGGTGTCCAACAGGTGACTCCCTTGCTCATTTTCTTTTCTGCCTAGTCATCAAGGAAGTCACCGATAACCTGTTCAGTGAGCTCAATATTTGGTTTTTGGACGATGGTACTCTAGCCGGCTCCCCAGCCTCACTCTTGGATGACAAAATAATTCAGGAGCAAAGAGCAAGTCTAGGCCTCACTCTGAACTCTTCCAAGTGCGAAATAACCTCCACCAACCAGCACATAATAACGCAAATAAAGGATGTTTTGCCTGACATTCACATAACCAACCCTGAGGACAGCACACTTCTAGGTGCTCCTCTTGGAAGGAATGCCATCGACGAGTCCTCGGTAAGAAGATCTCTGACTGAAGAGGATGAACGAGAGGATTGAAGACATCGATGCTCAGATGCACTTTACATCATCACAAGATGCTTGTCCCTCCCCAGGCTGACCTACTTCCTTAGATGTTCGCCATCTTTCAATAATATTAAATTAGAAGAGTACGACAGCTTGCTGAAATCAACACTAGAAAAAGCCCTCAACCTTTCTTTCAGCGACTCAAAGTGGAAATAGGCCTCCCTTCCTGTCAGACTCGAGGGCCTCGGCGTGCGCACAGCAACACAAATTGCGGCACCAGCGTTCCTGTCCTCTTCAGTGGCGTCTGACAACTTGGCGAAGGAAATCCTATACGAGGGACGGGGGAGTGTGGG
>WNGS01092210.1:3713871-3726913 GCA_020271785.1 Procambarus virginalis
AAGGCTGAGGGTGGTGGTGCGTGGTGTTGTGGGTGGTTGTTGTGGTGGTGTTGTGGCTGGTTGTGGTGGTCGGTGGTGTTTGTGGGTGGTTGTTGTGGTGTTGTTGTGGCTGGTTTGTGGTGGTGGTGTTGTGGCTGGTTGTGGTGGTGGTGTTGTGGTTGGTTGTTGTGGTGGTGGTGGTGTTTGTGGCTGGTTGTTGTGGTGGTGGTGGTGTTGTGGTTGGTGTTTGTGGTGGTGTTGTGGTGGTGGTGGTGGTGTTGTGGTTGGTTGTGGTGGTGGTGGTGTTGTGGGTGGTTGTGGTGGTGGTGTTGTTGTTGGTCTGGGTTGTGGTGGTGGTGGTGGTGTGTGGCTGGTTGTGGTGTTGGTGGTGGTGTTGTGGCTGGTTGTGTGGTGGTGTTGTTGTGGCTGGTTGTGGTGGTGGTGGTGTTGTGGCTGGTTGTGGTGTTGGTGGTGGGGTTGTGGGTGGTTGTGGTGGTGGCGGTGTGGCTAAGGGTTGTGGTGGTGGTGGTGGTGGTGATGGTGATGGTGGTGGTGGTTTTGGTGGTGGTGGTGTTGGTAGTGGTGGTGTTAGTGGTTGTGGTGGTGATGGTGGTGGTGGTGTGTTGTGGCTAGTTGTGGTGGTGGTGGTGTTGTGGGTGGTTGTGGTGGTGGTGTTGTGGCTGGTTGTGGTGGTGGTGGTGGTGTTTGGGTGGTTGTGGTGGTGGTGGTGTGGCTGGTTGTGGTGGTGGTGGTGGTGGTGGTTGTGGGTGGTTGTAGTGTGGTGGTGTTGTGGGTGGTTGTGGCTGGTTGTGGTGTTGGTGGTGATGTTTGTGGGTGGTTGTGGTGGTGGTAGTGGTGTGTGGCTGGTTGTGGTGGTGGTGTTGTGGGTGGTTGTGGTGGTGGGGTTGTGGGTGGTTGTGGTGGGTGGTAGTGGTGTTGTGGGTGGTTGTGGTGGTGGTGGTGTTGTGGGCTGATTGTGGTGGTGGTGGTGTTGTGGTTGGTTGTGGTGGTGGTGTTGTGGTTGGTTGTGGTGGTGGTGTTGTGTTGGTTTGTGGTGGTGGTGTTGTGGCTGGTTGTGGTGGTGGTGTGTGGCTGGTTGTGGTGGTGGTGGTGTTGATGGTGGTGTGGTGTTGGTAGTGGTGGTGGTGGTGTTGATGGTGGTTTTGGTGTTGTGGTTGTTTGTGGTGTTGGTGGTGATGGGGTGGTGTTGTTGTTATTGTTGTTGGTGGTGGTGGTGGTGGTGTTAGTGGTGGTGGTGGTGATGGTGGTGGTGATGGTGATGGTGGTGGTGGTTTTGGTGGTGGTGGGGTGGTGTTGGTAGTGGTGGTGTTAGTGGTGGTGGTGGGATGGTGGTGGTGGTGTTGTGGTTGTTTGTGGTGTTGGTGGTGATGGTGGTGTTGTTGTTGTTGTTGTTGGTGGTGGGGTGGTGTGTTGGTAATGGTGGTGTTAGTGGTGGTGGTGGGTGATGGTGATGGTGGCTGGTGGTTTTGGTGGTGGTGGTGGTGTTTGGTAGTGGTGGTGTTAGTGGTGGGTGGTGTGTTGGTAGTGGTGGTGTTAGTGGTGGTGTTGGCGGTGGTTGTGTTGGTGGTGGTGATGGTGTGGTGTTGTTGGTGGTGGTGGTGATGGTGGTGGTGGTGGTGGTGGTGTTGTTGGTGGTGGTGGTGATGGTGGTGGTGGTGGTGGTGGGTGGTGGTTGAGTTGGTATAAATGTAAGAAAATAAAAAATAAATGTAAGAAAATGTCAATTTCCTAATATTTTTTCGGCTCATTTGTGTTTATAGCCTCCACTTGTGTCCTCTTGTCCTAGTTTCTCGCAACATAAATATGATGTCCTTGTCCTCCTTGTCTATCCTCCTCAGTACCTGTATGTTGTGATCATATCTCCTCGGTTATTCTGTAGCTATCCTCCAAGGCTATGTGAGGGATAGAGTTCCTTCAGCTTATCCACATAGCTTAACCATCTTAGCTCTGGCGCTAATTTAGATGCAGAACTCTGCATAAGTTTCAATTTTAATTTTATGTATGGGTTCCAGGCAGGTGCCGCACATTCCGGTATTGATCTAACCAAAGCTGTGTTGATTATCTTGAAAGTTTTTTATTAGGTTTCTAAAGGACGTTGTAATGTTGAAATTGAAATTGAAATAAGTTTATTGAGGTAAAATACACACAAAGGGATGAGGTAGCTCAAGCTTTCTCACCCCGTTCAGTACATTCGTGTTAATACATACATAGACACACATCATAAGCAATGAACATATTACCGAACATTCTGAGAGAGAAACATATATATTTCCTCCTTTACACAAGTAGTTGTAATGTTAGGCAGCGTCCGATGTGCTGGCGGTGTGGGCCCCCTGCCTGTGTGGGCCTCTGTGTTAGTCATGGAAAGATATCCACTCCCAAGTCTCTTTCTCAGATTCCTACAATTGCCTTCCAGTTATGGTGTAGATGTTCTCTGGTCTTCTTTCTCCCTTCCCCATCTTTTTACCTTATACATATTAGGATTGAACTCCAACAACCATTTGCTTGCCCATATCTGGAATCTGTCAGGAGTCTCTATGTAACATTCTGCCGTCCTCCTCTGTATACATTGCTCATTATTGTCTTCGCATCGTCTATATAACTTCAACATGTACGAGCTTACGCCCTCGGGAGATCATTAACATATATTAGGAACAGCAGTGGTCCCAGGACTGAGCCTTGGGGGACCCCACTAGTCCTCCAGCTGGAGACCTCGCCTCTCACTGTGAGTCTTTGTCTTCTGCCCATGAGGTACTCCCTTTCCCAATTGAGTGTCTTGCCAATATCCCAGCATGCTTCTTGTACACCAATCTTCTTGAGGAACGTTGTCAAATGCTTTTTGCCTAGGTAAATGCAGTCTATCCCAGCTCTTTGTTTCCTGTTGGTGTTCTAGTAAGCTTGTCATAGAGCTTGATCAAGTTGTGTCAGGCACGACCTACCCTTAATAACGTTCTGTAGGAACTACGGGCTCACCATAGCCCGCCGTGCTACTTGGAACTTTGTTCCAGGTAGCGAATCTTCAACATCAACACACAACAACGTTCTGTTTCAAAGTTGATCATCTCCTGATGCTCCAGTATTCTCCACGTGATTACTTTCTCCAGTACATTACATGTAATACTTGTCAGTGACTCTGGCAGGTAATTACAGTGACACTGGCAGGTGTAATTTAGTGCCTCTTGTCTTGTGAATATTGGGAACTATGTTCGCCTTTTTGTAGAATTCTGGGAAAATTCCTGTTTCCCAGAATTGTGTTCTGGGAAATACAAACACAAAAAAAGTGTTTGATTAAAAAAATCAAGTTAGCGAGTTGCTCATATCAGTCATGTTATTTGTTATCTTGTTATTGTCTTTTCTTGTCTCTGCTGCTGATTTTCCCTTCCTCTTCCTTTGATTCTGTTCTCTCCCGTGTTCATTTTCTTCGCTTTTGTGCTCTGTTTCCCTCTCCTGGTCTAAATCCTTCAAGATACCGGCTCTGAGGTCATCACTAAGGCACGATGGTATTCAGGTCCACAATGGTGGTTGTGGTGTACATGGTTGTGGTTGTAGTGGTTATGTGGTGTACATGGCTGTATTTGGGGTGATTGTGATGGTGGTAACAGGCTGTTTTGTGGTAAATGTGGTGAAGATGGTTGTGTTGGTGGAGGTTGTGGTGGAGATGGTAGTGTTGGTGGATGGTTGTGGTGGAGATGGTTGTGTTGGTGGAGGTTGTGGTGGAGATGGTTGTGTTGGTATGAGGTTGTGGTGGTGGTGGAGATGGTTGTGGTGGTGGAGGTTGTGGTGGAGATGGATGTGTTGGTGGAGGTTGTGGTGGAGATGGTTGTGTTGGTAGAGGTTGTGGTGGAGATGGTTGTGTTGGTGGAGGTTGTGGTGGAGATGGTTGTGGTGGTGGTAGTGGTGCTTGACTGTAATATTCTCACCAATGTTGTTGATACATATAACAAATGGCCTTAAAGTGGCCTCCTACCATACTGCACTCATAGCGTGTTCCCGGCCACATTGACTACCATTTAAACAAGAATACGTTACAGCTTATACCATATACCTAGCGTTTCTGTGCCAGTCTTTTGTCGTGGTACGTTAAATAAACCTTTGGAGCAGTCTATGTGTTGTGCATCTACGGGAGTCTTTGATGCAGGAAGTTACGGGCTCACCATAGCCCGTGCTACTTGGAACTTTGTTCCAGGAAGCGAATCTTTAACAACAACAAACTTTGATGCAGGCGATGAGTCACAATAACGTGGCTGAAGAATGTTGACCAGACCACACACTAGAAGGTGAAGGAACGACGACGTTTCGGTCCGTCCTGGACCATTCTCAAGTCGAAATGTCGTCGTCCCTTCACCTTGTAGTGTGTGTGGTCTGATCAACAGTCTTTGATCTGTATAGTGGGGTACGGCTGCCAGAAATGAGAGATGGGTTTTGATGTTTCTCACATGGAGTTCTCTCCGTGAGCTTCTAGATGAGAGAATATAGGCAGATTAGGTTGACGTTTACTGCTAATCGCATTTTGGCCTTTCTGAGAAAATTCTTCGACAAATGAGTCGAAGAATGTAAAGAAATGCTCCCACCCTCCATGGCTGGTTAACAGGTGGAATGCACTAAGGGAAGCTGTGGAAGCCACCTCCTTCCTCGACATTAAAGCCAGAAAAGTTCAATTATAACTCAACAGGTACGACAAAGCTAATATACTGGGCATAAACAGCTGGACTACACTCCCCAGTGGTCACTCATATGCAAGTACACACACACACACACACACACACACACACACACACACACACACACACACACACACACACACACACACACACACACACACACACATACACACACACACATACACACACACACACACACACACACACGCACTCACGCACACACACACACACACACACACACACACACACACACACACACACACACACACACACACCACACACACACACAATGTCTCTCACCCTGTCAGAGTAAATGAGATAAATGTCTGTGAATGCATGTGTGTATATATGTATATGTGTGTGTATGTGTATGTATGGGTATAAAGTATATATGGAAGCTGATCAGAATTACATTTCACCTTTGTAAATGTACATTAATGACACTGTGTAGATGACACATCGAACACTTTATGTAAGGCATACATAAATCTGTGTATCTATGTATTTACGTATATAGGTTAGCTTAGCATTTTTAAAGCACCGACTCACCTTCAGTGGTTGATTGTTCAATAAACCCTTGAAATATATGTTTAACACATCTCTAACCCTGTCCACGAAGGACAGAAGAAAATGTATATTCTGGTTAGCATTGTAAATGTGTGGCCACGTCTGTGGTAGAAAAAAAAAAAAAAAAAAAAAAAACACAATCGTGCCTAACAAACCTTCTGGAATTCTATGATAAAATAACGAGGATAAGACAGGACAGAGATGGTTGGGCAGACTGCATATTTCTGGACTGCCAAAAAGCCTTTGATACAGTACCGCACATGAGACTGCTATTCAAACTCGAGAGGCAGGCGGGGGTAGGGGGAAAGGTCCTAGCATGGATAAGGAACTACCTAACAGGAAGGAGCCAAAGAGTTACGGTAAGGGGCGAGAAGTCGGACTGGCGAACAGTAACAAGTGGAGTACCACAAGGATCGGTGCTGGGACCAATTCTATTTCTTGTATATGTTAACGACATGTTTACGGGTGTAGAGTCCTACATGTCGATGTTTGCGGATGACGCAAAGTTGATGAGAAGAGTTGTGACAGATGAGGATTGCAGGATCCTCCAAGAGGACCTGAACAGGTTGCAGAGATGGTCAGAGAAATGGCTACTGGAATTCAACACGAGCAAATGTAAAGTTATGGAAATGGGACTAGGAGATAGGAGACCAAAGGGACAGTACACAATGAAGGGGAACAGCCTACCTGTGACGACGCGCGAAAGAGACCTGGGTGTGGACGTAACACCTAATCTATCTCCTGAGGCACATATAAATAGGATAACGACAGCAGCGTACTCTACACTGGCAAAAGTTAGAACATCATTCAGAAACCTAAGTAAGGAGGCATTTAGGGCTCTTTACACTGCCTACGTGAGGCCAGTCTTAGAGTATGCCGCCTCATCATGGAGTCCCCATCTAAAGAAGCACATAATGAAACTGGAAAAGGTTCAGAGGTTTGCAACGAGACTCGTCCCAGAGCTACGAGGGATGGGGTATGAGGAGCGCCTGGGGGAACTATGCCTTACGACACTAGAAAGAAGAAGGGAGAGGGGGGACATGATAGGAACGTATAAAATACTCAGAGGGATTGACAGAGTGGACATAGACGAAATGTTCATACGGAATAGTAACAGAACGAAGGGACATGGATGGAAGTTAGAAACTCAGATGAGTCACAGAGATGTTAGGAAGTTTTCTTTTAGCGTGAGAGTAGTGGGAAAATGGAATGCACTTAAGGAACAGGTTGTGGAAGCCAATACTATTCATAATTTTAAAACCAGGTATGATAGGGAAATGGGACGAGTCATTGCTGTAAACAACTGATGCTCGAAAGGCGGGATCCAAGAGTCAATGCTCGATCCTGCAGACACATATAGGTGAGTACATATAGGTGAGTACACACACACACACACACACACACACACACACACACACACACACACACACACACACACACACACACACACACACACACACAGTGTCTCGAACTGTGCGGAACAGAGAGAGACAAGCAGGAGCATGGTGTGTATTAAGCTGGGTTGATTAAAGAGGCCATGTAAGCGAGGTGCAGGGTTCGATACCCCGGTGCACATAAACACGGTGGACGAGGCGCCCACACACCCACCACGTCAATGACCACTCAGCAGTAATTACCTGCCCAGCTGTGCAAGTGAATTGTTAGATGATTTAGCACATATTTGTTGGTTTTGTTTAACGGAGTTACACTCTTTTAAATCACACGTTCCAATTCGTTTTGTCGGGGACAGACAGCCTGTTTATATATACATATACATTCTTTGTTCTTTGTTTATACATATACATTCTTCGTTTATACATTATGTTTATTCATTCTTTAGGCTTTATTAAAGTCGATACAAGCCTCCTTCTCTCTAACGTCGAATTACAGACTCTTCCAATCATGCAACCCCAAAGAAGTTGCCTAACTCCCGGATACTTATTTCCTGATAGGTGAACAGAGGCATTAGGTGAAAGGAAATATGTCATACTATTTCTGTTCCGGCCGGGAATCAGTCCCGGAATTCCCGATTGTGAGTCGAGAAGAAAACCAACTGGTGTCGTTGTTGTTGTTTAAGATTCGCTATTTGGAACAAAAAGTTCCAAGTAGCACGGGCTATGGTGATCCCGTAGGCGGTAAAAAAAAAGAAAGCCAACTGTATACGAGACCTTTAGGAGCACTTTTATGATGTATGAACTGACCAAGTTCTGAGCTGTTTGTGATCTGTTGAGTAGAGTTATAACTCTTCGCTTGAGGTGACAAGGCCAGTTATAGTTCGTCCGAGGATTAGCACATTTATAGTATATAATAAGATAAAGACACTTCAAGTTATCACAAGACAAAGGCCTTTCTATCTTATCATTGGACAAAAACCTTTCTATCTTATCATTGGACAAAAACCGTTCTAGTTTATCATTGGACAAAGGCATTTCTAGTATGTTAAGTGAGGTACTGTGGTAATTTATAAATTACCCCACTAAAATGAATGCACGAATACTTATTTCAACTTAATGACCCTGACATTGACAAACAGCCCGTCCCCCAAACAAAGACCCCAAAAGTGATTCCATGCACCCGCCAAACCCGCTGTTTATAAATGATAAACGGCTTACACACGACTCACAACTGTTGACTTCCGAACACTTCCGGAACAAGTGCTTCACTGACGACTTGTGTTCGAACCACAACGCTGTAAATGCTTCACCCACGTACTACAAATACAAATAATCGCCAACAGAACCTAAACACCTGACTTAACCTAACCGATGAATATATACACAATATGCTAATATATTATAATATTAATTTATATTTGAGAAAATTCCCGTTTTGAATGAACAGAATGTTAAAATTTATGAATGCGTCTGTGGGGTCGACAGCTGGATGGAATGGACTTGAGTCGAGGACGGGTTGTGACAACAACAAAGTATAAAAAGTCCAGTGCTACGAGATACAGTGCATAACACCATAATTCTTAATGAGCTGCTTTAGCAATTTCCTCAGGAGCTAGTTGTTAACCCAGCATAGTGCCTGAGGCGACAGACTAGACTATATCGTTTCTGACAGATGTCGACTACCTCGCCCCCTGGCGGGCAGGTGGCGTGATGGCTACACTGTCTGGTCGGGTGTTAAACAGTGTGTCAGTGTCGGGTCGAGTGTTAAACAGTGTGTCAGTGTCGGGTCGAGTGTTAAACAGTGTGTCAGTGTCGGGTCGGGTGTTAAACAGTGTGTCGAGTCGGGTGTTAAACAGTGTGTCAGTGTCGGGTCGGGTGTTAAACAGTGTGTCAGTGTCGGGTCGGGTGTTAAACAGTGTGTCAGTGTCGGGTCGGGTGTTAAACAGTGTGTCGAGTCGGGTGTTAAACAGTGTGTCAGTGTCGGGTCGGGTGTTAAACAGTGTGTCAGTGTCGGGTCGGGTGTTAAACAGTGTGTCAGTGTCGGGTCCGGTGTTAAACAGTGTGTCAGTGTCGGGTCGGTTGGTAAACAGTGTGTTAGTGTCGGATGCAGGAATGGCAAAACCGTATAAAAACAGAGTGTTGTGTTACCTGTTAATACACATATATTATTTGACATGTACACTCACACAACATTTACATAAACTCCTCAGTGTACTTGGAGTATATCATTGACTGCTTGGGAGAAGCAAGTACCCGAAGAATGACGGGAATTATGTGACGCTAATTTACCACTGGGCAAAGAGCTTTCTAGTTTATCATTGGGCAAAAACTTGTCTATCTTAACATTGGATAAAAACCGTTCTAGTTTTTCATTGGATAAAGACATTTCTAGTTTATTATTGGCAAAGTCTTTCTAACTTATCATTGACGAAGACCTTTCTATTTCATCATTGGCCAAAGACCTTTCTAGTTTATGACTGGGCAAAGACCGATCTAGTTTGTGAAATGAAAACAGGCCTTCTGGAGTGATATGACAAGGATTTTTCTAGCTTGAAGTGACATGGATGTTTCAGATTTGTGATAAAGTGGATACTACTCTTTATGGAGTCAAGGACCTTTCTTGTTTATACAAACAACAACTTTTTTAGTTTGCGAGGATCTTCCTTTTTTGTGATGCCAAGAACCTTCCTTGTATGAGGACAAAATCTTCCTAGTTGGTGAAGACAACGACCGTCCTTGTCATGACAAAAAACATTTTTATCTTCGTCTCTAAATTTCTAAATATTTTTTGTTCATTTACCTTTAATGAACTTTATCTTTATTCGTCTTTATCTATTCATCTTTAGGTACTCTTAGATCTGGACCAAGTCCACACTCTCAATTGCTTTAAGTAATATTATTTAAGTGCCAGAGACACACGATACATACTCAAGTGCCAGAGACACACGACACATGCTCAAGTGCCAGAGACACACGACACATGCTCAAGTGCCAGAGACACGCGATACATACTCAAGTGCCAGAGACACACGACACATGCTCAAGTGCCAGAGACACACGACACTTGCTCAAGTGCCAGAGACACACGACACATGCTCAAGTGCCAGAGAGACACACGACACATACTCAAGTGCCAGAGACACACGACACATACTCAAGTGCCAGAGAGACACACGACACATACTCAAGTGCCAGAGACACACAACACATACTCAAGTGCCAGAGACACACAACACATGCTCAAGTACCAGAAACACACGACACATACTCAAGTGCCAGAGACACAGGACACATACTCAAGTGCCAGAGACACACAACACATACTCAAGTGCCAGAGACACGACACTTGCTCAAGTGCCAAAGACACACAACACATACTCAAGTGCCAGAGACACACAACACATGCTCAAGTACCAGAGACACAGGACACATAATCAAGTGCCAGAGACACAGGACACATAATCAAGTGCCAGAGACACACGACACTTGTTCAAGTGCCAGAGACACACAACACATACTCAAGTGCCAGAGACACACGACACATACTCAAGTGCCAGAGACACACGACACATAATCAAGTGCCAGAGACACACAACACATGCTCAAGTACCAGAGACACAGGACACATACTCAAGTGCCAGAGACACACGACACATACTCAAGTGCCAGAGACACACGACACATAATCAAGTGCCAGAGACACACGACACATACTCAAGTGCCAGAGACACACGACACATGCTCAAGTGCCAGAGACACACGACACATACTCAAGTGCCAGAGACACACGACACTTGTTCAAGTGCCAGAGACACACAACACATACTCAAGTGCCAGAGACACACGACACATACTCAAGTGCCAGAGACACACAACACATGCTCAAGTACCAGAGACACAGGACACATACTCAAGTGCCAGAGACACACGACACATACTCAAGTGCCAGAGACACACGACACATAATCAAGTGCCAGAGACACACGACACATACTCAAGTGCCAGAGACACACGACACATACTCAAGTGCCAGAGACACACAACACATGCTCAAGTGCCAGAGACACACGACACATACTCAAGTGCCAGAGACACACGACACATACTCAAGTGCCAGAGACACACAACACATGCTCAAGTGCCAGAGACACACGACACATACTCAAGTGCCAGAGACACACGACACATTATCAAGTGCCAGAGACACACGACACATACTCAAGTGCCAGAGACACACAACACATACTCAAGTGCCAGAGACACACGACACATACTCAAGTGCCAGAGACACACGACACATTATCAAGTGCCAGAGACACATGAGGCCAAGTACTCAACGTGTTGTCAATTATGATAATGTAATTAGTTTAAATTAATTCAGATTTTGGGTGTACTCACCTAGTTGTGTCTGCAGGATCGAGCATTGACTCTTGGATCCCGCCCTTCGAGCATCGGTTGTTTACAGCAATGACTCCTGTCCCAATTCCTTATCATACCTAGTTTTAAAATTATGAATAGTATTTGCTTCCACGACCTGTTCCTTAAGTGCATTCCATTTTTCCACTACTCTCACGCTAAAAGAAAACTTCCTAACATTTCTGTGACTCATCTGAGTTTCCAACTTCCATCCATGTCCCCTCGTTCTGTTACTATTCCGTGTGAACATTTCGTCTATGTCCACTCTGTCAATCCCTCTCAGTATTTTATACGTTCGTAAGGCACTGTGTCGTAAGGCACAGTTCCCTCAGGCGCTCCTCATACCCCATCCCTCGTAGCTCTGGGACGAGTCTCGTTGCAAACCTCTGAACCTTTTCCAGTTTCTTTATATGATTCTTCAGATAGGGACTCCATGATGAGGCGGCATACTCTAAGACTGGCCTCTCGTAGTGTATTTGTGCCTTAATGTTTTAATGTTGAGACGCATTATGGTGGATGTTGTGGGCGGTGTTGTGGGTGGTGTTGTGGGTGGTGTGGGCGGTGGTATGTATTTCGTAATCTTAGCTTGTGTGAATGGTTGAATGTTCTTGTATTTACTGTGTGTATCTGCAGGATTGAACTCTTGGACCCCGTCTCTATAACAATCAGTCGTTTAATGTACTGATTCCGACTAATTTTCCAATCATATATACCTCCTAGGCACACAGAGACGTTGATCAGAGACAGATCACGCACACTCGGGGACGGAGGTGTCTGCTCTCAGTGACCAGTCGTGAGGTAGTACATTGTCGTAGGAGGTCAGCGCCACTCTCATCCTCTACACACACGGGAGATGATAGAGGGCCGCCGGAGATGACCCTTGCTGGGTAGAGCTGCAGGCGACGCACGGAGATGCTGCACGGGAGACTGGGATGCTGCAGGAGAGACTGGGATGCTGCAGGAGAGACTGGGATGCTGCAGGAGAGATTGGGATGCTGCAGGAGAGTCTGGGATGCTGTAGGAGAGACTGGGATGCTGTAGGAGACTGGGATGCTGCAGGAGAGACTGGGATGCTGCAGGAGAGACTGGGATGCTGTAGGAGAGACTTGGATGCTGCAGGAAAGACTGGGATGCTGCAGGAGAGATTGGGATGCTGCAGGAGAGTCTGGGATGCTGTAGGAGAGACTGGGATGCTGTAGGAGAGACTGGGATGCTGCAGGAGAGACTGGGATGCTGCAGGAGAGACTGGCATGCTGCAGGAGAGACTGGGATGCTGCAGGAGAGTCTGGGATGCTGTAGGAGAGACTGGGATGATGTAGGAGAGACTGGGATGCTGCAGGAGAGACTGGGATGCTGCAGGAGAGACTGGCATGCTGCAGGAGAGACTGGGATGCTGCAGGAGAGACTGGGATGCTGTAGGAGAGACTGGGATGCTGTAGGAGAGACTGGGATGCTGTAGGAGAGACTGGGATGCTGTAGGAGAGTCTGGGATGCTGTAGGAGATACTTGGATGCTGCAGGAGAGACTGGGATGCTGTAGGAGTGTCTGGGATGCTGTAGGAGAGACTGGGATGCTGTAGGAGAGTCTGGGATGCTGTAGGAGAGACAGGGATGCTGTAGGAGTGTCTGGGATGCTGTAGGAGAGACTTGGATGCTGTAGGAGAGACTGGGATGCTGCAGGAGAGACTGGGATGCTGTAGGAGAGACTGGGATGCTGTAGGAGAGACTGGGATGCTGTAGGAGAGACTGGGATGCTGTAGGAGTGTCTGGGATGCTGTAGGAAAGACTGGGATGCTGCAAGAGAGACTGGGATGCTGCAGGAGAGACTGGGATGCTGCAGGAGAGACTGGGATGCTGTAGGAGAGACTGGGATGCTGTAGGAGAGGCTGGGATGCTGTAGGAGAGACTGGGATGCTGTAGGAGTGTCTGGGATGCTGTAGGAGAGACTGGGATGCTGCAGGAGAGACTGGGATGCTGGCAGGAGAGACTGGGATGCTGTAGGAGA